>OY882877.1:5407430-5922430 GCA_963693515.1 Pipistrellus nathusii
CGGTGGGCTCCCAGGGGAAAACGCTGCCTCATTTTCTAGATCCTACAAAGGACCATAGATGCCCGCTGATACTAGCAATGAACTTTTAAAATATTCAATGCAATATAAATGTCACATTAATAAAATAATGTTAACCTTTACCATTGTATAAGTGACGTAAATTCTGAATCCACCGGACTGGTGGTGAATCCATTCATTTTCTCCACTCTTCACCACAGATTCTTTAAGCTCACGTTCTGTGGTGGACATCATTTATATGGTTTGTTTAGAATGTGTATCCTCCCACCCCTCCATACAAACACACACACACACACTCGTCTCTTTCATGCAGTTATTTCCGGCTGTTTCAATGACATTAAATGTCAGGACAGCACAGAGGGACTGGTTGGAAACTCCCGGAAGCAGCGGCCACAACCCCATCCCTCAGTACAGCTTTGTTGCCCACAGTTTGTCCTGGTGGAATGATAGAGGGAGCTTCCCTTCCTTGATTGCCCATGCTAAGTTCAAGGTCTTTTGCATTTCACTTGCATTTGTCGACCACAGGATCATAAACCTGCATGTGCCTTCGGGTTTACAAATCAGGAACTACTACTCATTACCTTTCCTGCTCATGGTGTTGCTTGACTCACCTCACCCCCAACCTCCTACTCTCAGCCTTTCTAATGTAATTTCTAAAAAAAATAAAATAAAAAAAGGTTTAATTTTATTTTTTCATTTTTTAAATATTTTTATTGATTTCAGAGAAGGAGAGGGAGAGAGAGATAGAAGCATCAGTGATGAGAGAGAATCGTTGATCTGCTGCCTCCTGTACACCCCCTAATGGGGATTGAGCCCACAACCTGGGCATGTGCCCTTGACTGGGACCCTTTAGTCTGCAGGCTGACACTCTATCCACTGAACAAAACCAGCTAGGATGAAAAAGAACAATAGGTTTAATTTTAATTATGCAGTAAGATACACAGATATAAACATCTTACATTCTAATCTATTGCAAGTAGAAGACAGAAAACCCTTGATTCTGAAGACATAATGCAATTGGATGTCTCTGTTTAGTTCTAGGGGAGGAATCAAATGTGTCTTTAAGAATAACCGATCGCCCGGCTGAGTATGGCTCAGTGGTTGAGCATTGACCTGTGAACCAGGAAGTCACGGCTCAATTCCCAGTCAGGGCACATGCCCGAGTTGTGGGCTCGATCCCCAGTATGGGATCCATGATTCTCTCTCATCACTGATGTTTCTCTCTCTCTCCCTCTCCCTTCCTCTCTGAAATCAATAAAAATATTTTTAAAAAAGAAAGAAAAGAAATGGCGATGGAGACAAGAGGGATGATGTGCATTAAAGCAGTAGCATCTCTGAGCTGGGAGGCAGAAGAGATCCAGAAACTTTTAAAACTGTGATTAAAGTAAGATCTTAGCCAGTCAGCCAACCTGCTCACAGCTCTGCCAACAGAAGCTCAAGCACTCCTTGGAAAGGCCTAACGGTTTCTGCCCCCTCAGACATATGGACCCCAGGCCGGGGTCCAGGAGCCAAGGGCAGGCTCCCTGGGGGGCCTTGGGGTGCTGGGCTCCAACTCCAGGGGGTAAAGGTCACGGGCACCCAGTACATGAAAGCTTTCTTTCACGTGCTGGGACATGAGTAGTAAAGGAATACTCACTTCCTGGAGACATTGTCCATTCTTTGGTGGAGAACAGAGCCCGTGGAAATTCCTTTCTTACATCGGGACAAAAATCCGCTATTTCTTATAACTTCTAGCCACTAGATCTGATGTTCTCTGCTACGTGGGTGTCAGGCTTTTAAAGAAAAACACGATACCCCCGCTACACATTTGAAATCAGTAATCCTGAAAAGGGAGACAAAGAAATGACTCTAAATTCAGTGAAAAACATGTCTGAGTAAGTCATTCTATTCATTTCTACTCCTGTACAAAAAAAATACAAGTGGCATAACTACTAGTAAAAGGAATGAGATTACTTAACTCTTCCCCAGGTAAGTGAGTAGCAGGCAGGTCTGGCCAATTTGCATCAGTTCCCCTCTCGATGTTCTAAGTCAGTGTTTCCCAAACTTTTGACATATGTGTACCCCTTCTATAATTTTCGTAACACTGAGTACCCCTCCTACTCATGAGAACATAGAATTAGGCACAGCTAAGCACGGTGCAGTGCATATCCCCACCAAACTCTTCCCGTATCCCTGGGGGTACACGTACCACACTTTGGGAAACACTGTTCTAAGTGAAGTTCAAATTGAATAGAAGTGACCGAGGGCTGTTATGAAATGCTTCTCCAGAGACGGTACACAAGCCTTGCTGGCCACCGAAGCTGCCAGACTCCCTTTGCCTGCAGACTCCCTGTGCCTCCCATCCTCCCAGTCCCAGTCCTTTTTGATGAGGACACTCAGCACCTTGACTTAGAACCCCTTGTGTACGTCTATTCCTCCCCCGCAGGATTCTGGCTCCTCAAGAGTGAAAACTGTCTTCTTCAGACTTCTGGTCAACCTCCTGCCTCTGGCCCCCGCGATAAAGCCAGCAGCCGTCCTCAGCACAGTCGCCTCAGACGTGTGAGGCCTGGATTAATTAATATTCCTGGGTCCTCATATCTAGGCTGCAGAATATGCGTGTGGGTGGGCCCGCCTCTCTGTCACGTCAGAGTGACTGTTGTGGAATGACTGAGATACAACATCTGACACGTGAACGAGTTTTTCTAGACAAGTAAAAGGAACTCGAGTGTATAAATATTTTTACATTCCCAGTAGCATTTTCCCCTAAGCGGCGTGAACTAGATTTGTGGAAAGAATGGCGCTTCTTCATGCTCTCCTTTGACGTTTTAGTTCTGTGCCTCTTCAGTTTCCTCCAAATAGAGCTTTCTGATCCTATCCCTCCCTGAGCAGGGAAAGCAGCCTGGCGAGCCAGGCACCTGGATACCCTGATGTTCAGCGTCACTGATTTTGACCTATTTCCCGGAACTCACGTTTGGCATGTTTATCGCTTTCTCTTTGTTTGCTGCAAACATCATATGTGTTCACGTATGAAGATGACGCCTCTGACTGTGCACAGCGGAGGTGGAGCTGCAAGTCCATGTTCTCTCGGTGGGGATGGATGTGTGCCTCTTCGTCCGCCTCTTTCATTCCTCTCTCTTTTTCTTATTGATTTTGAGAGAGAGGAGAGAGAGAGAGAGAGAGAGAGAGAGAGAGAGAGAGAGAGGGAGAGAGAGAGAGAGAGAGAGAAATATTGATCAGTGCCCTCCCGTATGCACTCCCATCACATATCAAACCTACAACCTAGGCATGTGCCCTGGCCGTGGCTTGGGGGGGTCGCCTTGCTGCCTCTCCATCAGAGAGATGGCACCCACCTAGCGCCCAGCTTGATGAATCTAAAAAAAAAAAGGAATTACACGAGAAGGTGCATTAGGTCACTCCTGGCCACTAAGACGTCTGTTCTATTTGCTTGATCAAACTGATTAGCCTGTGATGCCCGGGTCCCTAGGGGAAGGCATGGCTGAGTCAGGGCAAGACATGCCCACTCTCTCTGGGGCCCTGGGTAATGTTAAGGGAGGAAAGTCCCACAGGCCTCTGCCATTATGGCTGTAGCAGCACGGAAAGGCGTGGGATCCGGGGCCTGCCATGGGAAGCACGGGGTCTCCGAAGGAATTTTACAGGAGCATTGAGCTGGCTGCACAGTTTTACCCAGAGCCAGTCCTGCCTGCAAACACAGCAGCTGCCCCACCGCCTTGCTTAAGTGCAAACATCAGGAAGCTCGCACTGAGAGCTGCGTGCAGTATCGATCTGGCTGGAACCAGCCCAGCTCTGTTCCTCAGATGGGCTGTTTGTTAGAGCTGCCTGGGACGTAGGCCTTGGAAACCAAACAAACACCGCCACACACAGACACACGCACACCCTCGCACACACTCGCCACCTGGAAAAGAACCCACTTGAATCGAGTCTTGACTCTTTAGTGCCCATGCGGTGGATGTGCCGGTTCACTCTGGAGCTGGCCGGATTAAAGCGGTGCCTCTCAGGTTTGCATAGATCATGGAGAGCACCATCTCTTCGTTCATGATGTCATAGTAAGCAGAGTTCTTGGAATTTAAAAAAAAAAAAATTATATATATATATATATATATATATATATATATATATATATATTGATTTCAGAGAGGAAGGGAGAGGGTGAGATAGATAGAAACATCAATGATGAGCGAGAATCATGGATCAGCTGCCTCTTGCACGCCCCCTACTGGGGATCAAGCCTGCAACCCCTGACCGGAAATCGAACTGTGACCTCCTGGGTCATAGGTCGGCTGAGCCACACCAGTGAGGCTTTATGGAGTAATATGAATGGCCATGGGCTGGAAAGAAGGCACGCTGGCTTGCTCTGTGTTCATTTTGCAGCCATTGTTAGAGGAGCAGGGAAAAATGCTTTTCTCTCCGTTAGCTAGAAAAGCTGGAGCTGTGCTTTGCAGCAGGACCTGAGCCAAGTCACAAAGTGGTGGGCCGTGGGGGTGGCAGCTGTGGGCCTCTTTCCTCCGCTCACCACGAGGTTTCTGTCTGATGCAAATCTGTGTGTGCAAAGCCAGAGGGGGATCATGGGAGGCAGGGGACATAGTCACCACGTGAAAGCCTAACTTTGCCCTGCACTTAATAGTTAATTCCTGGTTAAGTCTTACTCAATCTAAAATCCTGACAAAACCTGGAAGTGAAAATGCCTTTTTTTTAAAAAATATATTTTATTGACTTTTTAGAGAGGAAGAGAGAGAGATAGAGTTAGAAACATCGATGAGAGAGAATCATTGATCAGCTGCCTCTTGCACGCCCCCTACTGGGGATGTGCCCGCAACCAAGGTAAGTGCCCTTGACAGGAATCGAACATGAGACCCTTCAGTCCGCAGGCTGACACTCCACTGAGCCAAACCAGCTTTGACAACCTTTTCTATTCTGCCTCCTACAGCTAGGTACCTTAGTCCCTGCTGATAAAATGACTGTGGAACTACATCAAAGCTAACACAACGTCCTAAGGCTGTATTCATCCCCTGTATCTACTAATTAACCTCTTTCGGTGACACACGATGACATTATTTATGGCTAGAGATTTGGTTTAGAGGCTCAGCTGCCCATTGCTTGGCTGTCTAATAACCAAGCTCCTTTCTCTGAGAGCAGCTTTGGGAGCGTGCAGATCAGTCAGCGACGTCATGGGGAGCCCTTGTGACTGTTATTATTGAACCCCAGGTAGCCACGCTGTGAAGTGGGAACAGTCACGCTGCGAAAGCTCTGGAACAAAACACTGACCAATTAACTTGGTGTGTGAAAGCTGGAGCAGGTCTCAGCACACAGAACAAGGGGTCCTCCTGTGTGCTGCTATTCTGTAAGGTGCTGAGACATAAAATACAGGTGTGCAGAGACAAATCAACCTCGGTCTTGGCTAAAACTCCAGATGCTGTCTTTATGCACGTGAAATATTACTGACTTTTTAAAAAAAATATATAGATATTTTATTGATTTTTTTTTTAACAGAGAGAAAAGGAGAGTTAGAAACATTGATGAAAGAGAAACATGGATCAGCTGCCTCCAGCACACCCCCTACTGGGGATATGCCTGCAACCAAGGTACATGCCCTTGACCGGAATCGAACCTGGGATGTGTCAGTCCACAGGCCAGTGCTCTATCCACTGAGCCAAACCAGTTAGGGCTTAGAGACTTCTATTCGTCTGAAGCTCTATGGTGGACCTTGAGAGGTGACAAAAATGAATGTGTTTACTACTCATTTTATTTTCCTCCACAAATGTGTCCGAG
Organism: Pipistrellus nathusii; assembly: GCA_963693515.1. Classification (NCBI taxonomy): domain Eukaryota; kingdom Metazoa; phylum Chordata; class Mammalia; order Chiroptera; family Vespertilionidae; genus Pipistrellus; species Pipistrellus nathusii. The sequence goes on from OY882877.1 coordinate 5,413,215, forward strand.
CAGTAAGGGGGTGAACTGAGGATAGAAGACCCTGGATCTGCCTCCTTCTCTCCATCAGAATGATCATAGCAAGGACATTTGAACTCCCTGAGCTTCAGCAATCTCGTTGTAAAATAAGAGTATAAATTCTGCCAGTGTTCTCTGTACTAGAGACACAGAACCCTCAAATGCTGCCAAGATTGACACCCCCCCATGACACCTCCTTGACCTCAAAGTTGACCTCACTCATGACACCTTCTCCTTGACCTCAAAGTTGACCCCATCCATGATGCCTTCTCCTTGACCCTGCCTCATTACATTTTAGAGGAGAGACAGTGAAGGGAATTGGCGAGAAGTGGGAGGGGAAGTGAAACTTAAGCAGGTTAAAATCAGCAAGAAAAAATGGGAGCAGCAGGTGGCTTTGCTTCGTTCTTTGTCCTCTCCCGCCCCAGGTCACATTCAGATCTATGAAAAACACAGAACAAAGTTGTCAAGGACAGCAGTCATTCTCTCCCCACCGCCAGGTGTCCTCCTGAGGACAGTATGAAGTGGAGAAAGAAACCAGGAGAGGTGAGGGTGGTGGGAGGGAAGCCCGCTGGAAGGCTTGCAGGTATATCCCTGCCACAGATGCCTAGTTTTAAAATAATCAGCTCCCCTTTGGTAGGGACGGGCTTTTGGATGTAGGGAGAAAAACAGGTGGAAAAGTGATTTTTAAAACTTCTTGGCTCCCGAGACCGGTTTGGCTCAATGGATAGAGCGTTGGCTTGGGGACTGAAGGGACCCGGGTTCGATTCCGGTCAAGGGTATGTACCTTGGTTGCGGGCATATCCCCAGTAGGAGGTGTGCAAGAGGCAGCTGATTGATGACTCTCTCTGTTTCTAACTCTCTATCTCTCTCCCTTCCTCTCTGTACAAAAATCAATAAAATATATATTTTTTTAAAAACAACTTTTTGGCTAATTCCATTTAATCCAGTACTTTTAACCGCAAAGTTATCTTTAATGCGTAATCTAAATTGCCCTCCCTCTATCAAAAAATGTTACCACTCTGCTGTCCTCAGTGGAAAAGGGGGCAGGCTTTAAGAGGTCCTTCTCTGTCACCATGGCCTGTAGTAAGAATATAGGGTTTACATTTAATCAGCCTGGACCTGAGTGACAGGTCTGCCATTAACATCGGCCACTCTCTCTGTGTGTACCCCTGTCCCCTTTTGTATGCCAGTCTTCATCTATGAAATGAGGATGATAATCTCGCCTATTTCATAGTGTGATTATGAGGCATTAAGGAGAGGATCCATTTAAAACACTCAGAGTGGTACCTGGTACGTAGAAAGCACTTAGCAATGTAACTGTTGTCATTAATGTTCTCTTCCTGTGCTCTCACATTCACAGGAGCACCCTGTTTCTGCTCTGTTAGAGGATCTCCATCTTTACCCTCAAAAAAAAAAAAGTGTGCTCTTAAACTGTGGGCTTTGGGAGCATTTAAAGCATAATAATATCTATTGGAGAACATTTTCTGCTGCATGATTTTGGGCTTAATCTTGTTAAGCCCAAATTTCTTTTTTCTACAACGTGGGGATAATATCTACTCTAGATGTTGGGAAGATTAAGTGAGCTAATATATGCAAGTTCCCTAGCAAGATACTTAAATAAATTCACCAATCATGGTTTCCTTTTGGCTAAGGGAAGTGATTCCTTTTATGGTCCCTGTAAGAGCAGTGGTTCTCAACCTTTCTAATGCCGCGACCCTTTAATACCATTGTTTTATTAAATTTTCATTGCTACTTCATGTATCTGTGTTTTCCAAGGGTCTTAGACTCTACAGCAGCAACCCACAGGTTGAGAACCGCTAGCAGGGTCACCTAAGACCTTCGGAAAACACAGATATTTACATTATGATTCATAACAGTAGCAAAATTATAGTTATGAAGTAGCAACGAAAATAATTTTATGGTTGGGAGTTGGTGACTCAACATGAGGAACTGTATTAAAAGATTTGTGGTATTATGAAGGTTGAGAACCACTGCCCTAGATGAATTAGCCTTCAATAGCCAATTTATATACCTTTTATAGCAATGTCCTTATCAGCTGTGGCTCATGGGGTTGTGAGTAGCATCTGACTTAAGCTGTACTAGTAAAAAGGAACTTGCCTAAAAAAGATGAGTTGGACCGATGAAATACTTGCTTTTGGAAATTTTATTGGAGGAAATATCCAGAGAATTAATTGTGTGCTGTGGAATAACAAAACCAGGAGAGATAATGAGACACAGTCTAGACCATTAACATTTAAATTATGAATAAGCAAGAACGATGATCAAAAGGGAAGATTTACAGAATAGAAGCCAAGGAGGCCAGCAAGAAGATACTGGAAGAAATAATTGAAAGTATTTGAGTTCCTTTATTAATTAGCTAATATTAACAATTAGTTAATTAGCCGCTGTAATTAGCTAATTGTTAATATTAGAAATGGAGCAAAAGGAAGGCCAGACATAACAAGCATGTCATTGGGCAGCTTCACCAGGAAGCTGCAATTTCATGCCCCCAGGAGAACCACTGGCCCATTCCCTGCAGATCCTCGCGGGAATGGGTCCAACAGAAGGAAGACAAGACACGTACCCAGTGAGGTGGGTGGCATTGGGAAGGTACTTGTGTGTCAGTCAAACCTGGGAACAGAGATCATTGGCCAGATGAGCGTGGCCACAGCAAATGAGCCAACATTTGTGAAGGCATAATTCCCTCATTAAAGGAATTCTCTCTCTATGAGCTCTTGGCTCTGGACTCTTGTAAGGCAGGGAGAATACAGGCAGAGTCTGTTTGATAGACTCTGCTCTGTGTCCCATTGGCCCAGTGAGAGTTTATTTAGTGTATTAGAGGCCCAGTGCACGAATTCATGCACCAGTTGGGTCCCTCAGCCTGGCCTGCAGGATCAGGCCGAAACTGGCTCTCCAACATCTCCCTAAGGGTCCTGTATTGCGAGAGGGTGCAGGACAGGCCGAGGGACCCCACCAGTGCATGACCAAGGCTGGGGAGGGACACAGAAGGTTAGCCAGCTGGGGAGAAACTGCAGGAGGGCTCCAGGGAGTGTCCGGCCCATCTTGTTCAGTCCCAACCAGCCAGACCCCAGCAGCATGCTAACCTACCCATCTGTCCCCTGGTGGCCAGTGTATATCATAGCAAGTGGTTGAATGACCTTAGCTTATCATTAGCGTATTACGCTTTGATTGGTTGAACAGACAACAGGACACTTAGCATATTAGGCTTTTATTATATAGGATGTGTGCTCTTTCTCATCTACCTGTGAATTGCCTACTTTCCCTTCAAAATCCCAACCCCCTGCTTCCCTCTCCTTACTCCAGAATGGCATGTAACCCTCAACTGCCCAATGCTTCCTAAGCTCTCGTATTCTTAGGGGTACCCCCTTCCCCCACCATGTACATATGTAATTAAATTTGGTTTTCTTCTATTAATCTATCTTATGTGAATTTGACTATTAGGCCAGCCAGAAAAGCTTAGAAGGGTAGAAAGACAATTGTTTTCCTTCCTACAATTTTAGTGAGCCAACTAGGAGGAGGAAATATAATTTCCCCCAAAATGCATATTTTGAGGTGGCAAATTGCTTCCCCCAAGTAGCTATTGCATCTGAATTTGGACCGCACTTGACTGCTACACACTGCTATTCCTTCGGTAGCTAATGGGGTAACAAGCGCCTGGGGGGTGATCAAGAAAGAATTAACCTATTAAAGTTGAAAATTTTAATAACGCCACCAGGCACTTGTGTGCTGTTCCGTGATGTAGAAAGAGCTTTCGCGTGCACTCATTTTACTGTCACGACTCTGAGAATTAAGCCCCTATTAGCGTGGGGAAATGACAGTGGAGATCATAAAGCTCACAACTGTGGATCCAGCATTCAAGCCCGTTTCTTTTCACATCGGCTCCAATATTTCCTTCCAGTGGGTGACCGTCAACATCAAATTCCCATGAGTCAGAGTTGCCCACGTAAACCAAAAGAGGGACGTCATCCGTGCGTGAGTGTTAGAGGCACATTTCAGGGCATGAGTGAGTGGCATTGCATCAGGGAAGGACCTCATTCTAAGGCAGAATCCAGGACAGAATAGGGCCCAACATCAGAGTGTAAAACATAACCAGTAGGGTTGCTGTCCACATTTTATGTATATTTTATTGATTTCAGAGAGGAAGGAAGAAGGAGAGGAGAAAGAATCATTGATCAGCTGCCTCCTGCATGACCCGCACTGGGGATCGAGCCCGAAACCCGGGCATGTGCCCTGACTGGGGATCCAACTGTGACCTCCTGCTTCATAGGTCGTCGCTAACCACTGAGCTCATTGCCCAGGCGCTATCCACTTTTGTAATCAATGCGCCCTGCGCTGTCCACAGTGGTGTAGGAATGGGGATGACTGAGGAGGGAAAAAGCTGATCAGGAAATGTCTGCAGAGAGTGGGGCAAGAGAGATTCCCATTGAGAAGCTGGGCCTGTGGGAGAGACTTTGGTCAGTTACACGTGATTTTTATTGGGGGGGGGGAGGGGACAGGGTGTTGGGAGAACCATCCCTTGCTAAGCTTATGGCCAAATTAATGATTTGTCTATAGAGAAAGAAGCCACCCGGCTAGCATTGGTTGACCGGTGCAGGGTCCTGGGCCCTTCCCAGGTTCAGGCCCAACAAATGGGATTGCTGTCCATGCTGGTGAGGAACCGGGAGGAGCTGGTGATGAGTGCCAGCGTTGAACTTGTAGGGGGGCATTCCAAAGGTGGTGGGTGGTGGAGATTGAGTTGGAGGTACCACAGTGAGCTCCTTAGGATTTAAAACTACACCTACTGGGTGGCTGTTGAGCAGCTTTACTCAGGAAAAGATGAACAACGGAAATGAGTCCTCAATATTTTTGAGCAAACACACACCTTATCTTTTACATTTACTTTTTTTCACTGTTCTCTACTTCCGAAATGAAAATGCTCTCTGCTGACTTTAGGGTTATAGTCGTGTGATATATGAGCTTATTTGCTGGTCTTTTTGCTCCTTCATAGGCACGCATCTTCCTAATTCTGAGGGGGGCCAAAGCAGATTCCCGTGTCCATCCATTGATGCTTGGACAGCATCAAGGCCAGAGGTATCAGGAGGAGATGGTACCCTGGGACATGGAGCAGCGGGCACGGCCCGGCTTGGCGAGCTGGCCCATTGGGCATTGCGGTCACATCCCGGTGGCCGGCTGCGTGGGGCAGAGATTCCGCTTCCCACGTCACTGGTTCCGCAGAGTCATTTTCCATTTGTCGGGGCTGCTCCTGCGGCATCTGGCAGCTCTCGGTCCATTAGGCATTCTCATCACACCAATGCTGCTCGCCATTCTCTGTGCCTTCCCAGGTCGCCTTCTGCATGTGATCCGGGGCCGAGGCATGGGCGCTGATGGGGATGGCTCAGGACAGATGCTCCCAGTCACACACGAGTATTAGGAGGGGCTGTCATTCCAGATTCCCATTTCCTCGGGAGCTCCTTTTAGGGAGACCTGGAGGGAAAACATGAAAAGCACTTTATGATTCAAGGTCTGCGAGACAAGCGGGAGCACTGAATATTTTACCCCAAGGGAGAGAGGAAAGGGAATCTTGCAAAATGCACTGTCTCACATGCAAATGAGGCTCACTCCCTGAGGGAGTGGAAGGTACTGTACGCTGTGGATATAAGAATTACAAGGCTCTTGCCTTGAGTTAACAACCAGGACCTGCCATCCTCCACCATCTCTCGCGTCCTCTTAAGCGTTTGAATTTGCCTCAAGCAGCTCCCCTTGGAAGCGGCTGAGAATCCACATAAAAGCACTTTGGGCAAATGCTCCTCTGACACCTTTTATCTTCAAAACACCAGGCACTTCCGGTTTCCTTATGCTGAAGATTTCCTTCCCCACAGAACACTCAGGGTACCATTTCCTCCCGAAGCCCTGAAGTCATCTGAGCACCAATGGATGGACATGGGAAAGCTGTTTGGCCCCCTCAGAATTAGCAAGGTGCATGCATATGCATGAATGAGCAAAAGACAGGCAAATAGCCGAAACCGGTTTGGCCTGCGGACTGAAAGGTCCCGGGTTCAATTCCAGTCAAGGGCATGTACCTTGGTTGCAGGCACATCCCCAGTAGGGGGTCTGCAAGAGGCAGCTGATCGATGATTCTCTCTCATCGATGTTTCTAACTCTCTATTCCCCTCTCTTCCTCTCTGTAAAAAATCAATAAAATATATTTTAAAAAAATGAAGACAGGCAAATAAGCACGGATGTCACAAAACCGGAACCACAGTCAGTAGGTATCATTTTTATTTTTATTTTTTCCAAAATATATTTTTATTTATTTTTACAGAGAGGAAAGGAGAGGGATAGAAAGTCAGAAACATCGATGAGAGAGAATCATTGATCAGCTGCCTCTTGCACACCTCCCACTGGGGATGTGCCTGCAACCCAGGTACATGCCCTTGACCGGAATCGAACCCGAGAGCTTCCAGTCCGCAGGCCGACGCTCTATCCACCGAGCCAAACCGGTTTCGGCAGTATCATTTTCATTTTTTGAAGTAGAGAACAGCAAAATCCCGAAAAGGCAGAAGTAAAAGATTAGGTGCTATTCCTCATGTGTGTTTGCTAAAAAAAAAAAAAAAAAAAAAAAAAAACATTCAGAAGTCATTTTCCTCTGCCATTAATAGCCTTGTGCGTACATTCTTTCTTTCCTGTCTTTCTTTTTGCCAGGGTGACTGGGAAAGATTCCTGGAAATGGGATTGCTGGGTTGAAGAATAAATGGATATAATTTTTGCTATAGATTGCCAAATTCCCATAAATAAAGAGAGTATGTGTTAAACATTAAACTCAATAACTCAGTGACTTAACATAAGGATGTTTCTTTGTTGTTGTTCACGCTTCCGTTTCAAACCAGATTAGGAAGAGGTGGGCATGCTGAGCTGTGTAGTGATCCAGGGACTAAATGATGGGACCCAGGCTGATGGGGGCTTCAGACCTTTGTACAGACACCATCTCAGCACTCAGCCAAGGCTTCTGTGCTTTGTCCACAAAGTGACATAGGTCATGTCTACTCATAGTCCCTGGACCAGAACTTGTCACATGAACCTGTTGGACAGCAAAGGGTCCGAATTTAGAGGACCACCACTCATGGCCACGTGAGCAAGCAGTTGTCCCTCCCAGCCATTGGATCTTCAAGGTCATGTGACAAGATTTTGGTGCACAGATGCTCATCAAAGAGTTGTTTCTATAAGAAGGAAGGAGGATGATAGGAAGGAAAAAGAGGGAAAGAAGGATGGAGAGAAGAAGGAAGGGAGGAAAAGAGGAAAGAAACAATAGAGAGTACCAGCCGAAACCGGTTTGGCTCAATGGATTGAGTATTGGCCTGTGGACTGAAAGGTCCTGGGTTCGATTCCAGTCAAGGGTATGTACCTTGGTTGCGGGCACATCCCCAGTAGAGTGTGTGAAAGAGGCAACTGGTCGATGTTTCTCTCTCATCGATGTTTCTAACTCTCTCTCCCTCTCTCTTCCTCTCTGTAAAAAAAATCAATAAAATATATTAAAAAATAATAATAAACAAATAATATATATTAAAAAAAAATAGAGAGTACCAATATGGAAGAGTTAGATATATTGTTCATGGTATACACAAAAGAAATGCTGAGTGATGTAACTCAGGGCATAAACTCTTGCAGATTTATATTCTGTTTCACTCTCTAGATATGTGTCCTTGGATATATTACTTATGCAAAATTTTGAGTTCTTTGGATATGAAATTAGGATAGTAGCAACTTATCGAGTTTTTAGGAAGGTTAAATTTAATAAAAATACGGCTGATTCTATAAAGCACAATGTTATTATTTTTTTCAGCTATTAAATTATGCATAAAAATAGTGATCTGAAAATGCTCACATTATGATTTTGGAAAAAACAGAAGCCACAAAACTCTCTCTTTTTTTTTAAGTATAATAGATGTTTGTTATTTTAAATCACAATATATACATAGAAAAATCTGGAAGGTACACCACAATGTAGATGATGGTAACCTGCAGTGTGTGCTTTTGGGGGATTTTTGTGTAATAAAATGGAATCTGTCAAGAAAAGAAAGGGATTAGATGTAGATTCTATCACAGCCTGAGCCAAATTGCTTGTACATTATGAAACCCTTTTTCTCTTACAGTTTCATGGTCTTATAGCTTCATTGGGGAGACTGAAAATATGTCTTGAGTTGCACTTAGAAAAAAATGTAATGTTTTCTGTTCTAAGAAACTAGCCTTGTATGAAATCAAATACAATATACATATTAGCCATGCCTAGAGGCCTTTGACAAGTCTTGTGGATTATTTTGTGGGGTGAGAATCGTGTATCTGTAGGGAAGAATTGCATCAATTTTTCTATTTTCTATTTTTATATATTGCAAAATGATCTTTATTTTTTTAAATATATTTTATTGATTTTTTTACAGAGAGGAAGGGAGAGAGATAGAGAGCTAGAAACGTCGATGAGAGAGAAACATCGACCAGCTGCCTCTTGCACCCCCCACCAGGGATGTGCCCGCAACCAATGTACATGCCCCTGACCGGAATTGAACCTGGGGCCCTTCAGTCCGCAGACCAATGCTCTACCACTGAGCCAAACTGGTTTCGGCTGATCTTTATTTTTAATCAATATCTTAAAAGGTGCTTTTTAAAAAATATATATTGATTTCTGAGATGAAGGGAGAGAGAGATAGAAACATCAATGATGAGAGAGAATCATTGATTGGCTGCCTCCTGCATGCCCCCTACTGGGAATCAAACCTGCAGCCTGGGCATGTGCCCTGACTGAGAATCAAACCGTGACCTCCTGGTTCATAGGTTGATGTTCAACCACTGAGCCACACTGACTGGGCCCTCTAAGGGATCTAAAAGAAACACATGTCTCCAGTCTATACAGCATTGTATTTTAATCATCCTTTGATAGCCATGACTTAATTAAAAAGTTACAACCCCATGTTCATACCATTAAATCTGATTTCAGGTTTAACTTTAAAATCTTTCCCTGTAGAATGGAGGGTTCTGAAACTGTATACGTACATTGAGATGTACTTCTCTCTTTACAGAAACATGCTCTAACTGCCCTAGAGGCAACTTAATATTTCCATTGAATGAATGTGATCTAGTATTTGATATGCTTCTACTAACAATAACTTGATTCCCAATAGCTAGATTATATGTCAGTCAATTGTACACATTTTTCAGAATATGATTTGTTATATAAAATACTATATAATAAAAGCCTAATATGCTGTGTCCCATCATGGAGTCAGCAGTTCAACCAATCAAAGCATAATATGCTAATGACATGCTAAGGTCATTCAACTGCTCGCTATGATGTGCATTGACCACCAGGGGGCAGGCAATTGACCAGTTGACCAGTCACTCTGATGTGCACTGACCACCACGGGGAAGATGCTCTAACCCATAGGGTTGCTTGCTGCTGGGGTCCGGCCTATCAGGACTGAGCAAGATGGGCCAGACATGCCCTGGAACCCTCCTGCAGTCCCTCCCCGGCCCTGATTGTGCAACAAAGTAGTCCCTCGGCCTGGCCTGCACCCTCTTACAATCTGGGATCCCTTGGGGGATGTCAGAGAGCCAGTTTTGGCTTGATTCTGCAGGCAGGCTGAGGGACCCCACTGGTGCACGAATTCGTGCACCAGGCCTCTAGTAAGGAATAATAAAACTGAAAGTCCCCTTTTTGAAAAGGGGGTAGTTATCCATAGAATTCTATAGATATCTTGATTTACTAACTCTAGCCTTTTTAGTAGCTCACTATCATCTTTTTCTGTGTATGTTTTCTTCACTGTCTTGAAGCACCTTAATGCATTTTTTCTCCTTATTATCACCATTTTCTAAGAAACTCATACTTTCGGGCGATCAGAAAAATAATTCATTGATCATGAGAAAATCAGGCCATGTTTAACAATTTCAAGATTGAAAGGCTTCCCAAGAAAGATCCTTTAGTTCTAGTTTTCAAGTCTGAAATAGCATCAGCTTGTATTTTTTGTATTGTGGTATAACCAGTCTCCAGCACAATGGAAAGCTAGCTGTGTAATCTGGGAAGGTTGTCTGATATCTGTGCATCTTAGTTATTCTAATCATTAAAATTGGAGAAGTTGTAAAAAAAAATTTACAAAGGTCATTAGGATTCTTCCCAATTCTAAACTTCTCTGTGTCTATATGCATTTGAGATCTCATTGATCAGCTCCAAAAGCCAAGGTTTTTAAGTTTGCATAGTGAGACATGATCTGAACTGACAGTTTATTTATATTCTAATGATCCCACTTACAGTTAGTCTCTCTATGTTTCTCTGTGGACTCATCATCCACACCCCTTAGGATTGTGATAGCATGTGGTATCCGTACCACATCACTTTCCTACCACAGAAGAAATTCGGAAGTATAAAACATATCTGGCCACAGGATTTAGATAGGGACAAAGACTTGATTCTCACTCTTCTAAATATGAGAAAACTGAGATGCAGAAAAAATTAGTTAACCTATCCACGATCATATAGGTCATCGGACATTGGCCAACTCGGATTTAAACTCAGGGTGGCTGCTTTTCACTGCCGTGTCATTATTGTTAACTGCCAACAGCCTACTGCAAATATTACTGCTGATGACAAAAACAGTGATTTTCCAATATATTCTTAGTACTCAATATAAGCTCCACTCATTAAATTTCTGCTTACTGAATAATTATTATACTTTGTGCGCAGGTTTATGCTTGCTCCTGGAAAAGCAGGCCAGTTCTCAAAGCGTACAGTCCCAGAGTAGGTGAAGGATATTAAATAAGAAAAAAATAATAATCAATTCACTACCAATTTTGCCCCAGCCAGTGTTGTGTAGTGGTTAGAGTGTTGGCCCTCAGACTGAAGGGTCATGGGTTCAATTCCAAGCAAAGGCACGTACCTCGTTTGCAGGCTCAATCCTAGCCCAGTCAGGGCATGAGCAGGAGGCAACCAATAGATGTGTCTCTCTCACATCGATGTTTCTCTGTGTGTGTCGCCTCCTTCTTTCTACTCTCTCTAAAAATTATTGGGGGAAAAATATCCTCAGGTGAGGATTAATAAATAATAATAATTACCAAGTTCAGTATGTGTTATCAAGGAAGTTAGTAGAGTGACTAGTAAGTTAGATTTAGGTGAGCTGGTTTAGTTAAGTCAGATTTCAAATAATGCCAACAATGCACACACTCACCCAGGAGATTTAAAAAGGGAACTCTTGCCAAAACCTGTTTGGCTCAGTGGATAGAGCGTTGGCCCGCGGACTGAAAGGTCCCAGGTTTGATTCCGGTCAAGGGCATGTACCTTAGTTGTGGGCACATCCCCAGTGGGGGCGGGGGAGGGTGCAAGAGGCAGCTGATCGATGTTTCTCTCTCATCGATGTTTCTAACTCTCTACCCCCTCTCTTCCTCTCTGTAAAAAAATCAATAATATATATTAATATAATAATAATAATAATGATTAAATAAATAAAAGGGAACTATTTGAAGCCAGCATCACTTTGATTCTAAAATCCAACGGGAACGTTATCCGAATAACAGAGAATGTTCAGCACGATTTTCTTCATGAAACCTGGGACCTTTCAGTCCTCTGGCCGATGCTCTATCCACTGAGCCAAACCGGCTTTGGCCTCTTCTTTTTTTAAAAAAATAATTTTATTGCTTTCAGAGAGCAAGGGAGAGGGAGAAAGGTATAGAAACATCAATGATGGCCGAAACCAGTTTGGCTCAGCGGATAGAGCATCAGCCAGAGGACTGAAAGGTCCAGGTTCGATTCTGGTCAAGGGCAGGTACCTTGGTTGCAGGCACATCGCCAGTAGGTGGTGAGCAAGAGGCAGCTGATCAATGATTCTCTCTCATCAATGTTTCTAATTCTCTATCCCTCTCTCTTCCTCTCTGTAAAAAAAATCAATAAAATATATATTTTTTAAAAGAAGAAAAAAAAGAAACATCAATGATGAGAATCACTGATTGGCTGCTTCCTGCATGCCCCTTACTGGGGATCCAGCCTGCAACCCAGGCATGTGTCCTGACCAGGAATTGAACCATGCATGGGACAACGCTCAACGAACTGGGAGGTCCCAGGTTCGATTCTGGTCAAGGGCATGTACCTTGGTTGCAGGCACATCCCCAGTAGGGGTGCGCTAGAGGCAGTTGATTGATGTTTCTCTCTCATTGATGTTTCTAACTCTCTGTCCCTCTCTCTTCCTCTCTGTAAAAAATTGAAAGAAGGGATATAGGGGTAGTCATTTGGGATGGGCAGCGGTGGAGAGAGGAGTGCTTCAGTGGAGCAAACCATGGTCCATTTATTGATCTTGGGGCGGGGGAGGGAAGTGCCCAGGTGTTTGTTTTTCATTAAGCTGAATATTTAGTGTTCAGATCATTGCATTTGAAAGACGGTGGTCAATAACAGTCCCTTGCTTCCCAGGATGAGGATACATAATACATGAAAAGCTCTTTGAAACCTGCCAGGAATAGAATAATCACTGATTGAAAAGGAGCAAGTGGTGCTGGCAGTATATGGAAGATGATTTTTAAAGTGCAATCTGTTCAAAGAAATGGTAATCATGGGATAAGAGAGTTAGAATGGCAACCCGATTGGATATGAAAATAATGAAGCATGCATTTTTTTATATAATTTACGGCACTTTTCCCTTTCTTCTCAAGTGTGGACCCGGCCCAGGGCTGGGGGCTAGTTAAACCAAAGTGAATAAAACATAGCCCCTGCCTGTGAAACCAGAGTCTCGCCAAGAAGGTAATTTGATTACTCATCCATTCATCTAACAAACATTTGTTCGGTCTCTGCTAGGTGCCAGGTACCAGACAGAGATTTAAGCAACTTCTTCAAGGAATGTAAAGGCGATCCAGTACAGACCTACATAAATAGGCACATCAGAATGCAAACGCTGTACCATTTGTACAGCGCGATGTGGGGGGAAGTAGCTATGATCCACCCACCGGATAAAGGGTGAGCAGGAGACTCCAAAGGCATTCTCTACTTCCGTGCCACACCCGGACTTATGGGGGGCTGTTTCTCTATTTTCCGTGTCCATCTCCATCACGGAAAAGGAAACAGTCAGGTTCCTGAGTGGAGGAGCTGGGGATTAAGAAATTAAAGAAAAAGAGACCAAGAGGCAGAAATAGACTCAACAAGCTGGGCGCTAGGTGGGCGCCATCCTCTCTGATGGAGGCAGCAAGGTGACCGAGCCATGCAGCAGGTTTAGTTTATAGGGTCAAAGGAGCTTATGTGCATTCTTAACTAGGCCCTAGCATTCCTGGATTTACATATCTAGACCCGCCCCTGCTGACACGTGGACAAACGTAAGTCAGAAACTGAATAACACCCCCCGCCCTCTTGTGGAAGTGTAATCGGGACACGGACTCTGCCAGTGCCTCAGGATCAGCTGACAATTTAAAGGATGTCCATGTGCCTTTTCAGGCAGCCCTCTACACGAACTACCCTGTTTCTCCGAAAATAAGACAGTGCCTTATATTAATTTTTTCTCCCAAAGTTGCGCTAGGTCTTATATTCAGGGGATGTCTTATTTTTCCATGAGCTAGGTCTTATTTTCGGAGGATGTCTTATTTTTGGGGAAACACAGTAGTTAAAGAAACTGGACAGCTAAAAACGACACTGTCCAGACTCCCTTGCAGCTAGGATTCTGCATGTAAATCAGGCTCTCGGTTGCATGTGCTCATGAGATGTGCAGAACTGGAGGGGGGCCGTCCTCCATGATTACCGGCCCTTCCTGCTGTTGTCTGACATCAGGAAAGTGGGAGGTCTCCCTGCAGCAGCTCCCAGACGGCACTCCCCTGGTGTCAAGCAGTTATGGAGGCAGCCTGGCCGGTGTGGCTCAGTGGTTGGGCATCAACCTATGAACCAGGAGGTCACCAGTTTGATTCCCGGTCAGGGCACAAGCCCAGGTTGCAGGATCCATCCCCAGTGGAGGGAATGCAGGAGAAAGTACATCCGTGATTCTTTCTCATCATTGATGCTTCCCTCTCTCCCCGTCTCCAACATCAATAAAAATATATTTTTAAAAAACAACAAGGAGTTGTGGAGGCAGTCACAGTTCCAGGATCTGTCCTTGACCCCTGGATTAGAGTGAAGTGTCCACCTACATCTGCCCATTTGGTGAGGAGCAGCTGAGGCAGCAGCAGCTGCTTACTGCCAGCCCAGCTTCAGGGATGTCCTCTGAGCAGGCAGGCCGGCCAACCACCCATGTTCCCTCCCCCTGGCCAGGCTGGCTGGACCCCACTCATGCAAGAATTAATGCACCAGTATATATATCCTGTTTCCCCGAAAATAAGACAGTGTCTTATATTAATTTTTGCTCCCAAAGATGCACGAGGTCTTATTTTCAGGAGATGTCTTATTTTCCCATGAAAAAGAATATAGTACACTTTTATTGTTAAATGAAAATAAAGGAAATTTATTACCTGTATACGGTACGGTAGTACGGTAGTTGTCAACACAAACCAGACAAACTGTGAATCCTACAGTATCAAGAATTTACTCATTTGTTCAATGACAATCATGTCATCATCTTCCGGAACATCATCATCACAATCCAATTCCTGAATTTCCTGGTGAATTTCTTGTGACTCCATTTCTTTCAGAATCAGTGGACCAAATCTCTCATGGTTAGCCTAGGGGGGAGGGAGGGCGCATGCCTTATTTTGGGGGGATGCCTTATATTTCACTCAGAAGGAAACCTGTAAGTAGGTCTTATTTTCGGAGGATGTCTTATTTCCGGGGAAACACGGTATATAGCGGTTGGAGGATGCCTCAGTTATGCATTGATCAGGCTTGATGCAGATACTAGAACAGAGAACGAAGCGGCTCAGAGTGCAACTTCTTCGGCCAGAACTGTGGAATCCAAGTATATACTGATATACTGAGTGGCCAGGTTATTATGCATTCAGAGATCATAATAACCTGGCCACTCAGTGTATAATGCTGGACACATGCCATTATACATTTGTCAAAGCCCTTAGAATATCCAACACAAAGAGTCAACAGCGGTGTAAGCAGTGACCCTGAGTTAATAATACTGTACCAATATTGGCTCATCAACAATAACTATATTGAACTCATGTAAGTTGTAATAACGGGGCAGACAGAGGTGAGAGAGGAGGGGGTTTATAAGAACACCCAGTACTTCCTGTTCAAATGTTTTTTAAACCTAAAACTACTCTAAAAATTCAAGTCGCTTTATTTGAAAGCAACATGCAGACGAAATGAAACCGCTTAGAATGAAAGAAAGGCTGAAGCTTTTCAGGCTGAACAGACACGGCACCAAATAGAAACACACCTTTTGGAAGGAATAAAGAGTTTTGGAATGCATAAACATGTGGGTAAATGGGAAAGCCTATATTTTCCCTCTTCGTTTCTCTTCTAATCGCCTCTATTAGTCAATAGGATGTTACCCTCAGGGCTTTCGAGTGTAAGTATGAGAGGAAGACGCAAACTGATTTCTCAAGAACAGTTAATAATTTATATTTTTATAATTAAAAGAAATCTTTCAGCTCAATGAGGTGGGATTTATGGGAATTCGCCTAGAAAACTCTAAAAGAGAGAAGTTGGGTTGTGAAAACAGAGGCTCTGGGTTTGAGTTTGAGTCATTCAGCTTGGCCCATCGGGCAGCTGGCAGCCGTGGGCATGGGGCCACCAGGACCCTCAGCAGGAGAGAAATCCTAGAAAGGGCTGCGGTCAGCAAACAGCCGCTCTGCAGTGCCCTAGGGATCCACTGCATCAAGGCGACAGGAGAGCGTACTGCCCTGGGCAGCTGCAGCCAATGACAGCGGGAGGGGGAAATGGGGAGACTCTGGCATGGAGCTAGAGAAGGCTGGACCTTGTGGGTTTTATTGTGGATGAGATGCATAGGGAAACATTTTTTGTTGTTTTTTAAAAAGAACATATTTTTTATTGACTTCAGAGAGAAAGGGAGAGAGAGAGAGAGAAACATCAATGAGGAGAATCATTGATCGGCCACCTTCCACATGCCCCACACAGGGGATCCAGCCCAGCAACTTGGGCATGTGCCCTGACCGGGAACCGAACCATGACCTCCTGGTTCATAGGTTGATGCTCAACCACTGAGCCACGCTGGCCCGGGCCAGGGGAGCATTTTGGACAGAGGGGAGAGTCGGTCTGGCTTACCTTTTACCAGGATCTCCTTGGCTGCTATGTTGAGCATGGAGTGTGGACAGGCAAACGGGTGTCCCACTTTGCCCACTCCCAACCAGGGCCTCTGTCCTGGCAATTTCTTGTGCTGGGTGCTCCTCCTCCAGACATCAGCATCTCTAATTCCACCCCCCCCTTCTTTTTGAGGAATTGATTGCAAAACCATTCAGGTTTAAAATGAAGATCTACCACCGAAACCGGTTTGGTTCGGTGGTAGAGCGTCGGTCTGCGGACTGAAAGGTCCCGGGTTCGATTCTGGTCAAGGGCATGTAGGTTGGTTGCAGGCACATCCCCTGTAGGGGGTGTGCAAGAGGCAGCTGGTCGATGTTTCTCTCTCATCGACATTTCTAGCTCTCTATTTCTCTCCCTTCCTCTCTGTAAAAAATCAATAAAATATATTTTTTTAAAAAATAAATAAAAAATCAAAAAATAAAATAAAATGAAGATCTACTCTACCCTTCTTTGATTTGGTTTTAGATGGGAGGGAGCACTTGGAGTGTTTCCTCGCATCTTGAAAGCCCAGCGATGTATTTAAAAGCCCCCTGCCCCCAAACACACGTGCACGTGCACACCTACCGTGTTTCCCCGAAAATAAGACATCCTCTGAAAATAAGACCTACTTACAGGTTTCCTTCTGAGTGAAATATAAGGCATCCCCCGAAAATAAGGCGCCCCTCCCCCCCCCCAGGCTAAACATGAGAGATTTGGTCCACTGATTCTGAAAGAAATGGAGTCACAAGAAATTCACCAGGAAATTCAGGAATTGGATTGTTATGATGATGTTCCAGAAGATGATGACATGATTGTCATTGAATAAATGAGTAAATTCTTGATACTGTAGGATTCACAGTTTGTCTAGTTTGTGTTGACAACTACTGCACTACCGTACCATATACAGGTAATAAATTTCCTTTATTTTCATTTAACAATAAATGTGTACTGTATCCTTCTTCATGGAAAAATAAGACATCCCCTGAAAATAAGACCTAGCGCATCTTTGGGAGCAAAAATTAATATAAGACACTGTCTTATTTTCGGGGAAACAGGGTAGCTGTTATTGCCTCAGAAGGAGTTCTCAAGCTTCGTATTTTTCACCTGCTGGAGCGTTGTGTTATTCTAATGAGGTGATAGCTTATCTACAGACTCTAACAAAATGGTCCTTGCTTGAGGAGCTTCTTGTGATTTATTGAGTCCTTGAACCCGTTCATTTAGTTCACAATCATGCATCAAGTGCCTCCTGTGTGTGAGGGTGATTGAGATCCCATGCGTATTGCTCTCCAACAAATATACTGTACATCCTGTGACCACCACCATTGCTCAGGGTGTTTGGCTCAGAACCCAAAGATAAATCCCTCTAAAGCTAGGCCTGAAGGATTGTAACATTTTATAGAGATAGAGACAGAGATAGAGATAGAGGCAGAAATAGAGATAGAGTTAGAGACAGAAATAGAGATAGAGATAGAGAGAAAGAGAGACAGAAATAGAGATAGAGATAGAGATAGAGATAGAGATAGAGATAAGACAGAGACAGAGATAGAGACAGAGATAGAGATAGAGATAGAGACAGAGATAGAGATAGAGATAGAGATAGAGACAGAGATAAGACAGAGACAGAGATAGAGATAAAGGCAGAAATAGAGATAGAGATAGAGAAATAGAGATAGAGTTAGAGATAGAAATAGAGATATAGATAGAAATAGAGATAGAGATAGAGACATAGAGATAGAGATGAGATTTTAAAAATAGATATATATTTTTATTGACTTTAGAGAAGAAGGGAGAGGGAGAGAGAGATAGTAACATCAATGATGAAAGAGAATCATCATTGGCTGCCTGCTGCAATCCCCACACTGGGAATGGAGCCCGCAATCCAGGCACGTGCCCTGACCCGGAATCAAACCATGACCTCTTGGTTCATAGTCAACGCTCAACCACTGAGCCACACCAGCTGGGCAACATTATATATGTTTAAGAATTAAGAAAGTAGCCACACATTGAAAGATTTGATTTTTTTTCTCTCTCTCACTGAGAGACCTTGGCAGAGGTGAGAGGAGATGGGCCACTCAGGGCATCATCCACCTCGGGGGCCCCCTGAGAATTCCCATCGTTAACGCGGGCGGGTCTCTCTGCACTCGAGTTCCATTTGCTGATGGTTGGATGTGACTTGCGGTAACATTTACATTCTTCTTGTCAAGTCCCTGAGCTGCCTGATTGAAACCCTGGTCACATTTTGATTAATGCTGGCCCTTATTTATTCTATGTACTCTCGCGGTGGAATTAATTATTTCTGGAGTCCCAGGTGCCAGGCCTGGCATCAGGATTGATGGGCACCCCCTGAGTCACGGGGTGTAGAATATTGCTTTCCCGGGGGCCATTCCTCCAGGGATGTATTTGTCAACGAAGATGGAAAATTCTTCACCAGATTTATATACAAGCAATCCTTGGGTAGTACAGGAAGTAGCGAGCGCCATCAATCTCGGGAAAACTTTACGCATATCTGTGCCTGGAGACGTTCATTTCCTCACACCTTCCTCTTCACAAATGTTATCGCTCCTCGGAGGGAAATCAGAGTTGTGCTCTCAGACCCCGTAGTGCTGGTAGAGGAGGAGATGGGCTTAGCGGTCGTTTGAATATGGTAAGCGAGGGTTCTGTGTGATATTAAGAGAGGTGTATGGGCCTACCATCATGCTCAGTGGTTTAGGGTTGACCTATGAACCAGGAGGTCATGGTTCAATTCCCGGTCAGGGCACATGCCCAGGTTGTGGGCTCCATCCCTAGTGTGGGGTGTACAGGAGGCAGCCCACCAATGATTCTCCCTCATCATTGATGTACCTATCTCTCTCTCCCTCTCTCTTCCTCTCTGAAATTATATATATAGTAAAGAAGCGCACATTTTTATTAGATATAGAAACCAAGGTCACATACTCTGAACATTGCAGAACTAAGACCTTATTATTGCCAAATCCTGATGACAGGCCCACCCATCGGGCCTTTGATTAGAAGGACTGATGAAGTCAAGAAACTGAAGAAGTATTTCTTCCTCTAAGCCTGTCCTCAGGCAGTCACTCTAAGTGGCGAACTTTAATTCTTGATAAATTGCTCATAATTGCAAAGTCTATGGGTATATTCTCCCACGGTGGTGCAGTCAAATTAATGATTGTAAGGGGCATGTCTCTATCCCACCCTTCATTATATATTTCTCAGTCAGCATACAGTCAAAATACTGTTTTAAAGGGTATTTGCATTAGTAGTTTTCAGTATTAAAATTGATAGGCCTGGCTGGCCTGGCTCAGTGATTGAATGTTGACCTATGAACCAGGAGATTACAGTTTAATTCCTTGTCAGGACACATGCCTAGGTTGTGGGCTCGATCCCTGGTGTGGAGTGTGCAGGAGACAGCTGATCACTGAGTCTCTCTCATCACTGATATTTCTATCTCTCTCTCCCTTTCCCTTCCTCTCTGAAATCAATACAAATATATTTTGTAAATTGATAGGTTCAGCCCTGACTGGTTTGGCTCAGTGGCTAGAGCATCGACCTGCAGACTGAAAGGTCTCAGGTTCGATTCTGGTCAAGGGCATGTACCTTGGTTGCAGGCACATCCCCAGTGGGAGGTGTGCAGGAGGCAGCTGATCAGTGTTTCTAACTCTCTATTCCTCTCCCTTCCTCTCTGTAAAAAATCAATAAGATATATTTTTTCAAAATTTATAAGTTCAATTCTTTATATTGATAAAAATATCAGTGTCTTTAAAAATTATTTTTATTTCTTGTTGAATTATTTCTTGACTATGGAGCATATTAACATGGTTCCAAGGCAAAAGAGGTGTTTGAAAAGGTGTTCTAAGAAAAAATCTTTCTTCTGCTGGTACCCACTCCTGACACCCGTAACCCCATGGGTAACTGATTTCACTACTTCCGGGTTATCTTTCTGTGTTTCTAGTCACCTGATTATGCAGAACCAATGAGAGAGGAGCCAGGGTCTCACACAGAGGAGAGAGTAAAGACACTGTGGTAGACCCATACATGGGAATATTGTACAGAGTGCAAATGACAAGTAAGCCTGGGCATCTCACACACATGGCAATGAAGGAGGAAGCTAGTTCACAAATCAGTACAACCAAATGCTTGTTTAAAGGTACATAGATGATGCTGAAACCGGTTTGGCTCAGTGGATAGAGCATCGGTCTGCAGACTGAAAGGTCCCGGGTTCGATTCCAGTCAAGGGCATGTACCTTGGTTGCGGGCACATCCCTAGTAGGGTGCGTGCAAGAGACAGCTGATAGATGATTCTCTCTCATCAATGTTTCCAATTCTTTATCCCTCTCTCTTCCTCTCTGTAAAAAAATCAATAAAATATATATTTTTTTAAAAAGAAAAGAAAATAGTAGCCACTTGGGAGGATTCTCATGGGTATTAAATAACAGGATGGAGGTAAGGACTTCCTTTGCCCAGGATAGACTTTTGACAACTAGCTATTTTGGAGGAGCCAGTATGTCTCTGTCCAATCTTGTTGTAACTGCACCATGAAACTCCTTTTATAAAGTAGGTGGAATGCCGTAGCTGGTTTGGCTCAGTGGATAGAGCATTGGCCTGAGGACTGAAGGGTCCCAGGTTCGATTCCAGTCAAGGGCACATGACCAGGTTGCGGACTCGATGTCCAATAGGGGGCGTGCAGCAGGCAGCCGATCAATGACTCTCTCTCTCATCATTGATGTTTCTATCTCTCTCTCCCTCTCCCTTCTTCTATGAAATCAATAAAAATATATTTTTTAAAAAGTAGGTGGAACAAGTTGATGGGTAGCGGAGGGTTAGAAGGTGCTAAGCCAGCACGGTGTTTGGAGTTGGACTATGTGTGTCTCTGAGTCTTCACCTACAACAGGCTCAGAGAGGGGGTTGGCTAGATTTCCAAAGACTTTCTCCATGGCCAACGGAGGTCAAAGTGCTGCTTCTCAAGTTTGTCCTTCTATCCCTAACCCAGGGCCTTTACTGGTATCAGCAAGGACCTGGCCGGCTTCTCCATTCCTCCAGAGAATATTCAGGCAGGAGGCTGAGAAATGTGCATACCCACACAGAGAGGGGCAAGTACTGAGGGGTACAGTCAGGATTTGAACCCAGAGCTCAGCCTGCCCAGTCAGTGTCCTTTACACTCCACCACAGACACCAGTATTAATAAAAGTAAAAGGTGAGCTCTAGCCAGTTTGGCTCAGTGGATAGAGCATCGGCCTGCAGACCGAAGGGTCCCAGGTTCGATTCTGGTCAAGGGCATGTACCTTGTTTGCGGACACAGCCCCAGTAGGGGGTGTGCAGGAGACAGCTGAATTGATGTTTCTCTCTCATTGATGTTTCTAACTCTTTATCCCTCTCTCTTCCTCTCTGTAAAAAAAAAAAAAAAAAATCAATAAAACTGTATTTTTTTTTTTTAAGTAAAAGATGAGATTCTGTCTTTCCAACCATTAGAATAATGCCAGAGCCAAGGAACAGAAACCAAAACAGCCATCATTAGTTCAAGAACATTCTAGAGTTGGCAATGTATATGTTAATGTGCATATGTGTATATGTGAATACACATGTGTATGTGAGATGAATATAGGTATTTTACATGCATCTATATTAAACCATTAAGGTATGCATGTATGTATGTATATATCTACAGAACTGTATACAGAGTGAAAGTTAGATAAATTCTATTCATTATTTTAATGATTTCAACTTTATATTCACTTGTCCCTCAAAGAAAATTCTTAAAGACATCATAGTTATGTTTTTAAAGGAAAAAGAACATAGTCTAGAAGAGTGTTAAAATTTATGGTTTCATTCATTATAAAGAATTATAATCATCTATACTAATAAAAGGGTAATATGCTAATTAGACTGGATGTCCATCTGGACGAAGCCATGTGGGCGGAGCCTAAGCAGAGGCAGTTAGGGGGATCAGGCTGGCAGGCAGGCTAGCAGTAAGATTGCAAGAGGGATGTCTGACTGCTGGTTTAGGATGACATCCCCTGAAGGGTCCCAGATTGGAGAGGGTGCAGGCGGGCTGAGTGACACTCTCCTCCCCCTCCCCCCATGCGGGAATTTCGTGCACCAGGACTCTAGTATTGAATAAATATGGAACAAGCAAAATAACAACAAATGGCTGAATTTTAGTGCCATAACACAATGACCATTAGCATTTTGCTGTTATTCTTCCCAGTCTCCTTCCTTAAGAAATTTTCTCTGCAAGTCTTTTCTTCACACCTCTTGGTTAAAGTATGTTAAGCCAATAAAACAACTCAATAATCTAACTGGCAGGATTAGTCATTACTTCCTCTCCCAGTAGATTTTAAATTTCTTTAGACAGGTACCAGGTCTTACTCAGCTTTCTATTTCTGATGTTTCTCTCTTTCCCCCAAGGCCTACCATAGTGCCTTGTACCTAGCAAGTATGCTGTGAATTTTGCTGAATCATATCTTTGCTGAAAATTGTAGAAAACCTAAAAGGCCCTGAGAATAAAGATTCAAGTGTCAAACGAAAGATGGGTTTTTAAATTGAAGACCTAATAATAACGGGTCTCGGCTGTTCCCAGGAGAACAGCCTGATTCAAATATGCACTCAACACTTGGATTTCCCTGTTCTTCCAGGTGAGTATCCCAGCTTATTGGGTCCATTCACAACTTGGACAGATTCCTGTCATTCAGATCAAGCTGGTCTACAGCAATGGACTTGCACAAGAGGAACATGCAAAGTGGATTTTTCTTTTATATATGTATATATTTTTTAATTGATTTCAGAGACTGGAAGGGAGAGGGAGAGATAGAAACATAAATGATGAGAATCATCCATTAACTGCCTCCTACATGCCCCCTAGTGGGGATAGAGCCTGCAAAGCGGGCCTGTGCCCTGACGTGGAATTGAAATGTGACCTCCTGATTCATAGGTCGATGCTCAACCACTTGGCTCGTTGTGAATTTTTATTAACAAACTAGGGGCCAGTGCACGAAATTTGTGCACAGGTAGGGTCCCTAGCGGCTGCTGGCCAGGGTCTTCCTTTGTTTTGTGCCGCCCCCTGGTGGTCAGTGAACATCATAGTGAGTGATCAAACACCTGGTTGGTCGAACTCCCAAAGGGACACTTTGCATATTAGGCTTTTATATATATAGTTGTCCCTGCTCAGTCTCCAAAGAAAGTGCCTGGACTGCTTTTTGCATGAGAAAATGGATTAACTAAATGAGAACTGCAGCTAATCTTCTGTGAGTCTATCCTGATTGTTCTGGAGTGCTCTTTTAGAAAATTGAAAGCTCTTGATTTCACTGGAGTTTTTCCATTGTGACCTCATTGAATGTGCAAAGGAGTTGCAAATGTGGATGAAGTGTGTGTGTGTGTGTGTGTGTGTGTGTGTGCCAGTATGTCCCACTTTTGTCTAAAACTTTTTCATTTTAACATTTTATCCTTGTTTCTGAACTAAAGGGGTTTGTTTGTCCGTGAGTATCAAAGCCCAAAAGACACAAAATGGAGTTTGCAGCAGAGAAAGTAAATATTTATTTAAGGAAATGGTGCTAAACCCGGAGACGCAGGTGAACTAGTGTCCTAACACCTGGCTCCTTGATGGTTTCTAGGGATTGGGTCTTGCAGGGGACTAAGGGAAGTTAGGGTCTTGGTCTCTACTGATGGGTTGGTTGGCACTAGGGTAGGTAGTAGTTGATCATTGAATCTGGTCCTGATGTCAGCCATGGAGTCCCTCGGTCTGGTCTCACAAGGGCAGGGTTGACGGCATCCTTTGGCTTTTCTGTGTCTGAAGATGAGACACTATGGAAGCCTAGATGTTGTCTCTAGTTTGGCTGACACTCAGTCTCCGAGGTCAGTGGACAGGAGGCTTTGATCCTATGATTATTGGATGCTCAGAACTTCCTTGTCCTGAGGGCTTGATGATTAAGGGGGTATCATGTAAGGGAAAAGGCGGTGGTGCTGGAAGAGCCAGTGTGAAGCTAAAGGAAAGAAAGGAGAAAGGGGATGTCAAAGAAATGCGGTTTCTGCAAGTTACATAACGATGGTAATGTCAAAATAACATGAAAGGTTAATAGAATCGTGGTATCTTGGGTTCAGTCATCTCATAGGTCCTCCTCTTAGCATTTTGTTGTTATTGATCCTTACCCAAGAATATTTTCCCATTGATTTCTAGAGAGAATGGAAGGGAGGGGGAGAGAATGAGAGAAATATCAATGTGAGAGAGACATATCTATTGGTTGCCTCCACATGAGCCCCGAAAGAGCCAAGGATTGGATTAAGTTTACAACTGAGGTATGTGCCCTGGACCAGACTCAAACCTGCTGAGTCAATTCGGTTAGTGCTATAGCAGAAGAATTTTATTGAAATCAATGCATACATAGACCTCATCATGTGCTTAATATATTTATTGAATTAATAACAGGTGGATAAAAAATCTCCCCAAAAAGGTAAATCTAAGATTAAATTAGTTCTGATGCCTAAACCGGTTTGGCTCAGTGGATAGAGTGTTGGCCTGCAGACTGAAAGGTCCCAGGTTCGATTCCAGTCAAGAGCATGTACCTTGGTTGCTGGCACATCCCCAGTAAGGGGCGTGCAAGAGGCAGCTGATCAATGCTTCTCTGCCATCAATGTTTCTAACTCTCTATTCCTCTCTCATTCTTCTCTCTTCCTCTCTGTAAAAACATCAATAAAATATATTTTTTAAAAATTAGTTCTGTTTATGAGCACCCACGGAATCCTATGCTAGTGATACTGGGGCCATGAAATAAATGTGACACAGCCCCTGCCCTCACACACATGGCACTTAGATGCTAAGTATCACACAAGAGTAGACAAATGCAAAAAAAGAAGGGGGAAGGGGGCAGAGAAGCAGGTTTTATATAAATGGGGGAAGATAAGAGCCATTTCCCTGTCCTTGAATTTCAACGCTCAGCTTTGCAAAATTGGAAAAAGAAACTCTTTTGTTCCTGCACATAAAGCAAATCCCCAACTTCCCGCTCCAGTGACTGATGGTGCCTCGGGAGCCGCCTGTGCAGACACTGGCCTGTGCTCCTCTCCAGCAGGATTTTTAGGAGGAAGGGCCGCCCCCTGAGCTTCCCACAAAGCGAACCTGCAACGCCTGGCTTTCCTTCACTGTAACTGCCTCTTGGTTCCATAAACCTCCATCCCGGGTCCCCCTGTGGCCTCCACGCCATCACCAGCCCTCTAAGAGCTATTTGTTTAGCTCCTGGAAGCCAAATACAACTGTATTTCTTTTGTTTGCCTTTTACAAATAATATTTAGAGCACCGGTGGTTCTGCTGGTTCTATTTTGGCCGTTCCATCCCAAGATTCTGGTCCTTTGTCTATTATTTCTAAACTAGAGGCCCAGTGCACGACATTCGTGCACTGAGTGGGAGCTTCCTTCAGCCGAGCCTGTGCCCTTTAGCAGTCCGGGAACCCTCAGGGGATGTCTGACTGATGGCTTAGGCCCACTTCCCACGGGAGCAGGGAGCAGGCCTACGCTGCAATCAGACATCCTTAGAGCTTTTGCAGAGGCAGGAGAGACTCCTGTGTGGCCAGCCATGAACCCAGCTTGTGGCAGCGCACTGACCACCAGGGGGCAGTCCTGATTTCAAGCAAGCAACCTGAAGTCATCTAAGCCCACAGTCCGCAAACTGCAGCTCGCAAGCCACATGCGGCTCTTTGGCTCCTTGAGTGTGGCTCTTCCACAAAATACCATGGTTCCCCGAAAATAAGACATCCTCCAAAAATAAGACCTATTACAGGTTTCCTTCTGAGTGAAATATAAGGCATCCCCCTGAAAATAAGGCCCCCTTCCCAGGCTAAACATGAGAGATTTGGTCCACCGATTCTGAAAGAAATGGAGTCACAAGAAATTCACCAGGAAACTCAGGAATTTGATTGTTATGATGATGTTCCAGAAGATGGTGACATGATTGTCATTGGATAAATGAGTAAATTCTTGATAGTGTAGGATTCACAGTTGTCTGGTTTGTGTTGACAGCTACCGTACTACCGTACTGTATACAGGTAATAAATTTCCTTTATTTTCATTTAACAATAAATGTGTACTGTATTCTTCTTCATGGAAAAATAAGACATCCCCTGAAAATAAGACCTAGTGCATCTTTGGGAGCAAAAATTAATATAAGACACTGTCTTATTTTCGGGGAAACAGGGTAGCATGGTCTGGGCGAGTCTGTTTTGAAGAAGTGGTGTTAGAAGAAGTTCAAGTTTAAAAAATGTGGCTCTCCAAAGAAATTTCAATCGTTGTACTGTTGATATTTGGCTCTGTGGACTCATGAGTTTGCCGACCACTTATCTAAGCCAATAAAATTCTACCGGAAAACTTAGTCCTGCAGCGAGAAATCTCATGTTCCTCATGATTGAGCCCTGGCTTGGCAAGCTTTTACCTTCCCACAAAGATAAATGAGTTCCTTATGGTGATATCATCACAGCGAGCATTGGATTCCTGATGCATCTTTCCTGCCCGAGTATCCAGTGACACGGCCGCTTACAGCCGGCTGCACACGGCCTGCGTTCACACGTTGCCCTGTGCTTTCCTGGAAAGTCATCACTTTAAATGCTCCGCGTAGCTTCTTCTGGTAAATGACGCTCATTTCCTGGGTGTCATTTGGCTTCCCAGGGGAACTCTGGGAAGAAAGTCCCATAATCTCCCAGGGAGTCCCTTTGGAACTATTTGCTGCAGAAGATCCTTGTTGAGTCCCTTACAAAAACTTCACACACACACACACACACACACACACACACACACACACACACACACACCATTTCTCTGGATAGACTGTCCATGGAGTGCGGAATGCTGCACCAGACTGTCTGCAAAGAGAAGTGAGGAGACCAACAAGGCTGGCCAGAGGCAAATAAAAAGAAATGGTTTCTAAGTAAAGGGAATAAAGACTTTGGAAATTATTCTATCTTCTAAGCTTCGGGACTTGAGGAAAACAACGGAAGCCTTGAGGTTTAAAATCCACGGATTCTTAGATACGTTCTGGTGACACAGAATAAAGAAAAAGGGAGGCATAGAGGAGGGGGGCGGAGGAAAGGGGTGGAGGAAAGAAGACAGGGAGAGAGAGAGAGAGGGGAGAGAGGTCAGAAAGCACAGACAGTATCTTTCAAGTGATATGCTTGTACCAGGCATGCAGTCTTTGTTTCCTTTTCTTTCTTTCTTTCTTTTTTTTATTTTATTTTTTAAATTTTTTTACCATTAGACAGCCATCCTAATCCCCCAAATACTTTCCAGGAAGTGGAAACAGAATGCATACATCACTCCCTTTGGTCACCATAACATCATGCACCATCAGGCATGAAATTCTGTGTTCTCTTCTCACCCCTTATCCCCCACCCACCCACCCCCACCCCTTGCCCACCTCCTGCAGGGTGTACCTTTTCTAGGAAACAGGCTCTACAACTTAACTTGCCTTCCCTTTGAGTCAGGATTTCTGCAAGGATTAAAACAGAAGCATCACACTGTCTCCCAATCTCCCCCTCTCTGTCTGGGATGAGCCTATTCCCATCTCTCAGCTCTGGGAGCACCTACCCTCTGCCCCTGCGCCCCGCCCCCAGAGATAAATGAGGTGTCAGGGCATTGGAGCAGCGCCAGCACTTTGTGAAGTTCTCGATGTCTCTGTCGGGCAGTAACATCGTTGCATCCCCTGGTTCTTAATCACATTTTGAGGCAGGAAAATGCATGATGCTGCACCACCCTGTGCCGCTGCCACAAGCAGAGAAAGAGATTGGCCACTCTGGCTACTGGTTATTGGGCACTTTCTTCATTTAGATCATTCCAGTGCCCCCATGCGAACCATTAAAAACCTTCCATTCAAAGCACTCAGAAGGCAATGGTCACAAATGTTCTCCTCTTGGACAGTTCATGCATACTTTCTTTTTAAAAAAATATATTTAATTGATTTTTTACAGAGAGGAAGAGAGAGGAATAGAGAGTTAGAAACATCAATGAGAGAGAGTCATTAATCAGCTGCCTCTTGCACAACCCCTACTGGGGATGTGCCCGCAACCAAGATACATGCCCTTGACTGGAATTGAACCCGGGACCTTTCATTCCGGAGGCCGATGCTCTATCCACTGAGCCAAACCGCTTTCGGCAAGTTCATGAATGCTTTCAAGGAACATCATTGGTAGTGGATCGTTGAAATAAATAGAGGCAAGGGAAAGAATTCCCAAACTTCCTTTGGCAATGCTTCCCTGTGCCTTAAAGCGCCTCCAGATCCTTGGGCTTTTGCGCAGAGTAGCTAGCTACTCAATAAAAATGACTTCCTAGCCCGGCCAGCGTGGCTCAGGGATTGAGCATCAACCTATGAACCAGGAGGTCACGGTTCTATTCCATGTCAGGGCATATGCTTGGGGTACGGGCTTGATCCCCAGAAGGGGGCATGCAGAAGGCAGCTGATCAATGATTCTCTCTCATCACTGATGTTTCTATCTCTTTCTCCCTCTTTCTTCCTCTCTGAAATCAATAATATATATATGATTGTTATGAAATTCTGTGTTCTCTTCTCACTCCTTAACCCCCGCCCACCCCCTCCCTGGCCCACCTCCTGCAGGATGTACCTTCTCTAGGGAAAAGGATCTACAATAGTAACTTGCCTTCCCTTTGAGTCATGATAATATATATATATATATATATATATATATATATATATATAAATGAATTCCTAAATAAATGAATACTTGAGTGGAAAAGTGTCCCAGATTTATCACCTGGAATCAACCACTTGGATATCACACAGAGATCTCTGCTGCTTCCTTAGACAAGAGCAATGGTCGGCAAACTCATTAGTCAACAGAGCCAAATATCAATAGTACAATGATTGAAATTTCTTTTGAGCGCCATTTTTTTAAAAATATATCTTATTGATTTTTTACAGAGCGGAAGGGAGAGGGATAGAGAATTAGAAACATCGATGAGAGAGAACATTGACCAGCTGCCTCCTGCACACCCCCCACTGGAGATGTGTCCTGCAACCAAGGTACATGCCCTTGACCAGAATCGAACCCGGGACCTCACAGTCCCCAGGCCGACGCTCTATCCTCTGAGCCAAACCGGTTTCGGCAAGAGCCAAATTTTTTAAACTTAAACTTTTTCTAACGCCACTTCTTCAAATAGACTCACCCAGGCTGTGGTATTTTGTGGAAGAGCCACACTCAAGGGGCCAAAGAGCCCCATGTGGCTCGAGAGCCGCAGTTTGCTGACCACTGGGCAAGATTATCAGAGAGAAGATAGGACTGCTTTCCTGTGACTCCCAGAGGGTGATTATTGCTTGAATGTGGTCAATACCTGTGATTATCATTGATTGCTCTTCGAGTTTATTTCCTGAGAACTAAGAGTATTTTGCAAGTGCAAACCACTTCCTTGTCTCTTGACCAGACCCATAGGTTAGCCTGTCTTGGTTGCCCATTTCTCCCGTTACTTTGCCATTTGCTATTTCCCGCTGGCCATTTGCAACAAGGCTGATATAACAGAAGGGAGCTCTGCTGAAGAGAGGGAATACTTCCTGCTGATGAATCAGAGAAAAGCCACAATGCTATAGACTGGGTTTCCCCTTTATTGCTCAGGTCTGGATTCTTTGCGACTGTCAGTTGGATCAGATCAGTGGCAATCAGACATTTTGTCCAGTGGCACACGGTGGAGCTAGTTGCCTCTACATATTCTGCCCAATTATTTATTGTGCCAAGTCGGCAAGGCCAGGGGTGAACCTGAGAGGGGGCAGTGAAGGATTTAGAAAAGACAGACAA
Organism: Pipistrellus nathusii; assembly: GCA_963693515.1. Classification (NCBI taxonomy): domain Eukaryota; kingdom Metazoa; phylum Chordata; class Mammalia; order Chiroptera; family Vespertilionidae; genus Pipistrellus; species Pipistrellus nathusii. Next base: position 5,443,185 of record OY882877.1, read on the forward strand.
AATAATAAAGCTGGGTCTGGGTGGGACGCTGCTCTCTGATGGAGAGACAGTGCCACAGGCTGTAACCTGAGTCTTTATTTTACAGCCAGATTCCACAGAGGAGAGTAAGGGCGTGGTTACAATGTCTCATGGTTTTCGAATCTACTCAGTTGCATACACCTGATCAAGCTTTGTTTACTTGCTGCGCCTCCCACGGCCCATAATACTCAGCCAGGTTCAGACCATAAGATCAAGTTTATAACCATAGCTTTTGGCTATAATTGCGCTGGGACTTACACATGGCTTTGCCACGTGAGAATCGTGCCCTCTCATGAGTCCCCAGGCTTGAACCTGTCCAAACGCTGTGGCTGTTCTCCATAATTTATTATTATCTTACAAAGCTGCCCAGGGATGCATTGTGAACCCATATGTAAAAGCCATTTTAAAACCCCAAGCACTATTCCAATGTATGGCATTTATTATCCATACTATTTGTAATGATTATAATACCATATGTGTTGTACTTCACTGAGAACTTTTCTAATATACAGAAGAAGTTGCCCAATATTCTCCTTGACTTTGTACCTGCTTAAGCCAGAAGACTGGGGACAGTGCCTTAGGCGTTCCTAACACACTGATTCCAAGTGAGAATTGCGCTGAGTCTCTGCTAAGGCCCAGGGGCATTCTTAGAACTGAATGGAGATTATAAAAAACACAGGTACCCCGTGGTAATAGTAACAGGTCCTTGGGGTGAAAGCCATTTTCACTCTTACCAGTTAGCGGATGGACACTCCATGGGCATATTTTAAGATTGATGTGTCTGAACAAGGTTATGGTGTTGATTATACTGCCCTTGTACGGACTGTGAAGCCTTGTGAAAATTGGTTGTCACAGCCAGGGAGAGAACAGACCTTAAGCGCTCTCAAAATGTGTAAGTGAAGGCATGGCCCAGATGGTTGGGGCAAGTCATCAGGTAAAAAGAAACCATAAATATATTTGGGCCCTAACCAGTTTGGCTCAGTGGATAGAGCACCAGCCTGCGGACTCAAGGGTCCCAGGTTCGATTCCGGTCAAGGGCATGTACCTTGGTTGCGGGCACATCCCCAGTAAGGGGTGAGCAGGAGGCAGCTGATTGATGTTTTTCTCTCATCAATGTTTCTAACTCTCTATCCCTCTCCCTTCCTCTCTGTAAAAAATCAGATCTCTCAGGACAGGGAGGCTGGGGAGAATGACCACAGGCTGGGCTCTATCTTTTCTCACAGATTCACCCTGTTGTTCCCCTTTATGACGGGAACAACAGGGTGAATCCTAAGCAGAGTTTCTATAAATCACACACCAATTTATCTCCCCTCATAAGACTGTAACTGGAAGCAACAATTCTTTGTGATTTCAGTTGGCTGATTGCAGTCATGCCTTCTGCTAAACCGATTCATGACAAGTGCGTGCAACTTACTAGACCTACTAAGCCCGTTTGTCCTGCATTTTCTAGGCGGGTTCCCGCCCAGCGGCTGACACCTGCTTTTGTTAACCTGCTTCCTGTCTCTTCCTCCCTTCCCTTCTGAGACCCTGGTCTGGAGATGCGTGTCCTCTTATCTCCCCTGCACACTGAGGGACTCCTTGCCTCACCTTCCTCTGGTTGCTATGGTTTCTCTGCGGGAACTTGAAGCCTCCCCATCCATCACTCGCACGCAGGTGAACACTGTGATCTCTGAGTGGAGGCAGGGAGTTGTCTCTGGAGAGCCCAGTGGTTTTAGTGGGGCTGTGAGAGTCTCTGTCCCAGCTTGAAGAGGTGCACATACCCAGAGGTAGCCATCGATTTGCATTAACTGTCTATAATTTATTATTTCTGTCCATAAAATTCTACTCAGCCCAGTTGGCGAGACTCAGTGGTTGAACATCGACCTATGAACCAGGAGGTCACGGTTTGATTCCCAGTCAGGGTACATGCCTTGGTTGCAGGCTCAGTCCCCCATGTGGATCAAGCAGGAGGCAGCTGATCGGTGATTCTCTTTCATCACTGATGTTTCCCTCTCCTTCTCCCTTGTTCTCTGAAATCTATTAAAAAATATATTTTTTTTAAAATTCTGCTCACACAATCACTTGGAATAACCCAAGTACACTAATGGTTTATTATATTAGAAATCTAGTTTATAGATGTATAGTAGGAAAATAATTAAGTGGGGGATTTGCTAACAGGATTGAGAGGGAGGAAATTGCATGCACCTGTTACTCTGAGGTTAACTATAACATATTCCTATAGTGTCCATTCCTAATGAAGAGACTGAAGCCTGCAGAGTGTACATTATCATTCTGAAGCTGGAAATCCTACCAATTTATAACCTAGGTGAGCATCCGATTTATAAGACGCCTCGACAGGCAGCCTATTGCACAGTAATGCCTTAGCTGCATCAATAAACCAGTATTTCTCTTCTAAAATAGGTCATTTTATTTTCTGTTTAACTCTGTAAAACAACTCAAAGAACCAGCTTCTGGTTCTACAATCCACTGGCTTTGTCTTTTCCTTTTTTAATATATATTTTTTACTGATTTCAGAGAGACATGGAGAGGAAGAGAGAGATAGAAACATCAATGATGAGAGAGAATCATTGATCAGCTGCCTCTGCAGGCCCCCACTGGGGATCAAACCTGCAACTCAGGCATGTGTCCTTGACCGGAATTGAATCTGGAATGATTTAGTCCGCAGGCCAATGTTCTATCCACTGAGCCAAACTAGCTAAGGACACTACTGGCTTTTTCCAACCTCTGGGATCTGCCTTTCCAAACTAGGTTATAGACCCCAACTCTGGGAATGTGTATTTTTCAATAGCATCGCATGCCGTCTCATTTGGGAACTATTGATTTAGCATTTGTTTTCTTGACATTTGATCATATGTTATTTGTTGTTCATTAGGAGTTTTCTATTTTGAAGACTGTAAATTCATTCTGGGCTTATGATTTCTCAGGACATTGAATCTCTGAGATGCTTAATAAACTTTAAATACACACTAGAAACTCAACATATGATTGTCAAGTTGAAAGTATGAGTTCCATTTTAGCAAAGCCCAACTCTGTGTTTATTTATTTATTTATTTTTAATCTTCACCCGAGGATATTTTTCCATTAATTTTTAGGTAGAGTGGAGGTGAGAGGGATAGAATGTGAGAGAAACACATCAATTAGTTGCTTCTTACAAGAGCCCTGAACAGGGCCTGGACCGGGGAGGAGCCTGCAATGTAGGTATGTGCAGGCTAATTGATGTGTTTCTAATTGATGTGTTTCTCTCACTAATGTGAGAGAAACACATCAATTAGTTGCTTCTTACAAGAGCCCTGAACAGGGCCTGGACCGGGGAGGAGCCTGCAATGTAGGTATGTGCCCTTGACCGGAATCGATCCCAGGACCCTTTGGGCTGCAGGTCGATGCCCTATCCACTGAGCCAAAATGTAGGGCCCTATGTTTTCTTTACAGAATCTTAACCCCACTCTGGTGTTTCCTGGGCACATTTCCCCCAGCTCAGTCTCCACCCTCACTCGCTCCCTCTGCACGTCTGATTGTTCTGTTACAACATTCCTCTATGCCCTTCTCCAACCAGATTGAGCTTAAATAATTGTGAATGGCATGTACCGTGGTTGCGGGCACATCCCCAGTACAAGGGCATGTACCGTGGTTGCGGGCACATCCCCAGTAGGAGATGTGCAGGAGGCAGTTGATCGATGTCTCTCTCTCATCGATGTTTCTAACTCTCTATCCTTTTCTCTTCCTCTCTGTAAAAATCAATAAAATATTTTTAAAAATAAATAATTGTTAATCTTGTTGGGTTCTACTTATCATGTGTCTCCATGGCCTAGCACACGTCCATTGCTAAAACGAATGCTTTCAGAAAGCACAGGAGTGGCTGAGCATCATAAAATAGAAATATTATAAGGAGGAAATGGACAGTACTTAGTGTGCCCTGTCTGTCCTTGTTTATCAGTTTAATAGTTTTTGTAACTTGAAACCAATCTGTCAGGTTGACATGCTGACAGGCAGTCTTGGTTCGTGACAGATGAACAGATTAACTAATTCTTCGTCTATTATTTATACTCTGCCTACTTTTAACAAAGCCACTAGAAAAAAAAAAAACCCAACAACCAGAAAAAAATAGCCTTGTTAAGAATTAAAACCAGCTGAAACCGGTTTGGCTCAGTGGATAGAGCATCGGCCTGCGGACTGAAGGGTTCCGGGTTCGATTCTGGTCAAGGGCATGTAGCATGGTTGCGGGCACATCCCAGTAGGGGGCGTGCAAGAGATAACTGATCAATGATTCTCTCTCATCGATGTTTCTTTTTTTTTTTAATTATTTATTTATTTATTTACTTATTTATTTATTTATTTATTTATTTTAAGTTTTATATATATTTTATTGATTTTGTACAGAGAGGAAGGGAGAGAAATAGAGAGTTAGAAACATCAATGAGAGAGAGTCATCGATCAGCTGCCTCTTGCACACCCCCTACTGGGGATATGCCCACAACCAAGGTACATGCCCTTGACCAGAATTGGACCCGGGACCTTTTAGTCCCCAAGCCGATGCTCTATCCATTGAGCCAAACCGGTTTTGGCTCATCGATGTTTCTAACTCTCTATCTCTCTGCCTCTCTGTAAAAAATCAATAAAATATATTTAAAAAAAAAAAGAATTAAAACCAGGGTAAATAACTAGATCCACCTAATAGGGAATGAGAAGTATATTGTTGGGTCAGAAAACCTAAAACCAGTGGAGGCTGAACATAAAAATCAGCTGAGATTTTTTGTTGTTGTTTTAGCTCTGAGGTTTTTAAGTTTCATTGTGGGGAGCTGAATATCTTACCTTCAAAAGAGATTGTGTAATGAACAGAGGCAATCAACAGTGAATTAGATAAGCATTGAGATGGAACACATCAGCCTGTATTTGCTTAAGTGATTTACAGCAGAAAAAAATGTACTCTAATTGTCAGGAATACTGAATATCTACGGAGTCAGTAAATTAAATTCGTCTTTAGCTCAAGGGAACAAATGGGGTATGTCAGAGGTGTCCAAATAGTTTTACGATATTTACTAATTCCATTTTGTTGATCTCAATAACAGCAGCAGGTTTCTAAAAAGACCAAAAAGTTAGCCCTACCCGGTTTGGCTCAGTGGATAGAGCATCGGCCTGGGAACTGAAGGGTCCCAGGCTAAATTCCGGTCAAGGGCATGTACCTTGGTTGCAGACACATCCCCAGTAGGGGGCGTGCAGGAAGCAGCTGATCAATGCTTCTCTCTCATCGATGTTTCTGGCTCTCTCTCCCTCTCTGTAAAAAATCAATAAAATATATTTTTTAAAAGAATAAAAAAAGTTTTAAAAAATGACCACTGCCAGGATACAATAAAAATATAAGAAACTACATTGTCAACATCCATTCTTAATGGGCATCCAAACTCAGCCAACGCACCTCATTCTCACATCGCTCACCTTCCTGTCAGATCTCAGTTTTAAGAATCTATGGATGAGTGAGAATTGTCATTATTATCAGATGTTCCCTTTTTATACTGGATACCACGACAGATTCCTAAAAGATGGTCCCAGGCAATGACAGTGGAATTTAGAGTTTGAAGAATTCACAGTTCAAAGGCTTCGGGCAGGAAGGCCAAATGAAGTGACAATTTGAGCAATTGTCGGATTGACTTCATCCATCCACACTAGGAATTAAAGTAATTCAGATTCTTTTCCCACTAGGAGCTTTTAGTTCCACTAAATATCCAGTTAATCATTCAAACTATCTTCTTTTTTTTCCCCTAGTATAGACACTGGCTAATTTTTTGTGACCCAGTATTGACATGATGGATCTGTCTCATGCTCAACTTTGTGATAAAACCATAGCTACTGGACAGATTCAATTAGGCCCATGGTCGGCAAACTGCAGTTTGCGAGCCACATGCGGCTCTTTGGCCCCTTGAGGGTGGCTCTTCCACAAAATACCACGGCCTGGGCGAGTCTGTTTTGAAGAAGTGGCGTTAGAAGAAGTTTAAGTTTAAAAAATGTGGCTCTCCAAAGAAATGTCAGTTGTTGTCCTGTTGATATTTGGCTCTGATGAGTTTGCCGACCCCTGAAGTAGGCAAAGCAGCCTAAGTCCCCAGTGTTGGTTGATTATCAACTGAGCTGGCTCTAGAAGCAAGGTCTCTAATGCTCAGAAAGATCCCAGTGCCATCCGTTTGGTTCTTTGCCTGGATAAATTGGGAGTCTCTGTGGAGCTGTATAAACTCACTCTGCTGGGGCCCCTGCTGGAGGCTCGTAGACTCGCCCCCACTACCCTGCAGCTTCTCTCCAGGTCCCTGTGGGGGCTCTCAGCTCAGCGAACATGCAAGGCCAGGCGGGTTGTATATTCAGAGTGGAGCCACCCTGAGCCGCAGCCATAACGTTGTCTCTTGTTAGTGTGTTTCTGTGGCAAGTGTCTTCCTAGGTCTTCGTTTCCTCATCTGTAACATGGCAGTGGTTATGTGAACTTGGCAGGGGTTGGCTGAGAAACAAATCCTCTCTAATAAAAGAGAAACATGCAAATTGCCCGTACCGTTGCTACACCCACAAGCCACGCCCACTGGCCAATCAGGGCGAGTATGCAAATTAACCCAACCGCATGGCGGTTGATTTGCATATCTAGGCCAGAGCAAAGACTGAAGATAGTGTAGAAAGAATCCAAGCTGTGGAAAAGCAAGCAGGCAAGCAGGGCGGTGGAGAGGGCAGGGAAGCAGGCGGGGCTGGGGGAGAAGGGAAAGAAGCTAGCAGGGCAGCAGAGACCGCAGCAGGAAGCCCTATTGCAGGAATCTTCCTGCAAGGGGCCTCTAGTGACATAATAATGCCTTTGATAATGGACCAGCGCAGGAAACAGAATGCAGTGTGCTCTCAAAAAATGAGTCGTTGGTCTAAAATAAGTTTGTATATAAATTTACTTTGTTAATAATTTAGCATAACAGTCAAAAGCCCACATGGTCATTTTATAGCTAATCAATAATAGCCACATGGCTAAAGAGAATCTATATGCAGACTAAAAGACCCTTCTCAGAGAGATTAATGTACTATTTTAATGCTTTTGGGAAACATGTTTCAAGCTAGGACCACTTTAGTTTTGTTCTAATGGTATTATTTTATTCAAGTATTCTCCAGAAATAATCTCATAATTAACATGCATTTTTTTTTAAAGTAGCCTCCTGGCTGGTATGGCTCAGTGGTTGAGCATTGACCTATACACCAGGAGGTCACTGTTCAGTTCCAGGTCAGGACACATGCTTGGGTTGCAAGTTCAATCCCCAGTAGGGGGCAGCCGATCAGTGATTCTCTTTCATCATTGATGCCTCTCTCTCTCTCTCTCTCTCTCTCTCTCTCTCTCTCTCTCTCCCTTCCTTCTCTGAAATCAATAAAAATATATTTTTTCCTTAAAAAGAAAAAAACAACAATGCTTGGTATTTTCCCAAAGAAGCTGAAAGCTTATTCTATATAATAAAGAGGTAGTCTGCTAATTAGACAGCCAGACAACCTTCTGGTCGACCTTCCAGACACAGCCGGGCCTGTGAGAGCCAAGCACCTTGCACGAATTTCGTGCACTGGGCCTTTAGTGCCCGCATAAAAGCCCGTGTGTGATGTTTATAGCATCTTTATTTATTACCCAAACTTGGAAGCAACCAAGATGCCCCTCAGTTAAGTGAGTGAATAAATAACTGGTACATCCAGAGAAGACATTATGCAGAGCTAAAAAGAAGTCTCTGTTCTTTCCTCTGAATTTTGCTGTGAACCTGAAACTGCTCTTTAAAAAAAAAAAATAGTCTTGAAAAGGAAGTAACGCTGTCAAAGCTGCCAGACGCACTTCTTGACAACAAAAGATGACTGCTGGTGTCAGTATTTTAATGGAATCTTATGCAACGTGAGGGTAGTTGAAATGTTTTCTTCATCAGTAACAAACCTTTAATATATTTTAAAATTGATTTCAGAGAGGGAGAGAGAGAGCAACATCAATGATGCGAGAGAATCATTGATCCACTGCCTTCTGCACACTCCCTACTGGGTATTGAGCCTGCAACCCGGGGCATGTGCCCTTGACTGGAATAGAACCTGGGATGGAACTTGGGACCCTTCAGTCTGCAGGCTGATGCTCTAGCCACTGAGCCAAACCGGCTAGGGCGGTAATAAACCTTTAATTTAAAAAAGAAAATAACTGATCATATTCAGTAAAAATACACATGGCAATAAAGGAAATAAGTACTAAGAAGTATTCATGTGTGATTTTTTTTTAATCTGATGTGGTAAAATATTATTAATTTAGAAACAGTGAACCTAGTTTGTCCACTGAATTCTGTAATGACTAGACAGGCCATTTAACCTCCGTGAACTTCTTCTAGTTTCCTTTTTTAAAAAGTTGGAGATGGCCCAACCAGCGTACCTCAGTGGTTGAACATCGACCTATGGACCAGGAGGTCATGGTTCACTTCCTGGTCAGGGCACATGCCCAGGTTGTGGGCTCCATCCCCAGTGTGGGGTGTGCAGGAGGCAGCTGGTCAATGATTCTCTCTCATCATTGGTGTATATATATCTCTCTCTCCCTTTCTGAAATCAATAACAATATATATATATATATATATATATATATATTTTTTTTTTTTTTTTAAATGGAGATGTTGCAATTACTAGAGTGACTTCCCTAGAAAGACATAGTTTTCAAAAACATAAAAAGCTGACTAGATACAGACACCATCTGTTTAGGTTCTCTTACAGTGGGACACTTCATTATTGCTCTGAATTGGCTATCTGTCACTTGTCAAGCTTTGGATATATCACGGGACCTACAGTATAATCTGACAAAGCCGAATTCAGAGGTATCCTATTCAGAAGGGCAGACAGGGCTTTCTAAACCAGCATTGTAAAAGAAATGTGCAATTGTGGTCATTTATATTGTGTGTTTATACTTTTAAAGAGCAAACTCTGCCCTGACCGGTGTAGTTCAGTTGGTTGAGCAAAGTCTTGATACCAGAAACAGTGAGCAGTTCCATTCCTAGTCAGGGCCCTGGCCTGGGTTATGGGCTCCATCCCCAGCGGGGGCCATTTAGGAGGCAGCCGATCCATGTTTCTCTCTCATCGGTGTTTCTCTCCCTGTCTTTCTCTGCACTCAATAAAAACATTTTACAAATAAAAATAAAAAAGCAAAAATCTGTGAAAGCTAAATGGTAATAGCAAAGAAATAGGAGACAAGACAGTGGAATGTATAGTGTTCACAGCCTTTTTAATCCTGGTTCAAATCCTGGCTTTGGAGTGTGATTTCTGCTTGAGCCTCGGTTTCCTCGCCTGGAAAATGGTAAATAACCTTTATTTGCAGAATAACTGTACTGAAACTCAAGAGATTACCCACCAGCATTCAGCTCCCCAGAAAACCAATCTAGAATAACCCAAAATTGTGTGTGATTTGCATTTAGTTGCTTCATCCCCAAATGGACTATTCATAGGATTTCATTTCAGCTACAATTATGACAATATCATCTACTACGGACACTCTAAAAAGGCCTGAGGCACCATCCTTGCCTTCACAAAACTTCAGATTCCTTCCCAGAATTCCTTCTTGGGAACCAGCTTGCAACTCGGACAGGCTGGGGAACACTTCTGCACAGGGCAGGAGGAAGGAGAGATGAGAGTCCCCTGTGGCTGGCTCTCTTTAAAATCTCCAGAACAGCCGAAACCGGTGTGGCTCAGTGGATAGAGCTTCTGCCTGCAGATTGAAGGGTCCCAGGTTTGATTCTGGTCAAGGGCCCAGCAAGCAGGAGCCAGGCCCTGCTAGGCCAGGTCCTGCAGGAAAATAGCATGCAGGGCTCCAGACCTGCATCCTGGTGGCCATCATGGGAGGGGAGGGGTTGGGCGGGTGCTAGGCGCCCTGTGCTCTGAGGCCCCCTGAGACAGCTCAACGACTTTAGAAAGGAGGTGGCCTGGCCCGCCTGGGGCTAGCTCAGTGAGTTGAGCCTCCCCTGTGCACGGAAGTGTTGCATGTTTTCGATTCCTGCTCAGGGGCATGTGCCCAGGTTGTGGGTTCGATCCCCATGCGCCTATGAGTCTCTCCCCATGTCTTCAGGTGAGGATTTTTATAAAAGGAAAGGGAAAACGTTATTTTTTTTTATTCATTAGTTAACATCAAGTTGATTGTTTTTTTTTTAAATCTACTATCTTTGGAGTCAGCATCTCAAACTTTCCCGAGGAGTCGGGCGGGGGGCGGGGTCGATGCGGGCTGGAGGGGGTGGGGGTGTAGGACGGAGTGGGGGGGGGGGGTCCCCTGGTCTCCGGATCCAGCCCCGCACAGGCTGCCTGAGCAGGAATCGGGGAGCGGGGAGCGGGGAGAGGAGATCGGAGATCGGGGAGCGGGAGCGGGGAGCGGGGAGCCGGCGCCCACCTCCCGGGGGCAGACACCCCCCACCCACCCCCAGGGCATCCGCGCCCCCTTTCTGGCCATGAGGACCGGGCTGCGGGGAGGGAAGGGGAGCCTCCTCTCTGGGGACCGCCTGGCCCCGCGCACCCCCATCCCCCGCGGGCGCCCGCGCTGCTGCCGGGAGCGGGTGGACCAGGGGGTGGACCGGGGGGTGGACCGGGGGGTGGACCGGGGGGTGGACCGGGGGGGTGCACCGGGGGGTGGGCCAGGGGGGTGAACCGGAGGTTGAACCGGAGGGTGGACCGGGAGCGGGTGGACCGGGGGGTGGACCGGAGGGTGGACCGCAGCCCGAGCCGCCGGCCGGGGCGCGGCGGGAGGGGAGGGCGGCGGCTCCTGGGCGCCGCCCTGCGGGCCGGGCTGCCCGCGGCCCCTCCCACCGCCCGCCGCCTCCCGGCCCCCGTCCCGCCGGCGGCTCCGGGCAGCGGGGCCGGCGGAGCGCACGCCCGGGATCCCGCGGCCCCTCCCTCCGCTCGCCCCGCGCCTCTGCCTCCGGGAGCGGGCGCCGGCCTCCCGCCTCCCTCCCGCCCCTCCCCTCCTCCCCTCCCTCCTCCCCGCCCGCGCCCCCCGCGCCCCCCGCGCCCGCGCCCGCCGGCCCCCGCCCCGCCATGCCGGCATGGAGCTCCGGCAGCACGAGTGGCTCGCGGCCGCCCCCCACGAGGGCTTCGAGCAGCTGCGGCTCAAGAGCCGCCCCCGGGAGCCCGCGCCCGGCCTGGCCCGGGGGGCCGCCAACTTGTACAGCGGCGTCCGGCAGCAGGACTACAGCGCGGGCGTCTGGCTGCGCAGGAAGGACAAGCTGGAGCACGTAAGGCGGGGTCCCTGCTCCCCGGGCATGCCCCCCGGGCACGCACCCACCCCGGGGGCGGACACCCCCATCCCATCCCCCCCCCCCAGGGCGGCCCGGCCCCCTTCCAGCCCTGGCGTCTCCCCCCTGCACTTTCCTGGCTGCGGGGAGGGAAGTGGGGAGCCCCCTTTTCGGGGAGCCCCTGGCCCCCGCAGGCGCCCGCGCCTTGGGGCTCATTGCGCTGTGACTTGGGGGGACCGTGTGGGGGGGGGGGCGGGGGGAGGTGCAGAAGTGAAGCAAGTGTGGTCCGAGGAGCCCGGTGGTGGCGGCTTTAAGGGGCGTTTGTGCGGGTTTTGGGGTGGGGGTGGGGGGACTGTTTAATGGGGCCACCAAGTGGCCAAAAGAATCTGGAAAGTTGTCGCCGCCGCTGGCCACTCGCCCCGGGCCCGCCTCCTGAGGGGCCTCCCGGAGCGGCCTCCGGAGGGGTCAGGGCGACCCCGTGGCACCTGAGCTCAGTCTGCAGACAGGGGCGCCTGGCAGGGAGAAAGGAAGAAGGAACACGCCCCCTTCCCCTCCCCCCATGGAGGGTGGGACCAGGCGAGCTCAGGGACCTCCACCTCCATCCTCTCCACCCCAGCAGGGTGCGGGCTCCCTCCCCGCCCCCCTAAGACCCTTCGTTCTAGAGGGAGAAAGCCCCTCTCCAGAGGCGGGTGTGGGATCCACAGTGTCAGATGGAATTCCTGAGCATCTCTCTCCCGAAAGCCAATGCTGACAGGAAACCGTTATCCCAAGAGCGCAGCTAAGGAGAGGCAATGTCTTCCCGCTGAGATGCCTCCTCTAGTGGAGTCTGTTCATGGAACGTGGAGGTTCCCTTGTGTATTGGGGTCACTCCACCAGTTATGTTAGATCCCCAGGACTTCCGGGACCCACACAACTACCTGCACCGACCTGAGTCCCTCCCTCCACCCCCCATCCTCACCCCACCCCAAGCTTCCCAGGAGGGAGCCTGCCAAGGGATGTTTCTCCCATAGGAAGGTCTCTGCCTTTCCCCCAAGGGTTTATGAAGTCCCCGAAAGCTCAGATGGGAAGCTCTAAGTTGGGGACCACTTTCTGCCTCGGGTGGGTGTAGAGAACCATCCATTCCCTAAAGCCCAAAAGGGATGTCTCATCCTCCTTAAGACCTGGGAAGGAATGGGAGGAGATCCCTAGGGTGGCAAGTTGTTTGAGAGGCAACGGTGTCCACTCGGAAATGAGAGAGAGCGCCAGGATCCGCGTAGGGACCGCTGATGGGATCCGTTGGGAGGGGAGGCAGGGGCATCGTGGTGTAACGGGCACTTGGTATTATCGAGTGCCAGGACCTGGGAGGACGGCGGAGCCTCCGGATGGTGATGCATCTTCATCTCAGTTGCACTCTGAACGTGTGTTCATTTGCAAGCAGGTGCTTTTAGCCGATCTATTTCCTTGCTTCTCCTCCCGAAAATCAATAGCGCAATCTCCGAGGAGCATGCCTCCCTGAGTCACGGACTCCGCCTGCGATGTGTTTAAACGGCTTCTCCCACTCAGGTTTTCGGGGGGGTAGGGGGGGTTATGAAGTCATCCCCAGGGGGGTGAGCTGGGGCAGAGTCAGTACCTTCTGGACAAGCAGAGCGAGAGATCAAAGGGAGGTGACACGGTGGTTGGAAACATTGCAAGGACCCATGCTTCCTTCACTCAGGTGCATAACAGAGAGCATTGCATTCATTAAAAAAAAAAAATCAATAGCCTCATTTGTTATGGAAATGAACAGCGTGTTTTGTGTGCCTTCTCACATGCATTTCCTGAACTGTATTCTGTTTTTCTCTATACCTGCTTTCGGTTAGAAAGGGGCCTTTGCGTCAGAGGAAGTTTTTGGTGGTATTCTTTGGCCCCTTTGAAACACCCACAAACTTTTTTTAAAGGAAATAATATTTGTGATAGTGCTATGGGGGGGGGGGGGAAATGGCATAAAGAATGTAAAACTCGTGTGAATTCAGTTCCTGGGTGTTTAGAATATATGTCAGCTGTGTATGCATGATGGTGTTTCAAGTTAGTTAGATGTTGGGAATGTGAAAACCCATAACAAATGCTACCTGGTATGGTGTGGCCACACAAAACGTGAACATGTTCTGTTGACTGTATGAGAGACAACATTCTGAACATACGCGGCACCTTCGGATTTGGGTGTCACGGAGAGTAGAATGAGTGCATCATATGAAGTTCGAAGGTGATGGTAGCCGAAACCGGTTTGGCTCAGTGGTAGAGCATCGGTCTGCGGACTGAAAGGTCCCAGGTTCGATTCCGGTCAAGGGCATGTACATGGGTTGCGGGCACATCCCCAGTAGGGGGTGTGCAAGAGGCAGCTGGTCGATGTTTCTCTCTTATCGACGTTTCTAGCTCTCTATCCCTCTCTCTTCCTCTCTGTAAAAAATCAATAAAATATATATATTTTTTAAAAAGGTGATGGTAGTTAAAAAAAACAAACACAAACAAAATAAACACCCTTTGATCTGTCTAATCCTCTGGGTGACCATGGTTTTCATTATGAATAATTATAATGGAGATCATGTACGAGAAAGCAAGCTACTCTTATTTTGCTGGGGTTGTAAGTCAGTCTGGCAGTGTGGGTATAAATAAATCATGGCGCTGCTTAATGGGAAAGTCAGTAGCACAACGTCAGGTGACAGCTAAAGGATAGTATTTCCACCCACTTCGCTCGAAATGAGGATACTACCCTGTTTCCCTGAAAATAAGACAGTGTCTTACAGTAATTTTTGCTCCCAAAGATGCACTAGGGGGATGTCTTATTTTTCCATGAAGGAGAATACAATACACATTTATTGTTAAATGAAAATAAAGGAAATTTATTACCTGTATATGGTACGGTAGTACGGTAGTTGTCAACACAAACCAGACCAACTGTGAATCCTACAGTATCAAGAATTTACTCATTTACTCAATGACAATCATGTCATCATCTTCTGGAACATCATCATCACAATCCAATTCCTGAATTTCCTGGTGAATTTCTTGTGACTCCATTTCTTTCAGAATCAGTGGACCAAATCTCTCATGTTTAGACTGGGGGTGGGGGGGAGCGAGCCTTATTTTCAGGGGATTGCCTTATATTTCACTCAGAATGAAACCTGTAAGTAGGTCTTACTTTCGGAGGATGTCTTATTTTCGGGGAAACACGGTAGTAAGTGGTTTCTTTCTCCTTTTCTAGTTTAAAGGCTGCAGGACAAGAGAGAGGTGACATGAGTCGGTGCAGGGATCGGGATGCTTTCAACCCACCTGGAAATCTGACTCCTGTCATTCATTGGTTGCTAGGTACTTAGCAGGATGAACACCCATCTACACTAATAAAAGAGTAGCATGCTAATTGACTGTACCTTCACGACGCCCACCAGCCAATCAGGAGTGAGCATGCAAATTAACCCAAACAAAGATGGAGGGTTAATTTGCATACACAGGGCAGAGAGGCTGGGGGTGGGATGGGATGCTTGCATTGTCGCCATGGTGATGACACAGGCATTCAGCACCACCCCAGGTACTCCTGGCCTCTGGGCAGTGTGGGAAGGCAGAAAGGTGGCTCCATTTGGCTCCTTTTCATTGGTGAGGGAAAGTTTCATGGTCAAGGCTGCTACAGGGAGGGCGAGGAAGGCAAACTCCACCAAGACCCAGAAGAAAGAGAACGATCAGCCGTGACTAGCTCAGTAGGACTCCACCACCCGTCAAGCATGTAGCAGTGCATGGCCCATGTGACATCTCCCCGCATGTAATAGGCGTGATTTCATCTCAGGTGTGGCCTGGCAGGCCGGCTGAGCCCTCACACTCCACCCAGGGGGCTTCCACTTGTCTGCATTTTGGTTGTGGACACAGCAGTGTAGGGGTTCTCTGGCCAGCAAAGCCGGATGCCGGCTGCCTCCTCGCCTGGCTCTTTTCCTGGGCCAGTGGCTCTGCTGGCCCCCGGCCTGGCCAGCCTGGGCCTGACTCTCCTTCTCACCCTCTCCGCCCAGCTCCTTACCCGGCCCCCAGCCCCTGCTCTCCTTCCCAGCTCTGCGCTGGTTGAATTCAGCCTTGCGATGTTTTATTTATCTGCACGGTGGGTGACTCAGAAAGCCTGTTTAAGAGGAAAAGAGAAAGCAGAAGAGAGGAATGTGTCAAGAGGAGAAAGCTAGCGTCCTAAATGTCCACACTTGCACGGAGCAGCCCTGTATCTTGCTTGGTTTACTAAGTGCCTCTTTTTAACAAAATAATAATTAATAATAATAATAATAATAATAGTCCTCTACCTGTGAATCGGCACCTGCTCCGACCGAGTGCATGTTGCCAGTGAATAGT
Organism: Pipistrellus nathusii; assembly: GCA_963693515.1. NCBI lineage: Eukaryota > Metazoa > Chordata > Mammalia > Chiroptera > Vespertilionidae > Pipistrellus > Pipistrellus nathusii. The sequence goes on from OY882877.1 coordinate 5,458,760, forward strand.
AAATAAATGCCAAGTGCACACTTGCCTCCCGGGATAAATTATTCACGCGACGAGCAGAGGGTAAATGGATGGGCGCAGACTTGGTCACCATGGTCCAGGCTGTTGTTATGTAATGCTATTTATGTCCCACAGAGGAGAGGACGGCATCCCGCAGCGCCATCCGTGCAGCCCCAAATGACCAAGTTCAGTCTAAGGGAGGGAGTCTTTAATACGTTCCAATAAAAACCTACCAAGCAAGCAGACACACAGAAAAGAGCCCTTCCCGTGTGTATATGTATTGGCCAGACTGGAACATTGTATATTATTTTTTAAATACATTTTTTTTGATTTCAGAGCGGGAGGGAGAGGGAGAGAGAGAGAGAGAGAAACATCAGTGATGAGAGAGAATCTTGGATTGGCTGCCTCCTGCATGCTTCCACACTGGGGTCTGGAACCTGCCACCCGGGCATGTACACTTGACCAGGAATCGAACCGTGACCTCCTGGTTCATAGGTGGATGATGCTCAAAAAACACCATCCATAGGTGGATGATGTTCATGTTCCTAAATGTCTACCCGACTAAAAGGATCTAGTCTGCCTGGCCAGTGCTGCTCAGCAGACTAGATCCTTTTAGTCCGGTAGACATTTAGGAACATGAACATTTATCGGGATCATTTGCCATGAGATTTTAGATAAACAGGACAGACAAAGCCGAGGCCCAGGCCGGACTCTCTGCCTCTCTGGCTCCTGGGTCAGGGAAGGAAACCAGAGATGTCTCTTGCGTGCATCCTAATGGAGCTCCGTGTTGTGGCCATTAGCGCACTTGTCACCGCTGTCGGGAGCAAACTTGTCCCACTAATGGGCCTCTCTCGCTGTGGCCTGACATTTCCGTTGGTTTTGAAGGACCTTTGACTTCTCTGAACTCCGCTGGGTGTGGCTTATTGACTTACTTTCACATCAGCCTCCGTCTGTGATGTCATCACGGTAGATTTAACTGGAGACGCTCAAGGCTATTGCATTTAAGATTCTTTCTTTCCCCCTCTCCTCCGTATAATAGCTACGTACCAACTTCTGGCTATTTCTCTACAAAGATGTCACTTCCCTGGACAGGCTTCTGTGTCTGTCTCAGGGTAAACCTACGGAACAGTTCTCAGTCCTCCTATTTTAGCTCTAAAGATCAAGAAAAAATGATGAGCTGAAACCGGTTTGGCTCAGTGGATAGAGCGTCGGCCTGCGGACTGAAAGGTCCCAGGTTCGATTCCAGTCAAGGGCATGTACCTTGGTTGCGGGCATGTCCCTGGTAGGGGGTGTGCAGGAAGCAGCTGATCGATGATTCTCTCTCATGGATGTTTCTAACTCTCTATCCCTCTCTCTTCCTCTCTTTAAAAAATCAATAAAATATATATTTTTTTAAAAAAGAAAAAATGATGAATCTTTTGAACTTCGGGGACAAGGAAGTGGCTGTACCACATCTTCATACGGAATTAGCTGATGGGTGGACAGACGGACAGAAGCAGGCCTTAGGGTAAGCTATCAGCTCAGAAACTTGGCTCCGAGTGTGTATATTGGGGACACTTAAAGCTTCTGAATTGCCTAGGACAACCTACATGTTGAGAGCATTTGAAAAGCCAAACTGTGGTGGTTAGACACAGACCTTTTTACAAAAAAAAAAAAAAAAAGGACATTTCTATTCTTTCAGAAATAGAGGAAAATGAACCCAATTTCTAAACTCACACATCAAGCCCGTTAGCAGGGCTTATGAGAAAAGAACATCACCTGGGGCCTCCCCCAGGTGGACTCGTGCACGTGGGGAAAATCCCACACGTGATGTTGAGCCCTCTGCCCAGGGGTCGTGGGACTGGCTGGAGTGGCCAGTGGGTGGTGTACGTGGATCTCTATTATCTATTCAAGCCTCGTGAACATACCGTTCTTGGAATGGAGGCATGCTCGTGCTCCTGCCAATAAGGTATTAAGTCCGAATCGATGATAACGTGAGGTGTTAAGTTGAGAAGATGGGCCTCATTGAATAAAAAAAGAAAAGCACTCACTGGCAAACTCATTATCAGTAGACATTTATTGAGAGTGTCTTTTATGTGGAAGGCACTTTGTTCGGAGAGTGTATTTTTTTTTTTTTTCAAAAAAATACCATGGCCTGGGCGAGTCTGTTTGCTGACCACGGCTCTAGACCAACAGGAAGAGCTGGTGAGTTGAGGACTGGCCCTGAATCAAGGGTTTCAAATGGAATCTGAGCAGCAAACGCGTGTTTGGAAGACCAGGGAGCACCAAGTATGGCTGGAAGACAGGGTTTGTTTGAGGCAGGGGTCGGCCAACTCATTCGTCCGCAGAGCCAAATATCAACACCTCACAATTGAAATATCTTTGGAGAGCCATATTTTTTAAACTTATACTTCTTCTAACGCCACTTCTTCAAAAACAGACTCGCCTAGGCCGTGGTGATATTTTGTAGAAGAGCCACACTCAAGGGGCCAAAGAGCTGCATGTGGCTCGCGAGCCGCAGTTTGCCGACCACGGGTTTAAGGGAACACTGGGGGCGCGAGCACAATGGTACGGTAGGTCAGGGCGAGACCTCGGAGGGTGTGAGGATGTGAATGGCAGCTGGGGATGTTGGGGTCCACTCTACCAGCAGACTGGGGAGATGTTCCCATAGGCACTTCAGTTAGCAAGCTCAGGCTTTGGTGCTGGTGGCATGTTGTGTCTGGGAGATCCAAAACTGGGGGGGACCTGTGTCCAGTGTCTTTTAGTGGTAGAGATGGAAAATCACACACACACACACACAAAAAAAGTATGGCAGGCCGAAACCGGTTTGGCTCAGTGGATAGTGTCAGCCTGCAGACTGAAAGGTCCCAGGTTCCATTCCGGTCAAGGGCATGTACCTTGGCTGTGGGCACATCCCCTGTAGGGAGTGTGCAGGAGGCAGCTGATCGATGATTCTCTCTCATGGATGTTTCTAACTCTCTATCCCTCTCTCTTCCTCTCTGTAAAAAAATCAATAATATATATATTGGCAGAAGAAGAAAAATTGAGGAGAGACAGATGCAAGAAGCGCTGTGAAATTAAGAGTTCATGGGACTTGATGCTTTGTTGGCTGCGGGCAATCCAAGAAAGCTGATCCATTAGCAAACACTTATACCGAGCGCCAGGGATGTCCCAGAAACTGTAGTTGGCGTGATAGAGACAGGGATGAGCGGGGAAAATGACAAGCACTCCTTTGGAGTTGGAATCCTGCCCTATTTATCTTTGTCTCTTGGACCTGAGCCATTGCCACTTGGGTTGGTCCATAATACCAAAATTATTATGACATTCATTAACAGCATCCCAATCCCTGCTCCCCGCAAGGACCTGAGCTTCAGGCTTGATAAGATTCCAGTATAGATGATTGGACCTTTGACCTCAGTTGCTCATGACCTAGTCCCTCAGAACTCAAATGTTTTCACCTTTGAACCGGAACTGGTTAGGTGCCCCCTCCTGTGTGGCCCCATGACACCATGGGCAGGCATCTGTTATAGCCCTTAATGCCCTGTCTTCTTAATTGTCTCATTCATTGTTTATCTTTTACTTTAGTGGAAAGTTTGAGGACAACAATGCTGTCTTACTAACAATGCACCCTGAGCCAAAACCAGTTTGGCTCAGCGGTAGAGCGTCTGTCTGTGGACTGAAAGGTCCCAGGTTCGATCCCGGTCAAGGGCATGTATGTTGGTTGCGGGCACATCCCCAGTGGAAGGTGTGCAAGAGGCAGCTGATCGATGATTCTCTCTCATCAATGTTTCTAGCTCTCTATCTCTCTCCCTTCCTCTCTGTAAAAAATCAATAAAATATATATTAAAAAACAAAAAAACAAAAAAAAAACAATGCATCCTGAATGCACGGTGCCGGGTAGACATCCGATATTGATTGACTTGACTATGGAAAGCGTGGACAGATGAGCAAATGCGGGAATGAGTGAATGAATGAGTGAATGAATGAATGTCTGTGTGGTTGGGGAGATAGAAATTACACAGGAGTGAAGATCCACCAGGAGCAACACACAGGAGGCATTCAAAAGACAGGGCCACCAAAACCGGTGTGGCTCAGTGGATAGAGCTTCGGCCTGCAGACTGAAGGGTCCCAGGTTCAATTCCGGTCAAAGGCATGTACCTTGATTGTAGGCACATCCCCAGGAGGGGGTATGCAGGAGGCAGCTGATCGATGATTCTCTCTCATCGATGTTTCTAACTCTCTATCCCTCTCTCTTCCTCTCTGTAAAAAATCAATAATATATATATATATATATATATATATATATATATATATATATATTTTTTTTTTTTTTTAAACAAAAGGCAGGCCCTTGTTCTTATGGCTTGCATATACTACCGTAATAGTTGCCTTTCTTACTTTATTAGGATAACGTTTTTCTGTGTGAATGCATCACTTAGTTTTATATGGCGTTCAGAGGATCGGTCACAGGACTGGTTTTGAGGTCCGGAAAGGAGGTTGATAGGTGAGAGAGTCTGAGTGGTAAGGAGAGGGACAGGCAGGAAGGCTTACAGATCCCGCGGAATTACTGGGGACGGAGCTGTAGTCACTTGAGTTCAGTCGTTTATGTCTTTCCTGTGTTTAAATGCCAAAAGGGCAGGGTGTTCTTGTTAAAGGCACAGCGCGAGGTGGAAAACTTGCCAACGGGGATGTCTGGGCTTCTGATCAGAAACTTCATTTTGCGTTTTTAAGATTTGTAGTGACCCGGCATCAAGAGAGTGTCTAGACATTAGCTTTGCTAAAGATCGCTCTTCTCCGTAGCTTCATGGTCAGGGGAGAGGCCATGAACTCCAGGGAGAGGCCGTTATGTCTGGGAAATGGGGCATGCAGGAGGCAGCCCATCCGTGACTCTCTCTCATCATTGATGTTTCTGTCTCTCTCCCTCTCTCTTCCTCTCTGAAATCAATTAAAAAAAATTTTTTTAAAGACATAGCCAATAGATGATCTGCTCTCACATCTATGTTTCTCTCTCTCTTTCTCTCTTCCTTTCTCTCTCTAAAAATGAATAAAAATATGGAAAAGAAAGAAACTAGAAAACTCTCATGCTTATTTAGTCCACTGACGACAGGTCCAGCCGTAAGTAAGAATGGCCACGTCAGGATGTCTCGGACAGTAAGGACTTGGATTATCTCCCATGAACAGTTTAGAGGGATGGATACTTCGGCAGCTCACAGCATGGTCAGAAGCCATCCTTGCTGTGGCCAGCCCAGATCCCTGACCCACAGAGCCCATGTGTACAAGAAAATGGTGTTGTAAGGTGACTGAGTTTAGGATGGTTTGTTTCATGGCTTCAATAGATTCTGGAACGTTCCCTAGAAAAGAAGTAACAGCTCCTCCCTTACAGAGTGCATCTTAACTGCCAATTAAGATGCACTATATTAAGCCGAAACTGGTTTGGCTCAGTGGATAGAGCGTCCGTCTGCAGACTGGAAGGTCCCAGGTTCCATTCCGATCAAGGGCATGTACATTGATTGCGGGCACATCCCCAGTAGGGAGTGTGCAAGAGGCAGCTGGTAGATGTTTTCTCTCTCATCGATGTTTCTAGCTCTCTATCCCTCTCCCTACACCAGGCCAAATAAACAAGCAAGCAAACCAAAATGTAAAGTAAGAAGAGGTGAAAAATCTTAGAAGAGAAAAAGGGAAACGCGGTAGAAAAGGCTAAAGATACAGATATATTGATATATATAGTTTGATATAGATATATATATATACAGTAGAACTATTTAGAACTATAACGAGAGGTAAAGACTCAGATACATTATTAGCATAACTCTCTTTAAAATATTGTTATGGATTTCAGAGAGGAAGGGCGAGGGAGATAGAAAAACATCAATGATAAAAGAGAATCATCAGTTGCCTCCTGCACACCCCCTACTGGGGATAGAGCCCACATCCCGAGCATGTGCCCCTGACCAGAATCGAACCCAGGACCCTCCGATCTGCCAGGCCGAAGCTCTAGCCACTAAGCCAAACCAGCCAGGGCTATCATAACTCTTTAGTATTAGATTTTGCTACCACATTTTTTTTAATATATTTTACTGATTTTGTACAGAGAGGAAGGGAGAGAGATAGAGAGCTAGAAACATCAATGAAAGAGAGTCATCGATCAGCTGCCGCATGCACACCCCCTCCTGGGGATATGCCTGCAACCAAGGTACATGCCCTTGACCGGAATCAAACCCGGGGCCCTTTAGTCCCAAAGCCGACGCTCTATCCATTGAGCCAAACCGGTGTCGGCAACTACCACTTTCTTTATATAATACCCAATGTACTTAAATCTTTTGCTACATTTATTATCCTTTCTACTGATTTGTTCTTCCAGGAAATCTAGTTGTAGCTTATTAGCGCCCGAAAAAAGAAGCATATGTGTCAAAATGTTCCCTTAATTATCTTCTCTGAGATATTAATGGGCAATAAATGCCTGAATATGGCTCATTTCACTAACAAATAGATTCAAATCAAAACTTTTAACTCTTTGGGTGGAAGTAAATTTTAAAAACCCTTTTCTCTAATAATTTGACAACGTACATCCAGAGTTAACGCTGAAATACCTCTCACCCAGAATTGTTTTTCTTTCATAAATTTATTCTAAAGAGATTGATATCTTTGCATAAATTTTTCTTCAAGGATGTTCATCACAACATTCATTATTTAGTTAAAAAGTAGTTATTGACATTACGATTCTGAGACCAGTTTCATTGTGTGGGTTTTTTTTCTCTCTTTTTTTAAAATATATTTTTATTGATTTCAGAGAGGAAGGGAGAGGGAGAGAGAGATAGAAACGTCAATGATGAGAGAGAATCCTGGCTGGTTTGGCTCAGTAGATAGAGCATCAGCCTGAGGACTGAAGGGTCCTGGGTTCGATTCCAGCCAAGGGCACATGCCCAGGTTTCGGGCTAGCTCCCCAGAAGGGGCATGCAGGAGGCAGCCGATCAATAACTTTCTCTCATCATTGATGTTTCTCTCTCCCCCTCTCCTTTCCTTTCTGAAATATATATATATTTCAGGAAAAAAAAAAAATATATATATATATATTTTTTTTTTAATGATGAGAGAATATCATCAATTGGCTGCCTCCTGCACACCCCACACTGAGAATCTAGCCCCCAGCTTGGGCATGTGCCCTGATCAGGAATGGAACCATGACCTCCTGGTTCATAGGCCGATGCTCAAGCAGACTGAATCTCTATCCACTGGGCCACACTGGCTGGGCCATTGTGTGGGTTCTTCCTGCACAACAAGCTGTGCTTTGACAAGAGCTGGTGTTCCACGGATCAGCTCCGTTCTGTGTCTCCAGGTAGACAGTGTCAGGTCCACAGGATAAGGGCCCAGTGCCACAGACTGGCTTCCCCTTCAGATGCCCATTGCAAGTCCGGGTTCCCTCTGCCGCTGATGGACAGGCTGTAAGTCCGAGGTTCCCACCCTCCAGGGTTCAGTTAATTTGCTGGAGCGGTTCGAAGAACTCAGATAGACACGTGACTAGCTGACTCACCGGTCCGTGATAAAAGGGTGTCAGGGCACAGGCTGTGTGGGAAGGGTGTGGACCACCATCTTCTCCAGGTGTCCCCCTACCCACCCCTCCATGTTCCCTGCACAGAAGCTCTCCAGCCCCTGGGTGTCCTGTGGTTTTTATGGAGCTTCCTTCCACGGGCTCGATGGATGAAGTCACTGGACATGGGTGGTTGATCCAGCCTCCAGCCCTCTCCCCTCCCCAGAGTGAGGGTGGCCGTGTTGGTGGGACCAAACAGTCTAGCCCTCTAATCAATCATATTGGTAGGCCCCCCTCCCCACCAGCCCCAGTCCTGGAGCGTTTTCCAAAAGCCACCTCCTTAACATAACGAGGGACATCTCTATTGATCTCACCCTAGCCAATGCCAAGGGCTCTAGGAGTTCTGTGCCAGGCACCGGGAGGAAGACCAAGGGGTATCTATTCCTGATTACAGATCCCAGCAGCACAGCCAGGCTGAGTTCTTGGCCATGGAGCTACTCCAGGGAAGACAACACAGTCAGTTGTTGTGCTTGGCTTCGATGCTGATGGGGGGATAGGTGATAAACCCACCCTCATATACAGGGTGCCCCCAAAATGTAGAAGCACTTGAACAGCTGATAGCGCAATTTTGAAAATGAAATGTACTTTCATAAACAACTGCCCTTATCATATTCAAAAGGATATGTGCGCTGAGTGGCCAGATGATGATGATCTCTGAACGCATAATAATCGGGCCACTCAGTGGATAGCCTATATGATAAAAGGCTAATATGCAAATTGTCCCCTCGACCAGGAGTTCGACCAGCAGGCAGGCCGGCCAACTGCCCGTGTCCCCTCCCCCTGACCAGGCTGGCTGGACCCCACCCATGAACGAATTTATGCACCAACCTCTATATATGTGTATGTGTGTGTGTGTGTGTGTGTGTGTGTGTATATGTGTGTATGTATATCTATATATTATATATAAATACAATATATAATATATATACACGTGTGTATGTGTAAGTGTGTGTGTATATATTATATATGTAAATATAATATATATATAAATACAATATATATATAAATAAATATGTGTATATAATACACACACACACACACACACACACACACACACACACACACACACTGAGTGGCCAGATTATTATGCGTTCAGAGATCATTTTTATACATTTTTGTGGGGCTCCCGATATAATACTTCTAAAATTATAAGTGCAATGAAGAATAATAAAGCAGGAACAGTTGTGGGGAGTGGGAGCTATTTTAATCAGAAGCCTCAGGAGGAGCCTGCTAAGCAGTGTGCATTTTAATAGAAAAAGCGAAAGCAGACTGTCCCAAAGAAGCCTGGGGAGGGATTGGACATGGGTGTTCCCTTGATGGTAGTGACGGTGCACATGTGTTCGCATGTGTCCACAAATCACCACATGGTGCACGTTCAATAATTCCTCAGTTCGGCTGTTCAAAAAACAACCCTTGCCTATCTCAAAATAGAGACTACTAAATGAATTCCGGTACATCAGGCAGGGGAATTCCATACAGCAATGGAGATGATAATGCCATACAATTTTCCTCATTGATTTCACATGAGGAAAGAAGATAAAAAGCTGTTTGCATTATAGTTTATATAACCTGTATTTTTATAATTATAAACATAGAGGATGATAGCCCTGGTTGGATAAAGCATCATATTGGCCCATGGACTGAAGAGTCCCTAGTTTGATTCTGGTCAAGGGCATATACCTTGGATGCAGGCTCCATCCCTGGCCCTGGTCAAGGTGCATGCAGGAGGCAACCAGTCAATGTGTCTCTCTCTGGCATAAATGTTTCTCTCTCTCCCTGTCTCTCCCCATTCTTTCCACTCTCTCTAAAAATCAATGGGAGCCGAAACAGGTTTGGCTCAGTGGACAGAGCGTCGGCCTGCAGACTGAAAGGTCCCAGTTTCCATTCTAGTCAAGGGCATGTACCTTGGTTGGGGGCACATCTCCAGTGGGGAGTGTGCAGGAGGCAGCTGGTCAATGTTTCTCTCTCATCTGTGTTTCTAACTCTCTATCCCTTTCTCTTCCTTTCTGTAAAAAAATCAATAAAATATATTTTTTTGAAAAATCAATGGGAAAATATCTTTGGGTGAGAATTAGCAGGAAAAAAAAGAAGTTGCACTTCCTCTGTCATTAATAGCAATAATGAGCATTGTAAAAAATAAAAATAAAAATAAAAATAGAGGATTGTATACCATTTAGACAGAATGAAAATTAGAGAGGATCTCCTCCAGAACAGTAACAGTGGTCATTCCTGATGAGTGGGATTGGAAATAATTTTCATTCTCTAATTGTGTTTGTCTGTTATTTCCAAAAACTCTGCAGTCAGCGTGCATTGCATCATAGGAAGAAACTGGGAGAGATCTAAAAACCTGTTATTTCAAACCTGCTTCCCTCAGTCCCTGTTACAGTCCTGTGCCATCCACCAGGAAAAGCTCCTGATGGCAGGCATTCTACTTGAGTTATTTCCTGTCTTATGTCTGGCATAGTGTATGGCACAGGGTTTTTTATTATTTATAAGTGAATCTTGAATGAGAAAATCCTATGTAATATCCTAATATGCTAAGTGTCCCGTTGGGCAGTCAGCCGTTCAACCAAAGGGTAATATGCTAATGATATGCTAAGCCGCTCAACTGCTTGCTATGACGTGCACTGACCACCAGGGGGTAGACAGTTGACCAGTTGCTATGATGTGTGCTGACCACCTGAGGGCAGTCGCTCCAACTAGTGGGTTAGCTTGCTGCTGGGGTCCAGCCGATTGGGAGTGAGCGAGATGGGCTAAACATGCCATGATGTCCTCCCACAGTCCCTCCCCCACTGGCTAACCTCCCTCGTCCCTCCCTGGCCCCAGTCGTGCACAGATGGGTCCCTCAACCCGGTCTATGCCCTGTTGCAATCTGGGACCCCTTGAGAGATGTTGGAGAGCCAGTTTCGGTGATATCCCTCAGGCCAGGCTGAGGGACCCCATTGGTGTGCGAATTTGTGTACCAGGCCTCTAGTAACTACATAAAAGCCTAAACAAAAACATTGGGCATATGGGGATAGAAATTAAAAAAAACAATTGCAAATGACAACGTTGGTGATTTTTAAACTGCCATTTCGCTTAGTCCCTTCATAGGAACAATCTCTTAAAGTCTGATGAAGTGAAAGAAAGTGAAAGTATCCAGAAATGCTTCTTTAAAACAAAAACTGTCCGCAGGAACATAATCAAGTGATGCTAGATAAGGCTGAAATAGAAGCTATTACCTCCTTGCCTTGGATGACATTAAATAGCAAAAAAAGAGAAAAAGAAAAAAGCCATTTTAGAAAGTTATTGAAAGGGGTTGTCAGTCGGTGCCTACTGAAGTTGAACTGACTCTTTCAAGAGTAATTGTGTGGAGTATTATTTTCCTCAGAGCTGCTTTCCATCTCAGGAGAGCAAACGTCAAGCAAGGGAGGATTTTTTTTTTTCTTTCCTGGCTTTTTCTTCTTTATGTATTTAAAGGAGAATTAAGGTTATTTTAGTTCTCTGAATTTTTTTTTTTTTTCCCGCTGCAAAATTTTCTACTTGGAAGGTAACCCAGTGTTCTGAGATATTATTGTGGTCTGAGAAGTGTCCCCGGCTGCACATCAGGACATTAAAGAAATAACTTCTCTTCCTGCAAGGATAATTACAAACACAAAATGGGACATTTGGATGTAAGTTCGGGTAGTAATTTCTTCTTTAATTTACATTATGCCAATACGGTGCCAGGATGAATGGGAGGAGTAAGATGATATCATTAAACGGAAAAGAAGAAAACATGTGGAGGGTTAGGCCGTCCTGTTAACATTTCATCTGAAGTTTATAACAACACTAGGGGCTTGATGCACGAAGATTTGTGCAAGAATGGGCCTTCCTTCCCCTGGCTGCCGGCACCACCTTAGCTTCAACCAGAACCACCATTCCACCTTCCCACACTGCCCAGAGGCCCAGAGCTGCTGGTGCAATGCAGAATGCCTGCGTCATCGCCATGGTGATGACACAAGCATCCCACCCCACCCCACCCCCGGCCACTTGGTGCCTGTATATGCAAATTAACCGAACACCTTTGTTGGGTTAATTTGCATACTCACTCCTGATTGGCTGGTGGGCATCATGGGAGGCACGGTCAATTTGCATCTTTCTCTTTTATTAGTGTAGATAGTAAGTTTCCACAGGGGCCTGTTTGTCAATGACACAGGTCATACGTGGGTAGTTTCTAGCACTTGAATGATGAAAACTTCGTTGGTTTAAATCATTATTCTTTATGTCACAAGCGTTAACCCCAGGTGAGGTCGTATTTGATTTAAACTAGTGATTGTTAGGATTGAAAACCCAGCTAATCACATCCTGCCTCCGGGGCCTCTCCCTTCTTGTTAACATCCTCCGGTCTCCCCGTTTTCTCCTTCCCTCCATTATCTATCCAGCACTACTACCATGTTTCCCCGAAAATAAGACAGTGTCTTATATTATTTTTTTTCTCCCAAAGTTGCTCTAGGTCTTATTTTCAGGGGATGTCTTATCTTTCCATGCACTAGGTCTTATTTTTGGAGGATGTCTTATTTTCGGGGAAACACGGTATGTCTGTAAACTAGAAACGGCACCTCAGTGATGGCCAAGCCGTTTTCCTTCTCGTTGTAGAGGGATGCTGAGGCTTTGCTGGGCTTCTGCCAGGGATGGTGCTTAGTGCTCACAGCTTCTCTGCCTTTTCCATCCGTGAGCTAGTTGGGATCCAGCTCTTCCAAACACGACTTTTTCTGGGCCTAGAAAGAGCATCAGGGGGCCTCCTGCAGGAGGAGGTGCTGTTAGTACAGCCAAGCCCTGCCCCCCCCTCCCAACCCTGCCAGTGTGACTCAGTGGTTGAGCATTGACCTATGAACCAGGAGGTCATGCTACAATACCAAGTCAGGGCATATGCCTGAGTTGTGGGCTCATTTCCCAGTATGGGGCATGCAGGAGGCAGCCGATCAATGATTCTCTCTCATCATTGATGTTTCTCTCTCTCTCCCTCTTCCCATCTTCTCTGAAATCAATAAAAATATACTTTAAAAAGAAAGAAAGAGCCAAAATTAGTTTGGCTCAGTGGATAGAGCATCGGCCTACAGACTGAAGGGTTCCAGGTTCGATTCCGGTCAGGGGCATGTAGCTTGGTTGCGGGCACATCCCCGATGGGGGGTGTTCAGGAGGCAGCTGGTCGATGTCTCTCTCTCTCTCATCGATGTTTCTAGCTCTCTATCTCTCTCCCTTCCTCTCTGTAAAAAATCAATAAAATATATTTCTAGAAAAGAAAAAGAAGAGAAAGAGGTCCTGTGCCTGCTTCCAGAGCTTAGAGACAAAACCCAGGTCATAGACCTTTTCGCTAAGCCTGGGTTCCCGTTGGGGCAGAACAGCTTAACTTGGCCCAGGGACCTGGTCTCTGCGCATCCGTGCTTTCTAAATAAGCTGGAATAATGACACTATCTCTTACCATCTCTTAGCCATGTGGCCACTTAGGTGGCAGTGGCAGCTCCCACTTCCAAGAGGCACTAGTTGACCAACCGCAGCACATGATTAAGGGGGAGAAAGCTGCCAAAACCAGTGTGGTTCAGTGGATAGAGCGTCCGCCTGCGGACCGAAGGGTCCCAGGTTCGATTCCAGTCAAGGGCATGTACATCGGTTGTGGGCACATCCCCGAAAGGGGGTGTGCAGGAGGCAGCTGGTCAATGTTTCTCTCTCATCGATGTTTCTAACTCTCTCTCTGTAAAACATCAATAAAATACATTTTAAAAAGGTGGGGTGGAGAAAAGTGACAGAGAACAGGAGGATTCACGGGCAACCCAGAAAAGCAGACCCACAGGGTGAGGGGGCACACCCCCTGGGACTGTCTCACTTTCAACCTGACGAAGATGTGACACGGAACACAGCGCAGGAGGAGGTAACGGAAGGAAGGAGGAAAGATGGAAAGAATCCTAATGGGGAAGGCAAAGAAGGGCCATTTGTATTTATTTACCCATAATGGCAACCCAATTAAGTCAATTTATGGGAGCGTTAGCTGATCTGATTTTTTTTTTTTTTTTTTAAAGAGTCTGATAAAAAGAAGGTTTGCAACAAGGGAAGTAGACTGTGAGGCACCCCGAGGTGATTTCATAAAAACCCGTAAAGAAGTAATGGGCGGTGCTGGGGCGATGTTCTCTCTCCTTTATTGAGCTTGCATGGATGAGAGAGCCAGGAATGCGTGTGGGACGGTTTACGGTCATCTCTTGAAACATAAAATAAACATCAGCTGGGGCGAAGGTGGCTCTCAGTGCCGGCCGATTCTGTTATGTAACCGGGGCAGGGATGTGCACCGGGTGGTGTGTGGTCGGTGTGCACGGGGGACTGGGTGGTGCCAGGGATGGGGACAGACTCGGGGCCCGGAGAAGGGGTGCCAAAGTGGTGGGGGGCCTTGTCCACAGACCCCGGGTGGACTACCTGTGACCCTTCCCCCTCCCCCTTGGCCACCTTGATTGCAGCAGGCCAGCCAGACCCAGCCTGTGCACGAATGCATGCACCGGGCCTCTAGTGAGATAGTCAGGACTGAATAGACACATAGAGCTTGCTATGTTGCTAGCACAGATCACAATGAGAGTGACTAGCAGAGAGAGGAGTTGTGCATTTCCGGCCTGTGATAAGGTGAGTGCCTGAGCTCCAGCGTTCATCACGTGTCGATCATTTCGGATCCATTCTGAAAGCCAGGTTTTCAGAATGCATGTGGAAGTTTACAGGTTCGCGGAGACAAAGTCTGATGACATCGAGGGTGGCAGTGGATCACCAAAGCATGGCCCGCCATCAGTCTCCAAAATAGAGAACAGGCGACTGCAGAATGAGCTGTTCAAAACCCCGCAGGCTCCAGGGAAAGAAGGAGGTAGCAGACATTGGACAGAGGAAGCTGAGAACAAACGCAAACAAGGGGCTCTCTGGAGAACATTCTGGAACAGAGCTCAGTTCACGAGATGATCTCAGTGTCGGAAACACTGAGCTATAACACTGCTGCCTTTTTATTTTTCTGCTGTTTTCTGCCATGGGGTTTTGTTTTTCTTTAAATATATTTTATTGATTTTTTTTTTTTTTTTTACAGAGAGGAAGAGAGAGGGATAGAGAGTTAGAAATATCGATGAGAGAGAATCATCAACCAGCTGTCTCCTGCACACCCCCTTCTGGGGATGTGCCCGCAACCAAGGTACATGTCCTTGACCAGAATCGAACCTGGAACCTTTCAGTCCACAGGCCAACGCTCTATCCACTGAGCCAAAACCGGTCTCGGCTGCCATTGGGTTTTGAGCCCAGCAGAGCTAAACTATATCCGATGTGTTTGCCTTCTCAAGTGTTGATCTTTGGAGTTTTATTTTTCTTAAACAGGTTAACACGTATCTATGTATATATCTATACCTACGTGTCTCTGTCTGTCTCTATAATATGGAAGAGAGGGAATTCATTGAATTTTCTCATCTAGAATCATGATTAATCACTCCGAGAGGAAAAAATTTAAAATGTAAAAAAGACCCAGAAAGATGAATGGGTGTGGACTCGTACAGAAATAGAAGGTGCTGCGTGTATAGACATACTAAACGAAGAATGTGGAAATGAAAAGACAGAGAGATAAGGAAGTCGCTAAGAAGAATTAATCATGCAAGACTACTAGAGAGAATTAGGAATGTAATTTAGGTCTGTTCAGCCGGAGGAATCTCTCTCTCGGTCAAGGTCAAGGGGATAAAATGTTTCTGAAAGGAAGAGGCTGCTGTGCCCCGAGGGTCGCTCTGCCAGGGAAGACCCACGCCTTAGAGTACCAGGAGCTCTTGGTGAGTCTGGCTGCTCAGCGTAGCATCTCTGGATCCTGGAACCCAAGGTGATTTCCTTCCCAGTTACTGAACCACTTACCAGCACCTCAGGGTGATCCAAGAGCATGTGACTGGTCAAGGAGCACTGTTCCTATGGGAACTCATGGACATTTTTTATGTGGGTCATTTTTTAAAATATATTTTATTGTTTTGTGTTTTTATTTTACAGAGAGGAAGGGAGAGAGATAGTCAGAAACATCGATGAGAGAGAAACATCGATCAGTTGCCTCCTGCACACACCCCCTCCCCCCCACTGGGGATGTGCCCACAACCAAGGTACATGCCCTTGACCAGAATCGAACCTGAGACTCTTCAGTCTGCAGGCCGACGGTCTATCCACTGAGCCACATCGGCTTCGGCTAGGTGGGTCATGTTTTGAGGTTATTAACTTCCTCAAGATTAAAGAAGGAGATATGAGCAGTGGGAAAGTTCTCTAGAGTAGATGTGGGTTCCAGGCAAAGGGTCACTGACAGGAAGCCCCACTATTGGATGGTTTAGAAGTAACGGTAACACACGAAGAGCTGTTTGATCCAGCCAATGGGAACCTTGACTATAAAAGAAACCATATGTTAGGAAGAAAAAGTGTTAACTTGGGCTGAAACCGGTTTGGCTCAATGGATAGAGCGTCAGCCTGCGAACTGAAGGGTCCCAGGTTCAATTCTGGTCAAGGGCATGTACCTTGGTTGTAGGCACACCCCCAGTAGGAGGTGTGCAGGAGGCAGCTGATAGATGTTTATCCCTCTCTCTCCCTCTCTGTAAAAACTCAATTTTATATATATATATATATATATATATATATATATATATATATATATATATGCATTAACTTGCAAAACGAAAGAGGGTCAGAGATTGGAAATCCTATATCCAATTTATCATTTTGAGATTTTTATATTTCAAGCAGAGATGGATAGAAAATTTATGTGTACATAGACCATTGCAAAGCCAGGAAAAAAAAAAAAAAAGGTATTTGGTTTATTTCAGCAAAGCAATGGTCCCTGAAGACCATAAGAGCCACGGGACAGGTTGCTGATTTTTGACTTTCTGGGTTTATTACAACTGAACACATAGGAGCCTTGAGGTCAGAGGTAAACTTCTGGAAAACAGATGGTGTGGCCACACCGGGGAGACCCGGGCCTGACCAGAGCCTGTCTTGGGAGTCACGCTCCTCGCTAAGGGCCATTGTGATTGGTCAGTGGCGGCATCAGCCCACGGATGCCGCAATTGCCATGGGCAGGGGGAGCTGCAGAAGGGGCTTGCAGGGTGAGCACAGCCGTTCCAGGGAGTCCTTCGCAATCAAGGTCCCTCTGTGACGGGTGCCCCAAAACGCCAGGCTTGAGTGGACCCGTTCTCTGTGTTTCAGCCAAGAATCTGGGGACAAAAAAGCTTCCTCTTCTAAGTGACAACTTCAGTAGTTAGTCTTGAGGAAGCTCCTGTCTGCACATTCCCAGTGCCTTATGGGAATTCTCATGCACCTCTGCAGAAGTTAAGCTTTAGTGCACAGTGGACGTGTTTATTTTATTATATATATATATATATATATATATATATATATATATATATATATATACACACACACACACACACACACACACACACACACACACTAGAGGCCCTTTGCATGAGATTTGTGCAATAGGCCTGCCTTCCCCTGGCTGCCAGCACTGGTTTTCCTCTGGCACCCAGGACCCAGGCCTTCTCTCTGTCTGCCACCTTCTGTCTTCAATCTTCACTCCAGCCAGAGCACCACTCCTGTAGCCCTCTCCACCCCCTGCCCTCTTCCTCATAGCAGGCCACTCCATGCCTGCATACGTGCTGCCAGAGGCCTGGAGGGGGTTGGGGTGGTGGGGGGGGGCAGGCCAACGTCATCTTTGATGGGTTAATTTGCATATTCCCTCCTGATTGGCTTGTGGGTGCCATGAAGTGATGGTCAATTTGCATATTTCTCTTTTATTAGTGTATCGGTAGATTGATTTCAGAGAGAGGAAGGGAGGGAGGAGAGAGATAGAAACATCAACAATGAGAGTCATTGACCAGCTGCCTCCTGCATGCCCCCTCCTGGAGATCAAGCCTGCAATCCAGGCATGTGCCCTGACCGGGAATGGAACTGTGACCTTCTGGTTCATAGGTTGACACTCAACCACTGACCCACACTGGCCTGGCCAGCTGGATGTGTTTTGACAAATGTATACACTGTTGTAACCAAGGCTTCAATCAAGATGCGTATTTAGTGCACAGCTTGTTAGATTTTCCCTAAATCATGCATGTTTCAATGTTCCTATAACTTGTATTTTTATTTGCAGTTGTCAATTTTTCATTGCATTTGTCAATTTGACATTGTTCTAGGGACATAATATAGAACAATGTTTATTGTCAGTTGTGCATGAAAATACATTTGTCAATTGCTTGTAAAAATATAATTCATTTTTTATGTTGGGCTTATTGCATTTCTTGCCTCATTTCCTGTGCTGTCTGTAGTCCAATGTCTAAAAATGCTTTTATATATTTTGTTCAGTGTCCTAACCATTAACAATGCAAGGCTAGGCTGTACAGTAATTCATCAGAGCCAGAAGAGGGACTTTTATGAGTTCTACTTGAGCAGACTTTATCTTATTCTACACATCCTGCTTTTTATGCCATGTTTTCATTTGAAACGGTCATTAGCATATCTTTGATTCCTTAAAATTTCTTCATAAAAACTTCCATTTGGTAGCTGTTTAGTTTTTATCATATGAATGTTCTATAATTTATTCAAGTAGCCCTTTTATCCTTGGGCTGTGAAGTTGTTTACATTGGTTTAAATATTGCTATAGCGAGTCTTTTTATGTCATCTGCTTGCTTGTATTTCCTTTCTTAAAATATATTTCTTATTGATTTCAGAGGGAAAGGGAGAGGGAGAGATGAATCATTGATGGGCTGCCTCCTGCACACCCCACACTGGGGATGGAGCATGTGCCCTGACTGGGAATCGAACCATAACCTTCTGGTTCAGCATTCGTCAACTAGTGGTCCCCAGACCACTGGTGGTCCATGAGGTCCAAAAGGTTGGCCACTTGCTGTTCATAGATCGACGCTCAACCACTGAGCCACACCAGCCGGCAAGAGGAATGCCTTTTCTAATGCTTTTAGATATCGGGACTAGAAACTATCCTTAAAGTTAATGAATCCTGAGATTAGTCTTTCCTTATTCTGAGCTGAAATACAGTAGCAATCCTAGGGGGAAATGACTGAGATTTTTTTTCCTACCTACCAGCCTCTCCGATGCTTGGAGACAGCCCTGACAGGTCTCTCTTTTCCTTACCAACCCCCACTTTCCACCACCGCATACACACACACACACACACACACACACACACACACACACACACATGCACACACCTCTCTCCCTCTCCCTGTGCCATTCAAAGCAAAATGCCAGTCTGAGGCACTTCAACAATAGAACTTCATCCTCACACAGGTCTGGAGCCTGGAAGTCCAAGGTCAAGGTGCTGGCGGGGTTGGTTTCTTGGAGGGACGTGCGCGAAGGACCTGTCGCGGGCCTGTGTCCTTGGCTGGCAGACGCCACCCTCCCCGCCCCCCCCCCCCTGTCATGCGTGTCCTCCCTCGGCGCACACATGCACCTGACCCCTGGTGTTTCCTTCTTTTCCCGCAAGGACACGCGTCCTGTTGGATCAGGGACACATTCATATCCTCCTTTTAATCTAATCACCTGGCTCCAAATTCAGTTACATCCTGAGATGCTAGGGCTGGGGCTTCTGCATATGAATTTGGGAGCACAGTGCGGCTCATTATATATTTGTCGTTTTCTCGCTCTTTGGTTTACTCCGCGGAAGAGGCTCCAGTGAGCTGACCTGGGCAGGATGCCTTGGTGAACAAGAACAGTTCGTCTTGGTTTTAGGTTTATCTGGAAAATTGGCGGTAGCATTTGCATTGGCACAGTCGTTTTTGAGATCAGGCGTAATAAGCCACATCGCAGTGGGAATTAAGAGGAAGGGACACCATTGGATCCTGTATACGAAGTCATTTTGCTCCCGACCGGTGTGGCTCAGTGGTGGAGCATTGACCTATGAACCTGGAGATCGCAGTTTGATTCCCAGTCAGGGCACATGCCAGGGTTGTGGCTGGATCCCCAGTGGGGGGCGTGCAGGAGGCAGCCAATCAATGATTCACTCTCATCTTTGATGTTTCTATCTATCTCTCCCTTCCTCTCTGAAATTAATAATTACATATACTTTTTTTTTTTTAAAGAAGTTGTTTTGGAGAAACTTGATAACACTGAATATGGGGCAGGGATGGGAGCAGTCCAGGTTTCTGACTAGAATCCTGGGAGCTTGGTAATACCTCTCAGCTGAACAGAGCAAATAGAAGAGATGACTGACGCTTTGGGTATGATAATTAATTGCATATATATATATATATATATATATATATATATATATACACACACACGCACACACACACACACACACACATATTTCATTTAACTTTATTGTTATCAAAAAGAGTTGCTTGATGGAATAAAAATATGATATAGTTTATTTTTTGTCAAAAAGTAGTTATAGATTTAGCCATTAGATGAAATAAAACCCTGTTCGGTTGTATTCAAGCCAAAGAGACTGCTGCATCTAAGGGACTAAGCCCGTCTCTAATAAGAATGTGAGCTGGAGAGCTTCACATTTGCACTCCAGGATTACATGGCTGAAAGCAGCACTCCAGACCCGGCTGGTGTGGCTCAGTGGTTGAGCGTCAACTATCAACTATTAACATTCAAACCTGTAAAGAATTTCTGTGAGTTTATTTGAGCCAAACTGCCAACAATTGCCAGGAAGCAGAACCTCAGCTAACTGAGAGGATGCTCCGGAGAATGGCGGGTGACATCTGTGTTTATACATTGCAATCAAAGGAAATGGATGTAGGTGGGAACATGAAATCCATTGGTGTCAGATTAAGGAGGTGGGATAAAGCAAGGTGGAGGAAACCCCTGGGATTGGATAAAAAGTAAAATGATGGACACATACTTAGGTGGGTGCAGGGACAATTAACTTGTTAACAATGAAGGAATTTGTGTTATCTGTCCTGGAGCCCAGGCACGTTAGGTTGTGCCCCAGGGGCTCCAGAAAAAGGGAAGTTACAAGTTACCCATATATTTCAAGGGTGTGTTATTATAGATGCAAAAAGACAGATCGGCTCAGTTAAGGTAAAGGTTGACCTTGTCAGTGAAGATACCAGCCTAGGACATAGCTACCCACCATAACTGCTTTTAGTTAAATCAATTTCAGACCATCCTCTGTGATAACTTTAGGTCTCTGAGTTTGCAAGACCACCATGCAGGCCTCCCCTGAGCCTGTCAGGTTAGCATGTAGCCCCTTTCGTCCACACGACCTATGAACCAGGAAGTCACGGTTACATTCCCAATCAGGGCACACGCCTGGGTTGTGGGCTTGGTCCCCAGTGTGGGGCATGCAGGAGGCAGCCAATCAATGATTCTTTGTCATCATTGAGGTTTCTCTCTCTCTCTCTCTCCCTCTCCCTTCCTCTCTGCAATCAATAAAAATATATTTGAAAAAAAATAAGAAGAAAGAAAGCTGTGCCTCATTCTAATCCCAACGGCCTTGGGAACACAAGGCAGTGGTACCCAGACCTTGTCCAGCATCTGACCCCAAGGCTGGACACAGCAGGATAACCCCAGGATCCATCTCCAAACCCACAGGGTCACTTTCCTCTTCTGTCAGCCCATCTTGACTTTGAACCAGGTGTTTTGGTTCAATGTCCTTAGATATCTCTGCAGCACCCAGGAAGATACATACACAGCCTTGTGGGTGGCTGCGATCCGATGAGTTGGCCTTGCCGAGTCCTTTCGTTTCAAAAAAAAAAAACATGATCTGCGAAAGCCGTTCAGCAAATGACTTCACCACGTTTCCCCCACTTCAATGACTTAATTAGAGCAAATTGCTTTCAAGGGTGGCTCAGACCCGGGCGGCTGAGGGTAGGAACATGAAGAAAAATGATCATCTTGGGCTTTTTTTCTCTCTAGCCCATTATGCAGCCAACTTGATTGGCTTCGGAGTTCACAAAAGAACGCATTTTCCCTCCTAATTAATGCTGCCACCAACACAGTCACAGCTCATAAAACTCTGTTACAGGATGGCTGCTCTGGCTGCCTTTGTTTACTCTGCGTGGGCAGCATTTAGGGCATTAGCTGGAGAAGAAGGACTAACCCCGGGCAGCGCCATTGGGTGCGTTCAATGCTTTTGTTCAGGAATGAACTCCCTGAGGCCCAGGATCAAGCACAGGTGTGGGCCTTCGCCTCCTTGTCTTCCTGCTGCTCGGATGGGGTCAGATCCCCAGGAACCTCCTGGGTCTGAGGAGAGTCCCTTGTCATGTGCAAAGGGCACAAGAGACCCTAGAATGGCCAGCGTGATTTCTACTGGAATAATCTCTTGCCTTCTGCATCAGACAAAGGACACAGGCTGGGCCAGAGGTGGTGGGATTTGAGGGCAGAGAGGGGACAGGAAGTGCAGGAGGTAATAGCTCCTGGGTGGGTGAGGTGGCAGGAGCCCCCTGGGGGGAGGCCAGCTGTCTGGGGAAAGGGCCTCTGGGTGAGTCTGAGGAGAAGAAGTATCGAGAGCCCCAGCCAGCTGACCAGGGATCCCTGGAGTGAGCTTCGAGTTAGGCAGGGATGGTGCACAGACGCC
This sequence comes from Pipistrellus nathusii, assembly GCA_963693515.1. NCBI lineage: Eukaryota > Metazoa > Chordata > Mammalia > Chiroptera > Vespertilionidae > Pipistrellus > Pipistrellus nathusii. The sequence goes on from OY882877.1 coordinate 5,480,851, forward strand.
CATGCCGCCCTGAGAACCACGGTGGCTTAGAGGGAGATCTGCCTGCCTGTCCGTGCCAGAGGCCTCGCCAGACCGCTAACCTCAGACGGGAACGCCTGAGTTGGGCGCCAGCCCGCACCACGGGAGCCAGCAGGCTTGGTCTCTGAGCTCAGCTGGGATTCTTGGACAAGGAAAGAGAAGAGAAAGGCAGACAGAGAGATAGACTTCCTCCTCATAGGGTACATGGAGCTAGAGATGAGCTTCCGTTTAGGAAAGTAAAAATAATCATCACCGAGTTTTATCCATAGCTAAACTAGCCAAGCCAGTCATGTCAGTTACCTTTGGGCAAATCAGAACATTGGTTTCTCCTCAGTCCCCATCAAAGATATTAGTGCAGTTGACCCTTGTACAAATGCAAGGGTTGGGGTGCCGACCCATGTGCAGTTGAAAATGCATGTATGACTTTTGACTCCCCCATAATTTAACTACAGTAACCTTCCCATCCTTAGGGGATTGGCTCCAAGACCCATGGACACCAAGATCTGCAGACACTTCAGTTCATTATATACAACTAGAGGCCTGACACATGAAATTTGTGCAGAGGTATGGTCCCTAGGCCTGGCCCATCAGGGCCATCTTCCCTAGCTGCCCACAGCCAACTCCGCATCCCCCCAACCCCTCTCCCTCCCCCCCCCCCACCACCCACCCTGAGTTTCCCATTGGCTTTGTGGCTCAGTGGTTGAGTATCGACCTATGAACCAGGAGGTCACAGTTCAATTCCTGGTTGGGGTACATGCCTGGGTTACAGGCTCCATCCCCAGTGCGGGCGTGCAAGAGGCAGCTATTCAGTGATTCTCTCTCATCATTGTTGTTTCTGTCTCTTTCTCCCTCTCCCTTCCTCTGTGAAATCAATAAATATATATATATATATATATATATATATATATATATATATATATATATATATATATTTAAATAAATAAATAAGGTGCTAGAATTTTACTTCAAGCTCATATCACTTTTACAGTGGAAAAAAAAAATAAGAATAGCATACTTGCCTGGTCAGCATGTTATGAGCATCCTACCTATGAGCTTGCCTGTTTATCGGATAGTGATCTGATTACAATATTGGGAATACCAGATGTAATTCAGGCATCGCTTGAACACTAGTGTTAAACATCTCGTTAAGTGAGAGCTCATGACAAATGCGAAAAGTCAGCAAAGCACGATGAAAACTCAGCCATGTGGGGATGCGAGTTGTTTTGAAACTCGAAATGCTTTGGCTAAATGAAAAGACCTTATTATGAAAATAACAGATTTTCCTCTCCGCTCTAATTTTGTAACTCTTGGCAGTACAGCTCTGGTTGTGCTGGGAAACGTTTGAGAAGGAAACGAGTGTGACGCACAGAGCTTTATTTTCCAAAATAGATAGGTTTCCATTTTGTCTGGCAGTTGTAGGATGCTGCGATATCGGGGTATTGCTTAGAAGGGGGTGGCAGGGGGGTGTGGGGGAGGGGCTTTCTTGAGAGCTGAAGACTGAAGCCACAGACATGGTTACAGCAGCTTTTTAAAACAGTGAATGAGCCAGAACTGGTTTGGCTCAGTGGATAGAGCACCGGCCTGGTCCCAGGTCTGATTCCAGTCAAGGGTCCCAGGTTCGATTCCGGTCAAGGGCATGTACCTTGGTTGCGGGCACATCCCCAGTAGGGGGTGTGCAGGAGGCAGCTGATCGATGATTCTCTCTCTTCGATGTTTCTAACTCTTTATCTCTCTCCCTCTCTGTCAAAAATCAACAAAATACATTATATATATATATATGTTTTTATTGGTTTCAGAGGGGAAGGGAGAGGGAGAGAAAGAGAGAAATATCAATGAAGAGAGAGAATCATTGATTGACTGCCTCCTGCACACCCCACACAGGGAATGGGGCCTGCAACCTGAGCATGTGCCCTGACCAGGAATCGACCTCCTGGTTCATAGGTCGACGCTCAACCACTGAGCCACACTGGCTGGGCTGGAAACTCATTTTGAACAATGGATGGATCACATTCATTTGCCCCAGTGTCCTAACTGGTCAGGGAAGTCCTGTTATCAACTGCTGAAGGCCCGAGAGCGCCACCCTGATTGTGCTGCAGCTCCCTCTTGTGGCGAAAAGGTGGAGCGGGAACACGATCCGGGATGGTGGAGAAGCAACAGTGGGTCCCTCAGCCCAGAATAGGAAAGGAAGAACTGAGATGGGCTGCAGAGATTCGGGGCGGTTGGTCAGCTGTTTCTATAGCTCAGCATGGCCTATGGGACAGGCGCCATGCCTTCTGCACGCCTGTAGAGGCCCTGAGATTAGCCATTCCCCAAGGGTACCCCCATTTTACTGCTTCCCCCTGAATGTTTTCCTCCCTGCGTCCACTCTTCACGGTTAGACACCACAAAACCGGTTTGGCTCAGTGGATAGAGTGTCGGCCTGCGGACTGAAGGGTCCCAGGTTCGATTCCGGTTAAGGGCATGGACCTTAGTTGCAAGCACATCCCCAGTAGGGGACAGCAAGAGGCAGCTGATGGATGATAACTCTCTCTCTTGTTGATGTTTCTAACTCTCTATCTCTCTCCCTTCCTCTCTGTAAAAAAAAATCAATAAAATATATTCTTTTAACAGAAGAAGAACAAGAAACTACCTTACATGCTTTCATATCTCACACATAATACAGTTATGGAAATTCATGCAAATATTTTCCTGCCGAAATGTGTCTCCCCTGTGGGCCTGTTTTCATAATAGAAATATTTGGGGATCTTGGGGTGGCTTTCGGAAGAGGCGGTTTCTTTGCTCAGGGCCTTGACCTAATTTCTCCCGTGCCAGCGTCACCTTCAGTTCTCAGGGACAGAGACCTTGGAAGGATTACTAGAAAATGAAAGGCCGCGCTCCATGCTCTGCGGTTCTTTTTCTTTTTAAAATCATGATCCTTTTATTTTATTGATTTTTTACAGAGAGGAAGGGAGAGGGATAGAGTGCCAGAAACATCCATGAGAGAGAAACATCGACCAGCTGCCTCCTGCACATCCCCTACTGGGGATGTGCCCGCAACCAAGGTACATGCCCTTGACCGGGATCGAACCTGGGACCTTTCAGTCCGCAGGCCAACGCTTTAGTCACTGAGCCAAACTGGTTTCAGCTGCTCTGTGATTCTTAGACTGAGAGGGTTTGGTGGAGATGAGATTTGAAAGCACTGTCTTGCCGTGCGATTATTCCTAAGGGGTTCGGTCACCACTGGTCCATGTGGAGCTCTTTTGAGTCCCGTCACTGGAGAGGCTGCAGTGTGGGGGGCAGGGGTGGGGGAGCAGGGTGAGGCCAACCTCATCCAACACGGAGCAAACATCCAGGCAACCTGGGACGGTGGGATTTGAGGGTTGGCCCTGGAGGTGGGAGAAACGGAGGGAGATACACAGCCCCAGCACAGCCCTCTGTTCTCCTGAGGGGTGGACCGGTGTAGTTCTGCTCTGTGGGATAAAAGAGTCTGCTAGTCCTCATTGCCTCTGCACCAACCATGTCAAACTTAAAGGCTAACATGGGCCAAATAAGTGAGGCGTGGGGCCCGCGGGCCACCAGTTTGACATGGTTGCTCTGTGTAGAGGCCAGTTCCAGCATGTCAGCAGGGCTGAATCCTCTGGGATAGCTGAAGGCACTTCCCTCAAACATGAATAGGACATTTGCCCGAACCTAAAGATTTGTATATATTATCGTTTGCTGCCAGATAGCTCAGAGCATTTTTTTAAAAAATATTTTTTATTGAATTTTTACAGAGAGGAAGGGAGAGAGATAGAGAGCTAGAAACGTCGATGAGAGAGAAACATCCACCAGTTGCCTCCTGCACACCCCCCACCGGGGACGTGCCCACAACCAAGGTACATGCCCTTGACCGGAATCAAACCAGGGACCTTTCAGTCCAACAGACCTACGCTCTACCACTGAGCCAAACCGGTTTCGGCAGCTCAGAGCATCTTAAATCTGCATGTTATTGCCTCCTGTTGGCCAAACGCCCAAACAGCTGTAGGCTATTCCCCAAACTGACATGCTTCTGTACTCCACCCTTGGAAACCTTACCCTTTGAAGTGTATGTTTCCACCTTGCCTCAGGACAGATTGTGTTAATAAATAGCACGGGGTCCTTAGACAAGGGGTAGTCTTCAGTTCCTTTAGCTGAAGATCCTCTGACCCCCAATGCCTTTCAAAATTATCTTTTATCCTTGGGCTCCCTCTTGAATCTACGCATCAGCTCCTTTCTCCAGATTGCTGAAACCTTTGTAAGGCTGGGACAAGAACCTCGGAAGCTCTGGACTCTTACCCACAGGGAAGCCGGGGGTTGTGGTAGCAGGAGCTGGGTGTATCATTGGCCACAGGGAGTGTCCAGTTTCTATTGGCTACCTCTTTTGGATTGTGAAATAAGCTTATTCAGGCAGAACCAACATTAAGTAGAGTGAAGAGATTGGGGGGGAGGGGGAAACACAGACAACAGTATGGTGGGGGATGGATGTAGGTAGAAGAGGGTACAGGGGCATAAATGGTGACGGAAGGAGGCTTGATTTTGGGTGTTGAACACCCAATACAATATACAGGTGATGAGTTTTAGAATTGTAGATCTGAAACCAATAAAATGTTATTAACCCATGTGATAAAAGCAATAGAAAAAATAAAATAAAATACTAAGTAGATGACTATTGAACACTCTTTGGAGGGAAGTGATGGTGTCTTGCTGGCCTTCTCGGGTGTGTTTTTATATCTTTTAAAGGTGCAATCAAGACTTCCTAAAAAGATAAAGTAGGTTTGTTCTATAAGAAAATACTAAACAGCGTAGGTGCTGTTGCTACACGTTTCTAAAAGAATTCCTTTCCTGCACCATTCCAAAGTGGGGTGGGGGTCTCCCCTGTGGATCTGAGACCCTTCAGTGCTGGGCCTGGCTCCTCCAGCTGTAAGGGGTATGGGGGAGGGTGGGCCTGGGAAATTCAGGAGAAAAGGACTGGCTTTTTCGGATTTCCACATTGTTCATAAAAACATACAGACCGCCGAAACCGGTTTGGCTCAGTGGATAGAGCATCCGCCTGTGGACTGAAGGGTCCCAGGTTCGATTCCGGTCAAGGGCATGTACCTTGGTTGCAGGCATATCCCCAGTAGGGGGTGTGCAAGAGGCAGCTGATGGGTGATTTTCTCTCATCGATGTTTCTAACTCTCTCTCTTCCTCTCTGTAAAAAATCAATAAAATATATTTAAAAACAAACAAACATAGAGGCCACTGTATGATAGAAATTTTCTTTTCTTTTTTTCTACATCTCACTTCCCAGAGATTCCTAGCTTTCTTGCTGATCGTGCCTGGGGCAGGTATCTCGGAGGTGGCTGTGAGTTAGTGATTCATTGTGTTCTGACACAATCAAGCCAGGAAGTCTAGCCATCTTGGTTAACCCAAGTGTCCACACAGTTCTTACCGTCAGCAGAATCCTGGTTCGGTCAGTAGACAGACGATTCTTCAGGAATCCTTCCTAGTCCCGTATGGTTCCTGCCAAATAGTAACTATAGTAACTTTATACACACACACACACACACACACACACACACAGAGGAAGGGAGGGGGATAGAGAACCAGAAACATCAATGAGAGAGATACATCGACCAGCTGCCTCCTGCACACCCCCCACTGGGGATGTGCCCACAACCAAGGTACATGCCCTTGACCGGAATCGAACCTGGGACCCTTCAGTCTGCAGGCTCTATCCACCGAGCCAAACAGGTCAGGGCTGGGGGCATCTTCTTGATGGACATAGGGCATGAGACCTTGAAGAGCAAGTGGAAGAAAAGGGAGGTACCTCATTGATTGTCTACAAAGACCAAGGCTGGTAGAAAGCTCATGACATTTGAGTACAAGGAACTGGCACGGTGCTGGGGACGCTTGAAGCAGTGTGGCCAGGTGCCAGGAATGGAGGGGTGGGATCATGAGCCGAGACCCCAAATTAGGCAGTGCCGGTGCCTCCCGGCTTGAGGGCAGGCAGCTGGCATCCCAGAGTTCCGAGCAACTCTGGAAAGTTGGTGTGGATTCAGCACGTGTCTAGCACCTACTGTGCGTGAGCACCCAGCTGCCTCTTGGCCATGGACCTGGGCTCTGTCGTCTCACCCAGGCTCCCGGTTGGCCTGCCGCTCCTACTTTCCTGCCGTGAAAGACCATTCATTGCCTGCGGAGAGGAAAAGCGAGTTGTTTTCTTGGACTCCGTTGATTCACAGCTACTTCTTGATGCGATCAGGCCTGATCAATGCAATGGATTCCTATTTTTGTAAAGAATATATTTCTATTGCCGAAACCGGTTTGACTCAGTGGATAGAGCGTCGGGCCTGCGGACTGAAGGGTCCCGGGTTCGATTCCGGTCAAGGGCATGTAGCATGGTTGCAGGCACGTCTCCAGTAGGGAGTGTGCAGGAGGCAGCTGATCAATGATTCTCTCTCATGGATGTTTCTAACTCTCTATCCCTCTCCCTTCCTCTCTGTAAAAAATCAATAAACTATATATATTTTTTTTTTAAAAAATAATATATTTCTATGGATTTCAGACAGGAAGGAAGCGAGAGAGAATCAGGGATGAGAGAGAATCAGGGATCGGCTGCCTCTTGCACGCCCCCTAGTGGAGATCAAGCCCGCACTTGGGCACGTGCCCTGAGCGGGAATTGAACCGAGACCTCCTGGTTCATAGGCTGACACTCAACCCTTCAGCCATGCCAGCCTGACTGAGATGAAGTTTTTAACCAATAAAATGTTGGCAAAGCATCGGAGGAACAAATCCATGCGAGAGCTTAACGAAGTTTAATCCATAGTTGAACATTACCCAGCTGGATTTAAATAGTCTTCGCTGATGGCTTGCTGTCCTTAGATGATGTTGTTCCAGAAGATAAGGCTGCGTGTGCTCTCTGGGCTCATTGGACGAGCAGAGAACTTCTCTTCCCATGTGTTGGGGGCTGACACCCATGGTTAAGGTCAAAGAGAGGTCTGATGCTGGCTCCCAGGAGCTCTCTGCAGACTTCCACCAGCCCAGGAGCTGCTGACGCCTGGAGGCCCCGCAGCTCTGCCCTCTGCCTTCCAATCCTTTTAGAAAGAATGTCCTTCCCTGATCAGACCCGCAGCCACGTCCGGCCGGATTGGAGGAGTGGCAGTGGGCTCGGTGCCTGCGTCCCCCGGGTCTGCTGCGGCTCTGGCCACCGTGTCATTCATTCCACAAGCAGCTCAGCCCTGCACGGGCAGCAGAGGGAGAGGGAGACAGAGGGAGACGTCTCTGCCTGCAGCAGCCCCGGGCGTTGGCTGAAAACGCTTCCTAACGGGCCCACCTTCTCCCCAGCGCCATCCGGGGAGACTCGGAGACTGCAGGCTGCAGGCTCCGCGCTCGGCTTGGCTGGTTTCCAGAGCATCCAGGCCAGCCAGCCAGCCAGCCACGCAGGGACGGAAATACAACCGGTGGCCGGGCACTCATCGCCCCACATGGAACATTCTGCCGCCCCAGGCAGCAGCGGGGCCGGGAGCAGCACGGAGGGGAGGTCCCATCACAATGGTAAGAACCTCTGATTTCCCACCGACCCTGCGAGGATGCTCAGCAGGGTTAGCAGGTGCCGATGCCACCGGGAAGGGACAGCCACCTGTGCTTGGGGGCCCTGGCAGCTTCTCAGGACACAGAGCAGGGACTCCCCCCCCCCCCAATTTGAAAAGTCAGCCGCTGAGTTTGGAAAAATGACACCTCCATTCGTGTCTGGGGTGCGGCTGCCGTCTTGTTATTGGGGAGGAGTGTCTGCTGGGCTCGGGGCCGGGGAGGACAGTCCCGGGGTGACCTCGGTGTGGTTTCCGGGAGGCTCTGGGGGGGATAGCTGCCTGCAGTCTGGATCTATTCGTGTGGATTCCAACCTGAACAGCTTTCCCTCCCGACGACGAGGGAAGGGTAGCCGTCGGCAGACACCACCGCTGGGTGGAGACATCTGCACGTTCAGTGTTACCAGAGCAAATGTCTTCAGTGATGAGTTTGGTTGTTTTTCCCCCCCTTTTAAAACTGTCCTCAGGCCCGGCCGGTGTGGCTCAATGGTTTGGGCGCCATCCTATGAACCAGGAGGTCCCGGTTTGATTTCTGATCAGGGCATATGCCAGGGTGCAGGCTCGATTCCCAGGGCGGGGTGAACAGGAGGCAGCAGGTCCGTGACTCTCTCTCTCATCGTTGATGTTTCTCTCTCTCTCTCTCTCCCCCTCTCCTTGCCTCTCTGAAATCAGTAGAAATTTACATATTTGAAGCCTGTCCTTTGCAGGCAGAAGGGACAAGAGCCCACAGGGTGCAGGGCAGTGTTGCGGGACTTTGCGAGGGGGAGGTTTGCCGGATTCCCTGTGCAGGGCGAACAAGGCCGGGGCAGGTGGGGCTGTGGACACATGAGGGCCTGGGAGGGGCCGTTAGGATTGGCCGTGGACGTGACCCGGGGCCCAGCTCACGGCTCTGCATGACTTTTCTCCATCCCCCGTGATAATGGGGAAGGGGCGGGAGGAGGAAGACCGGTCTCACCAGTGAAGCCCCTGGCTGGTTTCTGTAAGGAGTCAGGGTGCAGGTGATCATATTGCATAATATTTAGGAGAAAACAGAGCCCCTTACCGAAACCAGTGTGGCTCAGTGGTAGAGCGTCGGCCTGCGGACTGAAAGGTCCCAGGTTCGATTCCGGTCAAGGGCATGTACCTTGGTTGCGGGCACATCCCCGGTAGGAGGTGTGCAAGAGGCAGCTGGTGGATGTTTCTCTCTCATCGATGTTTCTAGCTCTCTATCTCTATCCCTTCCTCTCTCTAAAAAAAATCAATAAAATATATATTTTAAAAAAAGAAAGAAAGAAAGAAAATAGAGCCTTTTGCCAGGTGGCCTGATGCACACACGCCTCTGACGGCACAGCTGATGAGTGGGAAACGATGGTTCCGTGTATAACCCCGATGCAGGGAGCGTGCCGATGGGGGTAGGGGGGGGGGTGGGGGGGAGTTTATAGAAGTGGGTCTGCCTGCCCAGCCACTCAAGGGAGAAGGGACATGGAGGAGGCCGGGTGGATGAGAGCGTTTTGGTTCAGTTCCTGGCCTCCTCGTCCCCCGGGCATCCGTCAGCAGCTAGGAGACCCCAGAAAGAAGCTGTGAAGATGAGGGTCAGGCTTTCCCCACCCCCTCACTGAGCTCTGCTACCATCTCCTTCGCCGTAGGGGCGCCTCTGGCCTGCGGAGAAGTCACGTTAAAGGCACTCACTTCTGCCAAAACCGGTGTGGCTCAATCGATACAGCATCGGCCTGCAGACTGAAGGGTCCCAGGTTCGATTCCGGTCAAGGGCATGTACCTTGGTTGCGGGCACATCCCCGGTGGGAGGGTGTGCGAGAGGCAGCTGGTCGATGACTCTCTCTCATCGATGTTTCTAACTCTCTATCCCTCTCTCTCTCTCTGTAAAAAATCAATAAAATATATATATATATATATATATATATATATATATATTTTTTTTTTTTTTTTTTTTTTTTTTTAAAGGCACTTACTTCTGAACCAGCAGGACGGGGGTAGGGACAGGAGGAGAGGGGACCACCTCCAAAGCCTGAGGTTTCGTGGGGCTCTTTCGTGCTGGGATGTGTTTTGCCTCATTTCTCGAGGCATAATCCCTCTTTTCTTCCCTTCAGTAGCCCGAGAACATTCCTTTGAGGATTAGAAAGCGCGGGGCTGAGTTGCCCGCGGAGCCCCTGCCAGCAAGGGCACAAGCGCAAGGCCACCGACAGTCTTTCTCTGTTCTTTTTGTAAAATTTATTTTTCAGCCGAAACCGGTTTGGCTCAGTGGTAGAGCGTCGGTCTGCGGACTGAAAGGTCCCGGGTTCGATTCCGGTCAAGGGCATGGACCTTGGTTGCGGGCACATCCCCAGTGGGGGGTGTGCAGGAGGCAGCTGGTCGATGATTCTCTCATTGACGTTTCTAGCTCTCTATCTTTCTCCCTTCCTCTCTGTAAAAAAAAATCAATAAAATATATTTTTAAAAAATAAATAAATTATTTTTCATTGATTTCAGAGAGGAAGGGAGAGGGAGAGAGACACATCCGTGATGAGAAAGACTCATGGATCGGCTGCCTCCTGCACGCCCCCCCACGGGGGATGGAGCCCGCAACCTGGGCACGAGCCCTTGACCGGAATTGAACCCGGGACCCTTCGGTCCGCAGGCCAACGCTCTGTCCGCTGAGGCCAAAGGACAGACAGCTTTGCACAGCGGTCAGGGAGCAATACAAGGAGGCAGTCGGGGGCACACAGATGCAGTAGCGCAGCGTGCTAGGAAGGTGTTTAGATTTCTGAAGGAGCCAGCTTCCAATGAGTCTGGGGACTGAGAGGGTGACTAAAAAGCAGGGGTAGGGGTGGGGTGACTTCACGCTGCATCCTCTGGTTCTTTTGACGAATTACCATTTAGAGAGAGAGGGGAAACGTTACCAGGTTGTACATTCAAACCAACGCTTTGGCCTGCACGGGCTGTTCCTAAGCGCAGACGCTAAGATGGTAACACTTGGGCAGGAAGGACGTCCCGACCAGCTGGCTGTTGCAAAGGGAGCTGTGTGTCTCATCTTCCCTCTGAGTGGGAACCCGGTCAGAACGCTGGGGGCTGACAAACCAGCCTTGGGCTGCAAGGGGTCAGGGGTGCCTCTTCAGGTTCCGTTTGCTCTAAGTCCCTCCCACGATGCGAAGGAACCCGATCTGCTTCTCATCCTGCAAATGTGGTCCGCTACCTTCTCAGAGCAAAACACTCACTGTGTCAAACCCTCTCCTGGGCCTCATGCGAGTCAGCACGCGGGGCCTGCTGGCTGGTACACCGGATGACTGTCTGACGTGGGCTATGGTGGCTTTCATTATTTATTCTTTTAACTACAAGTGTAAAAGGATTGCAGATAACGAGATCCATGCTGCATGGCCACAAACAGCTTTAAATTGTTGCAAGGCCGAGGAAATGTCTCGATGTTTTCCAGTAATATTTTGTAAATGTGTAGGACAGTGTTTCCCAAAGTGTGGTACGCGTCCCCCCAGGGGTACGGGAAGAGTTTGGTGGGGGTACGCGTTGCACCGGAGTTTGGTGGGGATATGCACTGCACCGTGCTTAGCGGCGCCTAATTCTACGTTCTCATGAGGACGAGGGGTACTCAGCGTTACGAAAATTATAGAAGGGGTACACACATGTCAAAAGTTTGGGTAACACTGGTGTAGGGCATAGGAGCTATGTTTTAATCACGTTAGTCATCTTCATCCTTCCTTTTCGGCAGATGATGATGTCGTTGTTGTCGTTGTTGTTGTTGTTGTTGTTATGATTATCATCATCCTGATGGTACTGAGGTGAGGCTCAGAGATGTTCACTACTTTCCTAAAGACACACAGCTGGTAAGAGCTAGTGCCCGGGTGGGGCCCTGGCTCCTTAACCGGCCTCACCACATAGCCTTCTAAGATTCAGTGAAGGGAAGCCAGCCTCCCATGACACAGCCTCTACGACTTCCAGTCTGGGACGTGTCTCCTCCCTCCTCAAAGCCATTCTGCTCCCAAGTCAGGTGTGTGCTTCCTTCTGGATGTCACCTGCATTGGTGTCCCGGCCTTTGCTCAGTGTAATGCTGTGTTGATCTCTGAACGCATAATAATCTGGCCACTCAGTGTGTATCCTATAGAATAAAAGGCTAATATGCAAATTGTCCCCTTGACCAGGAGTTCGGCCAGCAGGCAGACCGGCCAACCGCCCATGTCCCCTCCCCCTGGTCGGACTGGATGGACCCCACCCATGCACGAATTCATGCACCAGGCCTCTAATATATATACACACATGCACTGAGTGGCCAGATTATTATGCGTTCAGAGATCATAATATAATCTGGCTACTTGGTGTATATAGGTCTTGGTCCTGCTTCTGGCACAGAGCTCCTAAAACTCTTGGGATTTCCCACATGATGAGAGCAAAGTGTCTCTTCTTAATGTTAGTGAGGTGACTTGGAACAAATCACCCAGAATAAAGGGGTGAGTAATTGTATCATTAGGATGGGTAAAATACTGATTGTCAAGAAAGGGGACCATGTGGTGACAGTTTTAGGGGGTTGAATGTGTCTGTGTCTTTGAGTTTCTCCTTGAAGATGGTGTCCAGGGCATTACAAATCATAAACTGCTCATATCAGCACTATCAAAGATGCATAGCCTCTCTCATTCATTTCCCCGTGGTCTCCTGTAAAGGAATCCTACTGGATGGGCTGAAAGAAGTGCAACACTAAGCAAATATGAGCTCAGTTCAAATGTCCATTCCATCGGTCAGCCTCATGGGTATCGGTGACTCCTGATGGATGCAGGACAGGTTGCCCTGGGTGAGAAGACCCAGGCCTAGGATACTGGAATGATGGATAAAAGGCCATCCATTGAAATCGCTGCTGATTAAGCATAAGGTTGACTGTAAAATCAATGTGATGGATGGAAGACCGGGAATGAACTAAGAGAAACCAATTAACTGGGTAACCTGGCAATGAACTAGGTTCAAGATGGATGAAATCACCGAAACCAGTTTGGCTCAGTGGATAGAGCATCAGCCTGCGGACTGAAAGGTCCCAGGTTCGATTCCGGTCAAGGGCATGTACCTTGGTTGCGGGCACATCCCCAGTAGGGTTTGTGCAGGAGGCAGCTGATCGACGTTTCTCTCTCATCAATGTTTCTCACTTTCTATCCCTCTCCCTTCCTCTCTGTAAAAAAAAAAAATCAGTAAACTATATTTTAAAAAATAGTGAAATTAAAATACAGTAAAACATGTATGAAAATGTCTTAGGGAATGGATAAAAATCTCTGATAGAAAGGGGGAAAGTACATCTGTGTGAGCTTAAGAAATCTCACTTTTACACTAGCTGATTTTAACGTTTATTTGTTAAATTTGTTTTTTATTGTTAGGATTACAGATGTCCCCCATTTCTCCCCCCCCCTCCCTCCACCCAGCCCTACCCACCCCAGGCCTTCACCACCCTATAGCCTGTGTCTATGGACTATGCATATATGCATATCCGTTCTTTAGCTGTACTCTTCCCATCCTCCCACCCCTTCCCCTCTGAGATCTGTCCATCTGTCCCATCCATTCATGTCTCTGGAACTATTTTTTAAAAATATATTTTATTGATTTTTAACAGAGAGGAAGAAAGAGGAATAGAGAGTTAGAAACGTCGATGGGAGAGAAACATTGATCAGCTGCCTCTTGCACACCTCTTACTGGGGATGTGCCCGCAACCAAGGTACATGCCCTTGACCGGAATCGAACCTGGACCTTTCAGTCCACAGACCAACGCTCTATCCACTGAGCCAAACCTGTTTTGGCTCTGGATCTATTTTGTTGGCCAGTTTATTTTGTCCATTAGATTCCACCTGTAAATGAGATCATGTGATGGTTGTCTTTCTCTTACTGGCTTATTTCTCGTAGCATGATGTTTCTTACGAACACTGTAGCTGACTCATTAGCTTGTAGACCATGTGGCTCATCAAAGTGGGTGTGTTGTCATAGCAACGGCAGGCTATATTTTAATAATATACCTAAGGTTCCCCCAATTTGTGTGTGTTTATTATTTAGGTTTAATTAAATTGAAAGAAAAAAAATACCATTTACCCAGTCTAAGACTTAGAATTGCCTATTAAGTTTGTCTGAAAGTGCATTAGCAAATAATGGATAAATTTTTTAAGATTTCTGAAATTAAAGACCGCATAAAAATGGATATAATTGACTCTTGGATTATATATGCTTCCTCTCCCTGATCCCTCTTCTTCATTTGCTTGAAGTACTGACTTACTTAAATCCAGGGGTTTTCAGTATAATATTTTTACTCAAGAATAACATACAGACTGAAAAATTGCATAAATGATAAGTGGGCAGCTCACATTTTTGCACAATGTACAGTCTTGTAATTAACACGCAGCTCAAAGAATAAAACATAACTTTTAAAAAAATATATTTTCTTGATTTTTTTTTTTTTTACAGAGAGGAAGGGAGAGGGATAGAGAGTTAGAAACATCGGTGAGAGAGAAACATGGATCAGCTGCCTCCTGCACACTCCCCACTGGGGATGTGTCCGCAACCAAGGTACATGTCCTTGACCAAAATCGAACCTGGGACTCTTGCATCTGTAGGCCGATGCTCTATCCACTGAGCCAAACCGGTTAGGGCCTTTTGTGCACTTTGATAGCTTCCGTTTATTATAAGGAAAAAAGAATTGACATTTTTGGGTCATTTTGCTCCTTGCCATCTGCCACAGAAACATTGGCGTGGGGATGAGGCAGGCACAATGTCAAGTTGGCACCATTTAGTGTGGGATTATTTTTTAATGCGACACATCCAAAGCCTGTATCTTGTTTTCAGTGGCCATGTTTTCTTGCTAAAAGTCTGCCTTTGGTCTCTTTGGCCTTTTTTTTAAACCCCTGCGGCTTTGTTCCTATGGGGTTTCCATTTAGGTTTCCATTGAACAGAATGTCAAATCAGCCAAATCTGGTTTGGTTCAGTGGATAGAGCGTCGGCCTGCGGACTGAAGGGTCCCTGGTTCGATTCCAGTCAAGAGCATGTACCTTGGTTGCGGGCACATCCTCAGTAGGGGGTGTGCAGGAGGCAGCTGGTTGATGTTTCTCTCTCATCGATGTTTCTAGCTCTCTATCCCTCTCCCTTCCTCTCTGTAAACAATCAATAAAAACATATTTTTAAAAAAAGAAAAAGAAGAAGGCGGTCGTCTGCAAGCCACGAAGAGAGCCCTCACTCCTTACTAGGAATCAGAGTTTCCAGCACCTTGATATTGGACTTCCAGCCTCCGGAATTATGAGAAAGCAAATTTTACTTAAGGGACAGATCCTCACGGTGATTTAGAGATGCAGCAGCAGTCACTGCTATTGCGTATTAAAAAAAACACCATGATTTAGATGCTGATGAGAATGTACTCATGACAAGACATCAAAGTAACTAGTCAGAAGAACAACAAAAATGTTTTATACGGTTTTCCCGGTTGTTCCCGATACCGGCTGCGCTGTGGATAATGGTTGGAAGGACATCTCCATTCTCGTTTTCAGAGCCCGCGCGCGGGTAAACTTCGGCTGCTGGTTTGCTTTTCCGTGGGCTAGCATGTTTCCAGAAAGCGTGTGTTCCCGTTCCCGCGGTAAATGCAGGCATCTTCTGCCAAAGCGACGTTACTAAACCACGTTCGGCAGACGTGAACGTTGGACCAGCCCCAGAGGAAATTCAGTTTGGCTTTGGAGGGTTATTAGAACCTTTTCAAGATCCAGTTTCCCTTTTCGAGTATCACTGATGACATCTTATTTCTCAAAGGATGACTTTGTCATTGCCTTTCACCTCTGGACTGTTACATGTTGTTCACAGAGCCCTGGCCTGAGGCCAAGGGGTGAAGGCGCCATGAAATGCCATCTGGTTGGGTGAGGCCACATCCGTCACAGGGGACGGTCGCTGCCTGCACCCGGGACAGGTTGCCGAGGGCCTTTGCCTGGCTGCCTCGCTGTCCATCACAGCAGGTGTGACTGCTGACCCCAACGCAGTGGACCCTCTGCCCTTCCTTTGTCACGCTCCCAACCTCTCTCCTCCTGTTTGGCCCATGTACATGTTTATTGTCATGGGTTCTTCCCCTGTGATCCTTCCCTCTACTGCTGCTTCTAAAATCAGTGGAGTTAAAATGAGTGCAGTTGTGCCCAGCCTGTGTGGCTCAGTGATCGAGCATTGTCCTTGGACCCAGAAGTTCAAGGTTCCATTCCTGGTCAGGGCACATGCCTGGGTTGCAGACTCGATCGCCAGTAGGGGGCGTGCAGGAGGAAGCTGGGCAGCCAATCAATGTTCTTTTCCGTCATCTCTCTCTCTTTCTCTCTCTCTCTCTCTTTCTCTCTCTCTCTCTCTCTCTCTCTCTCTCTCTCTCTCTCTCTCTCTCTCTCTCTCTCTCCTTCCCTTCCTCCCTCCCTCCCTCCCTTCCTCTCTCTGAGATCAGTAAAAACATACTTAAAAAAAAAAATGAGTACAATTGAACTTTGCAAAACTGAAAGTTCATTCCACAATTTTTCACCCCGGGGGTAGAATGACAATTTGAGATTATAAAGCACTGGGAAAACAGAAGTTAGAGGGCTTGGGTGATGGGGGTAGCTGTTTGGGTTCAGTGTGACATTTAATGAACAGATAACCTGCAGTTGAAGAGCTGAATAAATGATCCCATGTATTAGGCTTCCGAATTTTAAAGATAATGTGACTTTTTTAAAAAAAAAAATGCTTTTATTGATTTTTAGAGAGAGGGGACAGGAGAGGGATAGAGATAGAAACCTCAATTGGCTGCCTCCTGCATGCCCCCTACTAGGAATCGAGCCCACAACCTAGGCATGTGCCCTAACCAGGAATAGAGCAGGTGACCTCTTGGTTCATGGGTCAACGTTCACTGAGCCATACTACCTGGGCAAAGATAGCATGACATGTTGCACAGATAGGAGACTTGCTTCATCAGACCAGTCATTTGAAGGAGTTTGTAAATAGGGCAGACACCCCCATCCCCTTTTCTAACCATGGGTCACTGTGACTGTACCTACTAAAATAATGTTTGTTATGATAAATATTGGGAGAGTGGGTGAGCTATTTTTCTAGCCAGAGAGTGACTGGGTCCTCCTGGAACAGAACTATGAGACTGTGATCAGATTCTCAGCCAAGACAGTTGATGGCTAAATCAGAAGTGATTTTGGCTTTTGTCTCTATAACCCACCAGATTGCATTTATTTTTCAACTAGAGGCTCCATGTACAAAGATTCATGCAAGAATGGGCCTTACTTCCCCTGGCTGTCTGCACTGCCTTTGCTTTGGCTCAGAGCTGCCTTTCCGCCTTCCCACACTTCCTAGAGGCCCAGAGCGACTGAAGCATGGTGTTTATGCAAATTAACCCACCATCTTTGTTGGATTAATTTGCATACTCACTCCTGATTGGTTGTTGGATGTCACAGAGGTACGGTCAATTTGCATCTAACTCTTTTATTAGTGTAGATGCTCACTGTGTCCATCTAAACTAGGTGTTTCTTAGGCAACATTTTTGTGGCACCTCCTCTTCCCTAAAGCCTGTTAGGATTCAGTGTCTGCTTCAATGGAGACAATCAGGAGACAGGTCATTGGAAGTTTCTGAAAATTTCTGGGACAGCACATCCACCATTTCAGCTCTAGAGAAGTTCATGCTCTAGAACTAAGAAGAATTCAGTGGTTTCTTTCTGGTTACAGTGACTGTTCTCCCTGGTCCCCATCTTTACAGCTGAGATTTTTTTTCTGTCTTGACAAGAGAAGAAAAACTACCGAGAACATTGAGGAATGCATGTTAAGAACATTTGCTCCTTTAAATATGGGAAAAGAGCCAGCTGGCATGACTTAGTGGTTGAGCATTGACCCATGAACAAAAAGGTCCCCAGTTGGATTCCAGGTCAGGGCACATATGTACATTGTGGGTTTGCTCCCCAGTAGGGAATGTGCAGGAGGCAGCCTATCAATGGTTCTCCCTCATCATTGATGTTTATCTCTCTGTCTCTGTCTCCCTTCCTCTCTGAAATCAATAAAAATATAAATATTTTAAAGAAATGGTGGAGCCTTTACTGGTCTCTCCTGTAGTTGGTGCCCTCACTGTGTAATTTATGGCTGTCATAATTGGCCTGCAACTCCTGCCATGGTTTATGGATCTTAAAAAACTCTGCCTCCACTTTCAAGGCATTGTACACTAGTAATGTTATTAGTTTGTACATCGGGAATTATATTCGCCCCCTCAATTTCCAGCCTCCCCATGCTCCCTGATTACCATATACAGTGCTCTTTGTCACTTTTGAGGGGAACTGCCTCTTGTACATGTTCAGATATTAGAAGGAAAAACTGAGCTTGGATGTTAAAGAATAAAACATACCGGTATATGGGGAAATTTTCCTCGTGGTGGGCACAGTAAATAAAAATGTAGCCTTCATAGAATAATTCCATATTGTGTAGAAGAGTGCCATAAAATTGTTTCTTTCTCTATCGCCAGTTAAATAGTGAGTTACGTCTGTAATGCTTCCAATAAATTGGTGTTCTGTAAATTAGGTGACCTTATACTTTGTCTATTCATATTTCAAATTACTTTCTTTTTTTGTTATATAGAGAGATCTACCTCTACATCTATAACCATTTTCTTTATTACTCTATATTTTCCCATCTTTTTACAATGCACAAGACAGCTTACATTTGTTAAAACAGTTCTTTGTGAACATCTAATACATATATGCATAACCCTAGGGCACAGACAATTGGGTGGGTGGGGGGTGAGGCTAGAAGGGGTCAATTGGGGGAGGGGATAGGGGACTTATGTAATACTTCCAACAATAAATATTTTTTAAAATAAAAAATAAAAACAGCTGCTTATAAAATTTCTGATTCATGCAGGGAAGGTCAACATGGTGAAGATTTGTGCAAAAAAAAAAAAAAAGTCTTATTTGTATGGTTCTGTTTTGTGATGGGCACTATAAAACTACGAATAATTCTATTTGTTCTCAAGTCTATGTAAATCAAATCCTACAGTTACCCTGTCACAAACATCACTGACTAACCTTGCTCCTGAAATGTATTCCAGACCATTCTCCCAGCATGAATGGGCTTGAAGTCCCTCATTCATTTTCTCAGAGCATCGATAGCAAGGGACAGGCTCTAAACATGAGAGAAAAACAGAGCTGAGACAGGCTGAAGCCTGTGTCGGAGAATATTCTATATGGAAAACAAATATGCCCCCTGTATCCCCCTTTTAAAATATTTCTTTTAAATGGTTATGTTTTTCAACTCCAGTTGACATTCAATATTATTTTGTGTTAATTTTGTGTCCAGTGTCCAGCTTAGTGCTTAGATAATCCTGTACTTGACAAAGGGTCCCCTCCAATATTTCCAGTACCCACCTGGCACCGTACATAGTTATTACAGTACTAGAGGCCCAAAGCACGAAATTCTTGCACTGGGGAGGGTGTCCCTCAGCCCAGCCTGCACCCTCTCCAATCTGGGACCCCTCTGGGGATGGCCAACTGCAGGGTTAGGCCCGATCCACCTGCCGTGCAACATTCCTCTCACAATCCGGGACCACTGGCTCCTAACCTCTCACCTGCCCGCCTGATTGCCCCCTAACTGCTCCCTTGCTGGCCTGATTGACACCTATCTGCTTCTCTCCCAGCTTGATTGCCCCCAACTACTCTCCCCTGGTGGCCTGATCACCCCCAAGGCTTTTATTAGTATAGATTATTGACTCTATATCCTGCCTGTGCTTTGCCCGCCTGAGAACATGGTTTTCCTGAGGGCAAAGTCAGGAATGACCTGAGCCGGTCTGACTGAGGGCGGACGGACGGGCAGCAGACCGCAGGTTGAAATGCTAAACCTTTCTCTCTCCCTGCGACAGCACCACCACAGCAGCAGGGACACACCATCCCTGTCATTACCAACATTTCAGTCCTTGGAATTAACAGTGGCACCAGGTTCATTCTGACCTTGGCATCAAATAGTAGCCGCTTTGCAGGACTTCGCTCGTGGAAATGTTTTCGAAGCATATTCTTTATGTGCCAACAGAGGGCAATGGATATACAGATTCAACCTAAGAAGAGAGTGAATGTTAAAGAGCTCAGGCAGCCCGCCAGTGTGGCTCAGTGGTTGAGCGCCAACCTATGAACCAGGAGGTCAGGGTCCCATTCCCGGTCAGGGCACATGCCTGGGTTGTGGGCTCGGTCAATAATTCCCTGTCCTCGTTGATGTTTCTCTCTCTCTCCCTCTCCCTTCCTCTCTCAAATATATACTGAAGGGTATATATCATTGAAGGGTCCCAGGTTCGTTTCCAGCCAAGGGCATATGCAGTAGGGGGTGTGCAGGAGGCAGCCAATCCATGATTCTCTCTCATCGTTGATGTTTCTCTCTCTCCCCCTTTCCCTTCCTCTGTAAAGTCAATAAAATATATATTTTAAAAATAAAAAAAATAGAACTTGATCAGAGCAGAATCCCCCAAAAAGAAAAAGATGGGGGTACAAGTAAATTAAATACAAGGAAAGGGGGAAAAAAGAGTTCTGACATCAAAGATGGGGACATAGAGCAACTTCTTAAATATACCTGTGCCCAGCCGGTGTGGCTCAGTGGTTGAGCATCGACCTATGAACCAGGAGGTCAGGGTTCGATTCCTAATCGGGGCACATGGCCTGAGTCTTGGGCTCAATCCCTAGCAGGGGGTGTGCAGGAGGCAGCCAATCAGTGATTCTCATTATTGATGTTTCTATCTCTCTCTCCCTTCCTCTCTGAAATCTATAAAAATATATTTAAAAAAAAAAAAAAAAAGATGGGGACAGGGAGAATGGCTGAGCAGTCTTCAGCAGCTGCTCTGTGTGAGAGAGAGGAAAGTGCTGGACCCGAGGCTGTAGGACCAAGCGTGAGAATGGGGGGTATTTATTAGGAGCTTGCTATCACAAACAGGCTGACTCCTGGCTCCACCCATCCCCGTCCTCCGGGCAGCCTGGCCATGGCTCCAGCCCCTCAACAGAGAGAGTGAGTTCCTCTGATCTTTTTATGCACTAGAGGCCCTTGCTGTTGACAGCTAAGCCAGGGGAAATGTAGGACCAGCCTGACTCGGCTCAGCTCGCCTCTGGCTGAGACCACGGTCACCCCAGCGAGGTGGCTGCTCTGTGGTTCGGGGCGGTGCTATGCACAGATACACGTATGTTCCACTCCACTCGGGCCCACAGAGCGGAGTTTCTGCAGTGCCTGCCCGTGTGTGCAAACAGCTGTGTGTGCACGTGGTTTGTGAGGGGCCCTCCCCCGAGTCTGTGGGAAAGGAGGTGGATAGCATTGAGTTTGGAAAGAGTGTCGGTCTGCGGTCTGAAAGGTCCCGGGTTCGATTCCGGTCAAGGACATGTACCTTAGTTGTGGGCACATCCCCAGTGGGGGGGTATGCAAGAGGCAGCTGATCAATGTTTCTCTCTCATCGATGTTTCTAACTCTCTATCCCTCTCTCTTCATCTCTGTGAAAAAATCAATAAAATATATATATTTTTAAAAGTATTGAGTTTGGGGGTTGGTGGTCATAGCAGCAGCCAGAAAATATTATGGAGCCCCTCAGTGTTTCATGTTTAATGTGCCATCATGGATCTTGTAGTGAACTTTTCTTGACTGCTTTAAAAAAACAAAAACAA
The DNA here is from genome assembly GCA_963693515.1 of Pipistrellus nathusii. Taxonomy (NCBI): domain Eukaryota; kingdom Metazoa; phylum Chordata; class Mammalia; order Chiroptera; family Vespertilionidae; genus Pipistrellus; species Pipistrellus nathusii. The sequence continues at coordinate 5,502,041 of OY882877.1, forward strand.
AAAACCAAAGATCTCTTAGCTCTAGCCGGTGTGGCTCAGTGGATACAGTGTCGGTGGTGGACTGAAGGGTGCGGGCTGATTCCGGTCAAGGGCATGTAATTTGGTTGCAGCCTCTGCCAGGCCCAGGCCCGGGTTGGGGCTCATGCAGGAGGCACCTAATTAATGTGTTTCTGTCACATCGATGTTTCTCTCTGTCTTTCCCTCTCCCTTCCACTCTCTAAAAGTCAATGGAAAAATATCCTTGGGTGGGGATTAATAACCAACTAATCAATCAATCAGTAAATGAGTGACTTTTTAAGGAGAAGAAAACGATTTTTTTAAATTGATATTTTGATCTAGAGGAAATAATGAACAACATAAACGGATGAACATAAACAGACCCAGGGAAAGAGAAGCAGCGATCAGACTCTCAAACCTCAGAGGGAAAGTAGGGGAGGGTGGGGGGAAGGGGGAGAGATCAACCAAAGGACTGTGTGCGTGCATATGGGCCTGGCCGGTGGCCATGGACAACGGGGGGGGGGGGGGGGCATATGTGGGGAGGGGTTTGGGATGGGAATGGAGGGATGAGGACAATTATGTGATACCATAATCAATAATAAAAAGTAAAAAAAAGAAAAAGGAGAAAAAAATAAAATAAATATTTTGAGAGAGAGAGAGAGAGAGAAACATCAATGGGAGAGTGAAACATGGATGGGCTGCCTCCTGCACATGCCTGGTAGACCAGGATTCGAACCAGTAACCTTTCAGTGCCTGGGACGATGCCCAGCCAGCTGAGCCCCACCAGCCAGGGCCTGGCTGCTTTTGATGAGAAGGAGGAAGAGCTAACTCGTCCGGAAGTCTCGAGGCAGCGGTTGACTTATGGAGCAGGCTCTCCTGCACATGGTGTGGGCGTTGGGAGTCTGAGTTGAGGAATGAAGGAGCAGGGAGGGCTGAGGCATCTGCCCCAGAGCAGCCCTTCTCGGGCTGTGAGGGAAGGAATGGTTGCCCAGAGGGTCCTCCTGGCATCCGAGCATCTTCTCACCCCCCTCCCCTCCTCCTCTCCGCAGTCCCAGCAGAGATGCATCGTGGTCTTCGCCCTGGTCTGCTGCTTCGCCATCCTCGTGGCCTTGATCTTCTCGGCCGTGGACATCATGGGAGAGGACGAGGACGGGCTCTCGGAAAAGAATTGCCAAAATAAATGTCGGTAAGAGGTAACAAACAAACATTCTCTCTTAGGGGGTGGTGGGCGCGAGAGAGCCGGGGGGCCCCGGGCAGTGGAGAGATGTCACCCCCGGCTGCACGTGGTCCCCGGAGTTCTCCTCTGGGTCCTCCGAGACTCTTATGTGGGCAAGAAAATAAAAGGGAGTCGTGATGTCATTCACTTTGTTTATTTATTTTTTTAAATATATTTTATTGATTTTTTACAGAGAGGGAGAGAGAGGGATAGAGAAGTGGGGATGGAAATTAGGGAAGCTGGCACTTGCTCAGCAAGCCAGGGCCATCTGGGTGCTCAAGGTCACAGCTCAGCCCCCAGAGCAGTGTTTCCCAAAGTGTGGCACGCGTCCCCCCAGGGGTACGGGGAGAGTTTGGTGGGGGTACGCGTTGCACCGGAGTTTGGTGGGGATATGCACTGCTCCGTGCTTAGCGGTGCCTAATTCTTCGTTCTCATGAGTACGAGGGGTACTCGGCGTTACAAAAATTATAGAAGGGGTACACACATGTCAAAAGCTTGGGGAACACTGCCGTAGAGGATGGCGAGGGGAAGCAAAGCCTGACTGGGAGCAGGCTGGCTTTTCTGGGCTGGTGTTGTCTGTCAGAGGTTGGCCTCCTGGACAAGTTGCTTAACTTTGTGGTCAGAGTCCTGTTTTCTATGCACTAAAGGCCCAGCACATGAAATTCGGGCAAGGGGTTAGGCTCTCACAGCCCCGGCTTCATCGGGAAGGCCGTCCAGATGGATGTCCAGAAGGATGTCCGGACGGTCGCTCGGCTATCCGGTCTCATTAGCATATGACGCTTTTATTATGCTGGATGGTCTGCTCCGTCGGCACCTGCAGCCTCGCAGTTTCTGGAAGAGCCTCCTGGGCCCCAGGCCCTCCTTCTGTTTTCGTGTTCAGCGTTTTCGTTTTCTTGTGACCCCGTCGCTCCCTCCAGCAGCGTCCTCCGTCCTCCTGGGTCCCTTGCTTCCCGGGAACTTTGGCTTCAGCCTCCACTGCCAGTTCACAAACAGGCCGACTCCTGGCTCCACCCATCCTCTCTGGGGGCAGCCTGGCCTTCGCTCCAGCCCCTCCACAGAGGAGAGCAAGTTCCTCTGTTCTGCAGTCCTAGGACCCTTTTGGCAGGGGTTCCCCTGGGAAGAGAGGGGACATGATTTGGGGGTACACCCCAGGGCGTATGCCTACAAGGAGATAGACCAGGAGAGGACGCGCCCACCTGAAGATGTTCTGCCCAGCCTGCCAGACCCAACACAGCCCTCTGTGCAGAATGCCATCCACCGCCCACCCCTTTCCTGGCCCTGATGTCTCCGGGATCTACCTCAAGGTGGCGCCAGTGAGCTTGTGCTGCTCAGCTTCCAGTTACCCTCTCCTTGACCTCCTGGCTTTCTGGTTTTTGTTTGTTTCTTTCTTTCTTAATATATTTTTTATAGAGAGGAAGAGAGAGGGATAGAGAGTTAGAAACATCTGATGAGAGAGAATCATCGATCAGCTGTCTCTTGCACATCCCCCTCTGGGCATGTGCCCGCAACCAAGGCACATGCCCTTGACCAGAATCGAATCTGGGACCTTTCAGTCCGCAGGCCGACGCTCTATCCACTGAGCCACACCGGTTTCGGCCCCTCCGGGCTTTCTGTTCCTGCCTTTCTCCTTAAGGTGTCCTGATCATAGAGTGTGCCGCCCGCCCGCTGAGATCTGATAGCGGTGAAGCTACAATTACACTCCCTCTGGGTTTGCAGCTCTTCCCTCTCACGGGACCCGAAAGGATATACACTCTGTCAATGGCTTCTCTCTGTTTTGACAGCCTCTCCCCACGGTTTCTCACCCCGGGCTCGCTCTCCGAAATATATTAATTCAGCTTATCTCTGCTACTCCCAAGTCACACCGCCAGCTCAGTCTTTCCCCAACATTTATGTCTTTCTAAAAAACTACCTTCTGCCTGGCCGGTGTGGTTCAGTGGTTGCACTTCGAGCCAAGGACCAAGAGGCCACTGGTTCAATCCCTCCTGATCAGGGCACATGCCCAGGTTGTGGGCTTGATCTTTAGTGTGGGGCGTGCAGGAGGCAGCTGATTAATGATTCTCTTTCATCCTTGATGTTTCTTTCCCTCTTCCTTCCTCTCCAAAATCAATTTAAAAAAATAAAGTAAAATACAACTGGCAGGTGAGAGTGTACTGAAGCCCAGGATATTTGCATAATCTCAAGATCTATCCGTATAAAGTACTTTTTAGTTACAACAGGGAAGTCGCACCCACAACCCGTGCATGTGCTCTGACCAGGAATCAAACCAGTGACCTCTTGGTTCATGGGTCGATGCTCAACCACTGAGCCACACCAGTCAGGCCAATAATGTTTAATGGGCAATAATTTCCATGTAAAAACAAGTATCTACTACAGGAATACTACTGTTCATTGAGATGCTGTGTGTTTTCCAGATCAATGTATTATCCCTCCATGAGGGAAATGCACTTTTGGGAAATAATGGGATTGTAAGAGAGGAGGGTGAAGTTAATAGATTACTTACAGACTATCCTCGAAAACTAGTTAGAAAAAGAAAGCTGCTGAAGAATTGCTAAAATGAAATATTAATAGTATAACTAATGTGATTTTTTTTCTAACATTGCATGAATAACTTTTCATAATAATGGGGAATGGAAGAACAAAGCTTAATTTTAAATGAAGGAAAAGAGAAGTCCTCAAACATTTAAACTTAGATATGTATATTCTTCCAAACTGTATTCTCACATGAAATGACACGTATGAGCATATCTCCCCATTGAGCCAAGTAAAATTCAAATTTCCTGAATTACAAGATACTTGATTAGCTTAGTACCCTGAAAGTATTGTTTCTATTCCCATAGCTAAAATCTCAAAGGTTATTAGCTTTCTTAATATATTTTTTAAATTGGTTTCAGAGAGGAAGGGAGAGAGAGAGAAACATCAGTGACGAGAAAGAATCATTGATCGGCTGCCTCCTGCACACCCCTTCTGGGGGTCAAGCCTGCAACCTAGACATGTGCCCGTGACTGGAATTGAACCCAGGACCTTTTAGTCCACAGGCCCGATGCTCTATCCACTGAGCCAAACCGGCTAGGGCCCAAAGATTCTTTTAAAGATAATATTTTATCTTTAGCATTTAATGTTCAAAAGGGGGAAATGTGAGCAATCGTGACACTTCCTAATGGTCCATAATTACCACTTGAGTAAGCAGCAGAAGCTAATTATCATTAATTCTAATGAAATGTATATGATTAATGATGTTGACATTTCCTGTCGCCAGGTTTATTCTCTCTCTCTCTTTTTAAAAAAATATATTTTATTGATTTTTTTTCAGAGAGGAAGAGAGAGGGACAGAGAGTAAGAAATATCGATGAGAGAGAATCATTGATCAGCTGCCTCTTGCACACCCCCTACTGGGGATGTGCCTACAATCAAGGTACATGCCCTTGACCGGAATCGAACCCGGGACCTTTCAGTCCGCAGGCTGATGCTCTATTCACTGACCCAAACCGGTTTTGGCAGCCAAGTTTGTTCTCTTTTAAAAAGTTTATTGGAGTGTGGGATATATTTTTCAAAGAGTTCACGGAACCCGGGCGGACACACATCCTCTGATGATCACAAATGGTGCTGAGGACAGAGAGCACAGCTGGCCTTTCCCCGGAGAGCCTGTTTCTGCCACGCTGGCCTGAAGGACCTCCCACAGGGACAGAGCTGCCCTGTAGCCTGAGGCAAGCGAGACATTGACCGAGGGAGTAAAGAGGAAAAAGTAAGTCTAGGTGCCCTGGCTATCAAGGATTAGTAGTTGAGTGTTGACCTATGAATCAGCAGGTCATGGTTAGATTCCCGGACAGGGCACATGCCCGGGGTTTGGGCTCCATCCCCAATGTGGGGCGTGCAGGAGACAGCTTTTCAATGATTCTCTCTCTCATCATGGATGTTTCTATCTCTCTCTCCCCTCTCTGAAATCAGTAAAAATATATTTTTTAAAAGATGCCACATTACTTGTTTTCTCCACTCTTGCCAATGTGGTAGTATACACCGAGTGGCCAGATTATTATTATCTCTGAATGCATAATAATCTGGCCACTCAGTGTGTGTGCATGTACATACACACACACACACACACACACATATATATATATATATATATATATATATATATATATATATATATATTGAATGTGTGCATGGATTGGGTACAGGGGACATGGGCAGTTGGCCAGCCTGCCTACTGGTTGAACTCTTGGTCGAGGGAACAATTTGCATATTAGCCTTTTATTATATAGAATATACACTGAGTGGCCAGATTATTATGTGTTCATAGATCATCATAATCTGGCCACTCAGTGTATCGTCAAATCCTTTATCTTTGCCAATCTGATGATGAAAACGCGGTGTCTTTTTGTTTGGATGTTATGAGTCAGGTTGAAACTCTTCCCCCATGTTTCTGAGCTGTGCCTACTCTTCCATCTGTGACTTGCCTGTCCATGTCCTTTGTATGGACATGGTTAGGAAACGAGCTCGGGAGAGGACCAAACACGGGGAAGTATCTGAGAGCAATACAATAATCATTATCATAACAGCAACACCATCAGTGCCATCCCGCAGAGCCCGTCTGTCTTATCAGAGAGGCAGCGTGAGATTTTTGAGCCTCTCTTTTCCATTGAATTAGAGATAATCATTGTAGGAGCTATTCACTGGTCACGATTCCTGTGTTTTGCTTGTACAGAGCACGGATCATTGATTACCCGTGCATCCATAAGGCGAGCTCCCACTGTAATCCCTTTGCATCAATAATGGGGACATCCACGACGTGGGATGAGCCAAGCTTGTCCCGAGTTGTAAATAAAGTATTTCATCCTGAGCTCGCTTTGGGGAATGGTGCAGGCTGGGCTCTTTGCTGCCCCAGCTCTGAGGCAGATGCTTTCTTGTCTTGCTAATAGCTGAGGGGAGAGCGGGCCAGCTATTCTGTTTTCATTTGATCATCACATGACCCTGGCATCCAGGTCTGATTAGTGAAGGGACGTGGAACTAGACTTGCAGGTGGGGGTCGGCTGTGACCCATCATCACCAATTACTATGCTTATTCATTATTTTGTTGTATTATTACATCTGTAGCTTTCCATATACCTACAACTATGCCAGCTACCACATAAGGTGCCTGTCGGAAGCCAGTTCCAGCATGGCCTAATAGCAAGAGTTTCATCAAAAGGCTGATGGAACTTGGGGACTCAACAAGGACTGAGTCACATATGTTATCACCTGTTGGGAATGGCTGAAGGCACTTCCCCCAAACCTGAATAAGATGACTGTTTGCTGCCGGACAGCACAGGGCATCTTAATCTACATGTTACTGCCTCCTATTGGCCAAACACTTGAACAGCTGTAGGCTATTCCCCATTCTGACAGTGCTTCTGTATGAAATCCTACCCTTTGAAGTGTATATTTCCACCTTGCCTTAGGACAATTTGTGTTAATAAAAAGCAAGGGGTCCTGAAACAAGGAGAACTCTGCTCCTTCAGCTAGGCTCCTCTGACCCCCAGTGCCTTTCAAAATTATCTTTTGTCTCTGGACTCTTATTTAATCTACGCACACAGCCTTTCTCCAGGTTACTAAACCCTTTTTAATGTTGGAACAAGAGCCCCAGCAGGTGCCTAATGTTATCTCACTGATTCTTTTTTTAATTTATTTTTGTCTTTTATTTTTTAAATTTGATTGTTGACGCTATTAGAAGTGTTCCTTTTTCCTCCCATTTGCTCATCTCCACTGGGTCCCCGTCCCCTATCCCCTTCCCTCAGGCCATCAGCACACTGCTGTCTGTGTCCATGGGTTCTGTATATATGTTCTTTGGCTAATCCCTTTACCTAATCCCTAGTCAACCTCTCCCTCTTTTCCCTGACAGCTGTCAGTCTGTCCAGGTATCCATGCCTCTCTTCCTATTTTGTTCATCAGTTTATTTTGGTCACTAGATACAATAAAGCAGACATCATTTTTATTTTCCAGATGAAATGATAGATTCACAATTATTTTTTAAAATATATTCTTATGGCCCTCACCGGTGTGGCTCACTGGATAGAGCTTCGGCCTGCGGACTCAAGAGTTCCAGATTCGATTCCGGTCAAGGGCATGTATTTGATACCTTGATTGTGGGAACCTCCCCAGTGGGGGGTGTGCAGGAGGCAGCTGATAGATGTTTCTCTCTCATCAATGTTTCTGGCTGTCTATCCCTCTCCCTTCCTCTCTGTGAAAATCAATAAAATATATTTTATTTTTTTTAAAAAGAAAAAAAAGAAAAGAAAAATATTTAAAAAGGGTCAGCTTTGTCCCTGAAGAGCGAGCAAGGTGGTGAGGAAGCCAAGTGAGGCAGAGCAGACCAAGACCACCACGCGGGGAGGGGGTAAGAGGGGGAAAGGAGGGAGGGGGGCGTAGGGGGAGGAGTCACATGCACCGTGCTTGGGAATTTGGAGTTTGCTGTGAAGGGAACTTGGGTTGGCAGGGAAATAGACATGATCCCATTTGCATGTCAGGGGAGAATGCTAATCTGTCTGATGAGGCAGCCAGAGCATGATCCTGGAGGCTGACCTGGAATCCCTGGGTGCTTGTTAAAGTGCATGCACCTGGCTTTATGGCTAATCCTGTAGACTCAGAGTTTCTGTGGGTTTGGCACCGAAACCTGTGTTTCAAAACCCCCATAAAATCCTTACAACTGATCAGCTTACAGTGCGGGAACCACTGGGGAAGGGGGTGGAAAGTCAGGGGCAGGAACTCAGACCAGCGCAGATTTGGGAGCCAGATAAAACTCGAGTCTCAGCTCAGTCATGTGTTGGCTCTCGTTTTAGCATAATTACTTAGCATCTCTGAGATGGTGGTTTTTTCCTTCCATACATAGGTTTAAAAGTGCCCACCTTGTGCTGGCGTGACCCAGATGAATTAAGATAACATGTTAATTATCTAATGTGTTTGAAGGCACATTGGAATCACCTAGAGCAGTGGTCGGCAAACTCAGTAGTCCACAGAGCCAAATATCAACAGGACGACGACGACTGAAATTTCTTTGGAGAGCCAATTTTTTTAAACATAAACTTCTTCTAACGCCACTTCTTCAAAATAGACTCGCCCACGGCGTGGCATTTTGTGGAAGAGCCACGCTCAAGGGGCCAAAGAGCCGCATGTGGCTCGCAAGCCGCAGTTTGCCAACCACAGACCTAGAGGAGTTATTCAATCTCTGGGCTCCCCAAGATCCTGACATGGGGTGTAAAGCCTTCAAGAGACTCCCCAGATGAGTTTGGTTCGAAACTAGCAGGACTACACAGCTCTCCTTCCCCCGGAGTGGTGACAGCAAAGCTATCCAAAGGGATAAATTTGCCTGGCCAGTGTAGCTCAGTGGTTGAGCATCAACCTATGAACCAGGAGGTCACGGTTGGATTCCCACTCAGGGCATATGCCCGGCTTGTGGGCTTGATCCCCAGTTGAGGGCATACAGGAGGCCGCTGATTGAATTATTAAAAAAATATATATATATGTAAAAATAATAATGACAAGGGATAAATTTAGGAGATTTTTTTGAAATGACAGTATCCAGGACCCAGAGAAATTGCCTTGTGATTCTCAGGTGTTTTATCTGGATGAGTCGAGGAAGGATGGGAGGAAGGAAGAGAGGGAGGGAGAAAGAGAGGGATAGAGGAAGGGGAGGGAGGGAGGAGGAAAAGAGGGAGGGAAGGAGGGAGGGAGGGAGGGAGGGAGGGAGGGAGGGAGGGAGGGAGGGACGGACGGAGGAAGGCTATAAGTTTCTCTAAAGCAGGAACCCTGACCTGCCAGTGCTAGGCACTCCAGCCAAGGCAGGTGGCGGCCTGGAGGACTGAGTCGTAGACACAGCGTGTCTTTGGGTTGCACGTGTGCCCGCCCTGCAGCTCCAAGAGGCAGGAACTGCTGGTTTTTGGCAGCTCACGTGGAAAGAACTCTCCCAGGCACCTCTGGTTCTCCTGAACCGTGTTACGCAGAGTTGACCGAGGTGATGGAGAGAGATCTGTGTCCTCTGCAGAATCAAGGTGATAGTTTGTTTTCTTTAAATATATTTTTATTGATTTCAGAGAGGAAGGGAGAGGGAGAGAGAGAGAGAGAAACATCAATGATGAGAGAGAATCATGGATCGGCTGCCTCTTGCACGCCCCCTACTGGGGTTGGAGCCTACAACCCGGGCAAGTGCCCTTGACCATAATCTGTCTGGGGACTCTTCAGTCCATAGGCTGATGCTCTAACCACTGAGCAAAACTGGCTAGGGCTCAAAATGATGGCATTTACTACAAAAAAAAAAAAGCATCCACTCCTAATGGTTTCTTGTTTAGTTAGTTATTTATAACCAACTACCCAGTTACATCTTTAGTCCTTGATGGGGCTTTTGATATGAGGGAAAGCATGCTTATCTGGAGTATGGACATTTTGGGATAAAAGAACTCACATTTAGGAAAGTTAAAACTCCAAATATGCTGATCTCTGTACACCGGCTTCTACCAATTATGCTGCATGCCGAAGCTCATTACCTTGTATCTTTCAGACAGATGGTTCTTGGCCTCCTATTAAATCTGAAATATGCACATCCGATGAACACTTTCGGGGAGTCAGCATCTTTGAGAGGCCCCGTCTTGTTTTATTATTCTGTTAACTCCATTTAAAGCTTTTAACAAATACCACGAGGTCGTGAGAACATTGCTGTTCCAGTGCTTTAATACAGAGAATTACAGCTCGCTATGTTTCAAGTTTAAAACAATAGACACTGGAGAAGTGTAATTTATTATTTGTTAGACTCCCACAGAAACACTACTAAATCAGATGAGCGAGCCCACTGGTTTGACTCAGTGGTTGAGCATCAACCCATGAACCCGGAGGTCACAAGTTCGATTCCCAGTCAGGGCACATGCCTGGGTTGCAGGCTCAATCCCCAGTGCAGGGCGTGCCCGAGGCAGCCGATCAATGATTCTCTCTCTCTCCCTTCTTCTCTGAAATCAATAAACATACATGCACATATAAATTACATGAGCTATGTGAAGTCAGTTTCTTTAAACTTGTATAAAAGATGGAAGGTGATATCTAACAACCAAAAGAGAATATAAGTAAATGCCATTTTAAAAATGTACAAAATTTCAAGTACAAAATGGGCTGTACTTTTTTAGTTTTGTCTTTTTTTTAATATTTATTTTATTGATTTTTTTACAGAGAGGAAGGGAGAGGGACAGAGAGCTAGAAACATCAATGAGAGAGAATCATCGACTAGCTGCCTCCTGCACACTCCCTACTGGGGATGTGCCCACAACCAATGTACATGCCCTTGACCGGAATCGAACCTGGGACCTTTCAGTCTGCAGACCAACGCTCTATTCACTGAACCAAACCAGTTTCAGCTAGTTTTGTCTTTTCAAGCCAGAAAAGGGATGGGGAAGGATCAACATTAGTCTAACATCAGTGTATGTCAAGAATCATAAATAGCCGAAACCGGTTTGGCTCAGTGGTAGAGCATCGGTCTGCGGACTGAAAGGTCCCAGGTTCGATTCCGGTCAAGGGCATGTACATTGGTTGCGGGCACATCCCCAGTAGGGGGTGTGCAAGAGGCAGCTAGTCGATGTTTCTCTCTCATCGACGTTTCTAGCTCTCTCTCTCTCTCCCTTCCTCCTCTCTGTAAAATATCAATAAAATATATTTTTTTTAAAGAATTGTAAATAAACATCTTTTCACATCTTGATTAGGCTGAGAGACGTTACGTAACTTATTCTCACGCAAACCAAGCAGGATTGCTGCCGAGCTGGGATCCGGTCCTCACCCTAGGCTTCCAGCATCACCCCCATCTTTCCAGCCAGGGAAGAACAATTTTGAGCTACCACACTCCAGTCTCCAGTTTGCAAGTACTTAACATAGAGCTTTGACTCTCAGAAACCAGTAGAAGCCCTTTCCTGCAAACCCTTGAAAACCAGGCCATGGCCCTAGCCAGTTTGGCTCAGTGGATAGAGCATCAGCCTGTAGACTGAAGGGTCCCAGGTTCGATTTCGGTCAAGGGCCCATGCCTGGTTTGTGGGCTTGATCCTCAGTAGGTGAGGTGCAGGAGGCAGCCGATCCATGATTCTCTTTCGTCATTGATGTTTCTATCTCTCTCCCTCTCCCTTCCTCTCTGAAATCAATAAAAAATATTTGGGGGGAAAAACAGGTCATGAACAATATGGGTAATTTGATTTCTGGTCAGAAATACGACGTGACTCAAACATCATCAGATCTCTGGCTTATATTTGCCTCTCGAGGTTATTTCAAGAGTTCCAGAAAGTTCTGAGAGCTGCAGGATTGGCAGGTCAGGGTGCAGCTCCCTAAAGTGTAGGGTGTGTGTGTGTGTGTGTGTGTGTGTGTGTGTGTGTGTGTGAATTCTGCCAGTTGGTCCCTGTAATTCTGGTTTCTCCAAGATACACAAGCTTTGAGTCCAGTGTAAGGTACATTGTTAGACCTGTGCAAGCTACAGCAAGGGTGGGCTCTGTGGAGACCCGAGACCATGCTTGTCAGCAGGAAAGGAATCAAGTGTATTATTTGTTTTTACAGACTGAACCGTCCTCCTGTTTGGAGTCTGCCCACTGGCCATGACTTGGATCCTTCCTTCTTAATTAGAGCAAGTGGGTGTGTAACAGAAGTTCACTCAGAACGTAGGGAAGGTTGGAAAAATGAGAAACTAAAGTATTGTCTTTACACACACACACACACACACACACACACACACACACACACAGTGACTAGATCAGCATGATCTCTTAACGCATAATAATCTGGCCACTCAGTGTCTATCCTATATAATAAAAGGCTAATATGCAAATTGTCCCTCAACCAGGAATTTGACTGGCAAACAGGCCAGCCAACTGCCCATGTCCCCTCCCCCTGGCCAGGCTGGCCGGATCCCACCCATGCATGCATTCATGCACAGAGCCTCTAATATATATATATACTGAGTGGCCAGATATTTTGGGTTCAGAGATCATAATAATCTGGCCTTTCAGTATGTGTATGTGTGTGTGTGTGTGTGTATATATATATATATAATTTTTTTTTTCAGAGAGGAAGGGAAAGGGAGAGATAGAAACATTAACAATGAGAGAGAATCATTGATCAGCTGTCTCCTGCACACCCCTTACTGGGCATGAGCCTGCAAACATGACATGTGTCCTGACCAGGAATCGAACCATGACCTCCTGGTTCATAGGTCGATGCTCAACCACTGAGCCGCACCAGCCTGGCTGTTTTCTTGTATCAGGAGCATTTAGGAGGATTTCCTAGACCTGTGTGTTGTTTTCTTGCTTTATGCTCTGTAAATGTTCCATGGCCACTAAATATGCACTCCATAGATGCACTTTCTTTGTTTTCAGCAAAGAGTAATTGGAGTCACTTTTGCTTCGCATGCAAATTAGCTTTTTAACGGAAATGCCTTTGATCATTGTAATGAGAGCATCTTGCTTTCCAGTCACCTGACCCCGCATTATTTGGATTTATCCCGAGTCTTGCCGTTGGCTCTCATTTGCCTAATGGTCTTGTCGAGGCTGTGGATCCTTTGTGGAGAGGGGGAGGAGGGGGACTCAAATTGATCATGCTCCCTTCTGCCTTTGTCCCATTTTCTTCTTCCCCTCACGCCTCTGGGGAAGATAGAGATTTTAATGCTAAAGTGCCAGGACCCGACTCTGCGGGGAGATACTCCCTCTCTTTGTTGGAAACATAATGATCTCGCAGTCTCTGCCTCGCACCCGCTGCGTGTGTCAGCTTAGCTTCTTTATGCCGAGTCCTGCGTGGCTCTCCCGCTCCCTCCTGGCTGCCATCATCCGCTTCTGGCCAGCTGGGAGGCCTGACCCCGTGTGCAAAGCTGGTGAAGTGTGGCAGTGCTGGGAGAGTGGAAACCTTATAAGAATGCAAATTGCCTTTCCCCACTGCTCCACTGTGAGCAAAAACACCGTCTTAATGCGCTCTCCTGCTGAGTGAGGGTTTTAGAGTTGACAGGCTCATCTGTGGGATTCTGAACCCACACCCGAGGAATGGGGGAAGAATTCCAGGTCCTGACAGCAATCTGAGTGCCCTTCCTTGCCCAGATCGTTCCAGTTGAGAGTCAGGAAGGTGTGTGAACTCCGTGGAGTGCCTTCTGGCACTTTGGTGGCCGGTGTGGGCGTGGGATTCGGTGTGGAAGACCTGCCGTTAGCCATGACTGTCAGCTTCCTATGGGTAAATTGAGAAAAAGGGCTGTCAGGTGCCACCTTTAGAACTACAAGAGCCCTCATCGGTTTGACTCAGTGGATAGTGTCGACCTGTGGACTGCAGAGTCCTGGGTTCGATCCCAGTCAATGGCACGTACCTCAGACCTCGGTTGCAGGCTCAGTCCCCAGCCCTGGGCCAGGAGATAACCCATGGATGTGTCTCTCACATCAATGTTTCTCTCTCTGTCTCTTCCCTTTCCTCCACTCTCTCTAAAAATCAGTGGAAAAATATCCTCAGGGGAGGATTAACAAAAAACAAACCTACAAAGGAACACTAGATTAAAGGGATGGTAGTGAGATAACAGGACATAAATCAACCAGCCTCAGCTTTGCAAACCACATTCGTGGTCTTTGCATGTGTAGTTCGTGAAGTAAAAGACCCCCCCATATTAATGATCATACTAATGTCATTAACAGCCAACCAGAGCTTTTTTCTTATCTGTTTTTTTAATTAACGAATAAGGCATTTCTTTTTAGCTTTCTGTTATTCAAAATAATAAGAGATTTTTGTTAATCAAAATAACAATAACGGCACCCTGGTCTGGTGGCTCTCTCCCTCTCTCTCTCTCTCCATCTCTACCTCCCTCCCTTTTTCTCTCTTTCCCTCCCTCTCTCTCGAAAATAAATACATATATCCTCTGGTGAGGATTTACAAAAATAATGGCAATAATATTTATTTATCCAACAAGTATTTATTGAGCACCTACTAAATGTCAAGCATAGTTAGGCATTGTTCATTGGGAAGGGGGTGTTGACAGAGAGAGACTGAGATTGATTACTGACCTGGTGGAAGCTATTAGATTCTAGAGGGCTATTCTCAGTCTTCCCATCCCAGCCTCATTTAGGGCTGGTTCACAGACTTCAGGTTCAGAGCCAGAGCTGGTCATGACCAAGCGTTCGTCTGTCTACGGCAGTGGTCGGCAAACTGCGGCTCTCGAGCCACATGCAGCTCTTTGGCCCCTTGAGTGTGGCTCTTCCACAAAATACCACGTGCGTGCACGCACATACAGTGCTATTGAAGGAGTCCCCTAATTAAGCTAATAACAATGTACCTACCTATGTAGTTTAAGTTTTAAAAATGTAGCTCTCAAAAGACATTCCAGTCATTGTACTGTTGGTATTTGGCTCTGTTGACTAATTGAGTTTGCCGACCATTGATCTATGGCATCTTGTCAGGTGCTCAGATTGGATGCTGACTATTCAGGTGTTACTATGAAGGGTTCCTGGAAGTGGAATGTGCTTGTCAGCACCCTCACTCCTGAAGTCTTCGTCCCCTGGACCCAGCTGTCTCAGCACTCTCTCCCCATCCATTAACCACAATGCTTCCGTTTTCATCGATGGGCGTAGATCTGTGTATATATACTTCAAATATGTTCAAAAATTGTTCACAAGTTAGATATTTGAGCTTTGCTTCTTGTCATGCTGCTCAACATGAACCCCCAGTTGAAGCATTTTTTTAAAAAAATATAAATCTCTAGCTTGTTTGGCACAGTGGCTAGTGTGTCAGCCTGCAGACTGAAGGGTTCCTGGGTTCAATTCCTCTCCGTAGACCTCTCCGTGGTGATGTCTTTGGCTAGTATTCATAATGGCACTTGTCTCAGAGACATCTCATGATTGCTCCAGAATAGAGAAAGGAGTTTATTTTGAACAGGGAACGTGGCCAAGTTATTTTTTGAAATGAGATTCTTAGCCATGGACCTTTTTTTTTTTTTTTTTAACTACCTCTGACCTAGTTCATACTATCACCAGAAGCAGAACTAACAGAGAACATGGCTCTTGTTTCATGAGATTGACAAGTGAACAAGACATACAAGTTTTTAAAAGAAAATCAGAGTTCGTTCTGAGATGAGAGAGCTGACTTCCATTGAGGGTCTCTTTATAACTGCTACAATAAGAGAAGTAGATGGACTTCTATTTTTCTGGAGGGAAAGGTTGGACATATTCTTGAATGTTTCCCAATTTTAGGTTCTTATAAAAAATAAAGTGTGGCTGAAACCGGTTTGGCTCAATGGATAGAGCATCGGCTTGGGGACTGAAGGGTCCCGGGTTCGATTCTGGTCAAGGGCATGTACCGAGGTTGCGGGCACATCGGGGATGTGCAAGAGGCAGCTGATCGATGACTCTCTCTCATCGATGTTTCTAACTCTCTATCTCTCTCCCTTCCTCTCTGTAAAAAAATCAATAAAATATGTTTTTAAATAAATAAATAAAGTGTGTATGTTACCTAAATGTTAATAAGAGTAACATTCTAAGCAGAGATATAATATGTCATGGAATGAGAAATGCTAAATCTGAGAAGAAGCTACTAGTAAAAAGCTATCTCATCCAAGGTCTTTCAAGTACTGGAGACCTTGTGTCCAGTCTTTTCTGTCTTTTTTATTTTTTTAATATATTGTATTGATTTTTTACAGAGAGAAAGGGAGAGGGATAAAAAGCTAGAAACATCACCAGCTGCCTCCTGCACACCCCCCACCGGGGATGTGCCCACAACCAATGTACATGCCTTTGACCGGAATTGAACCTGGGACCCCACAGTCCACAGACTGATGCTCTATCCACTGAGCCAAACCGGTTTCGGCTATTCTATTAAGTTTTGCGGGAAGAGGAGTAAGAGGTTCTCAATGGCCTCCCCGGGAAGATATCCAGGAGACAGGAGTCCCATATGTGTGTCCATCCTTGTAGAGGGAAGAGAAGGAGGCAGATGCCAAAGGCATGTACTGTCAGCTCACAGTGTGTGTTTAGGGACCACGAGACCAGGCTGGCTCTGCCTGTATTGGCATCTCCAGAACTTGAGAATATGCTGTTATAATCGGTGTTGCTGACATGTCCCGGCCACACAGACCCATTCGGAGCTCCCGCTGAGGGTGACTTTTGGCTGCAAACAATGAATCCCAGAACCAAATGAGCTTTGACATTTAAGTGTGGACGCTAAAAGAACCGTTGAGTGTACCGTCACCCGGATTCAAATTTCACGTGGCACTTGCCTTTTACCGTGTGCCTGTGTTCTCGGTGACCTTCTCCAGGTAACATAGTCTTCTGTACTCTAAGAATAAAAAAGTAAAATCCAGTAGATTCTGTATTCCACTCCGACAGGAGCTTGCTCAGAGTATCATGTTGAACAATAGTCAGAGCCTCGGGAATTCCCACCCTTACACTTGATCAGAAAGGACTGGTTGAATTCCAATTAGAGAATCCTGGAGGGAATAAAATCAGGGGGAGGAATTTTAGATCCTTAAAAGTAATGAATTGCATTAGAACTTCCCAGTAGTCATAGTTTCGAAAACATTAACATGTTTAGAACTTAATGATTAGCAGTGTGTTTTTAAAAATCATTTTATCATTTTGCCAAAACCAGTTTGGCTCAGTAGATAGAGCATCGGCCTGCGGACTGAAAGGTCCCGGGTTCGATTCCGGTCAAGGGCATGTACCTTGGTTACAGGCACATCCAGTAGGGGATGTGCAGGAGGCAGCTCATCTGTTTCTCTCTCATCGATGTTTCTAACTCTCTAGCCCTCTCCCTTCTCCTTTCTGTAAAAAAATCAATAAAATATATATATTAAATGTAAAAAAATCATTTTACCATTTAAACTGAGAGCACATTGTTTATATTTAACTAGTGTCATTGTATCAGCAAATTAGTTTTTCAATATTTTTTAAATTTTTATTTATTGATTTGAGAGAGAGAGAGATTTGTTGTTCCGCTTATTTATACATTCATTGGTTGTTTCCTGTATATGTCCTGATGTGGATCAAACCTGCAACCTTGGCATATGGAGATGATACTCTAGCTGTGCTACCCAGCCCAGGCCAACTTATTTCTGATATTATATCTACCTAATAAAAGAGTAAGATGCAAATTGAACGTACCTTTGTGATGCCCACCAGCCAATCAGGAGTGAGTATGCAAATTAACCCAACAAAGCTGGCGGGTTAATTTGCCTATGCAGGTGCAGAGAGGCCAGGGGTGGAGTGGGACGCTTGCATCATCACCATGGTGACTATGCAGGCGTTTTGCACCACCCCAGCCATTCCCGGCCTCTGGGCAGCTCCAGGACAGAGCCACTAAGGCAGCCAGAGGAAGGAAGGCCCATTCATACATCGAGCCTCTAGTATAGTGCTTTTTATATATATGCATATTTACAACCTGTGATTTTTTTTAACAAGTTTAAATAGTTTTCTGAGTTTCGATACATCTACAACTTAGAATCTTAACTGTGGTAGGGACCTCACGGTTTCATAGGTGAAGTTGTTTTCAAAGAAAAAACTTGAGTAAAAGACAGACTTTGGCCTAGAAGCAAGTTCCGATGACCTAGTTCAGCATTCCTTTTCCTAAAGCCTCATGTCTCCTACACAGATTCTAATTATGTCTTATGAATTTTTAAACTTCCGAGATTAGAGTATGGCAAGATTGAAGTTTTTCATAGACTGCTGGTAATGAGAGCAAATATAAATTAGAAGGTGATTTGGAAGTGAATCAGGAGCCTAAATTTATAGCTCCTGGGATGCTACTTAAATTAAAAAGTTAATTATAATGTGAATATGAAGGAAAAGTTTATTGCTCATTATTTAAAATATTTACATATTTATAAGAAACTTCATAGAACACTTCAATGTTCATTTTTCTTGCATCTATAATACCTAATGACTCTTATACTTTATAATAGAGTTCATAAGTTTTAAAATATATTGAAATCCATCAGGAGTTCAAGGCGAGAAATTATACCCCTCAGAGCAGTAAACGCTCTTTGAAAGGATGAATAACAGCTGCTGGAGAAAATAAATGCTAGATTTGGCTAATTAATGTGGTCCTTTCAGGATTAAAAACCCATCAGTGACCCAGCCGGTGTTGCTCAGTGGTCACGGGTTCGATTCCCAGTCAGGGCACATGCCTGGATTGCGGGCTCAATCCCTGGGTAGGGGGCATGTAGGGTTGCTGATAGGTGATGATTATTCTCTCTCATCATTGATGTTTCTCTGTCTGAAATCAATAAAAAAAATATTTTTAAAAAATCCATTAATGTGGATTATAGACAGTTATTGGTAGAAGTCATAAATATGTTTTATTAGCCCTAGCCGGCTTGGCTCAGTGGATAGAGCATCAGACTGCAGACTGAAGGGTCCCAGGTTCGATTCTGGCCAAGGGCACGTGCCTCGGTTGCGGCTCAATCTGTTGGGATTTTTATGCACCTTTCCTCACATGGACACGATGGACCATTCACTCCATTGCTAGCCCTTCTTCCCTCTCAAGACAGCGGGGGTCAGGGCTGAACAGCCCAAGCTTGTAACCATGACTTGGTCTTTCCCGAGACCAGCCCCACGCAGGAGCCATCCGGGAGCCCACTCAGTCACCTCATTAGAACAAAATACTTCTACCACCCAGGAGATTGTAAGGGTTTCAAAGTCCTGTGTCAGGAATGGGTTGGGGGGGCAATATGTAGTGTCCTCTTCCCCCACCTCCAATATATTTTTATTGACTTCAGAGAGGAAGGCAGAGGGAGGGAGAGAGAGAGAGAAACATCAATGATGAGAGAGAATCATGGACCGGCTGCCTCCTGCACGCCCCAACCTGGGGATCGAACCCACAACCTGGGCATGTGCCCTGATTGGGAGTAGAACCGCGACCTCCTGGTTCACAGGTCAATGCTCAACCCCTGAGCCGTGCTGCATCGTCCTGTTATTTCACGATGGATAGGGGGGTATGAACGTGCATTTTTCTGAGTTGAGCGGCAGTGTCCTTTTGACAGCGACCCGTTAGACAGCCCAGAAGCGGATTCAGCTGCAGGTGCTAAACAGTTAAAACACGGGAGGACTTGGCTTAACAGTCTGCGCTCAGACCACACGCACCGCTAGCACCTGGAGTTCCCTTTTTCAGGGACAGTTTCCATCCCTCGCCAGGAATGAATTAGCCATTGGCCGAAACTGCGCCCTCCAAGCGGATAACGAGAAAAGAGCAAACGGCAGCTCAGCCCAGGAGCACGTCTCGGCCCCTCGATGGCTCCTCTGAGAGGCTTGATGTGATTTCTCCGTGAAAACTTAATGGGAAAGGCATTTCCTGACGGAGGAGTGGGGGTGGGGGCGTCGGGTGAAGGGTTTTATGGATGGGATCAGCTTTATGTGAACTCCCTGTGTTTAGTGTGTACCTTAAAAAAAAAAAAAAAAAAAGGTTTGTGTGCATAAGTATGTGTGTGGGTTTTTTTTGTTTGTTTTTGTTTTTTGGTTTTTTTTTTAAATATATTTTATTGATTTTGTACAGAGAAGAAGGGAGAGAGATAGAGAGTTAGAAACATCGATGTGAGAGAGTCATCGATCAGCTGCCTCTTGCACACCCCCTACTGGGGATATGCCCGCAACCAAGGTACATGCCCTTGACCGGAATCGAACCCGGGA
The DNA here is from genome assembly GCA_963693515.1 of Pipistrellus nathusii. Taxonomy (NCBI): domain Eukaryota; kingdom Metazoa; phylum Chordata; class Mammalia; order Chiroptera; family Vespertilionidae; genus Pipistrellus; species Pipistrellus nathusii. The sequence goes on from OY882877.1 coordinate 5,521,880, forward strand.
CCCTTCAGTCCCCAAGCCGATGCTCTATCCATTGAGCCAAACCGGTCTCGGCAAGTATGTGTGTGTTTTAACAAACTTGCATTTCTCTTGGTGTACGATTGGGCTTTTCTGCTTGTTGCATGGTGGGCGAGTTTAATGGTTTTTGGAACGTTTTTGAAAATGTTTAAAATATATTTAAAATGTTTTAAATATATATATGAGATTCAAGATAGAGGAGGAAGGAAAGGGGAGGAATGCATGTAGTTTCTGTTTCATGGGACAAGACTTAACCCTAGCCCTGAGCAATACGTGTGTGTGTGTGTGTGTGTGTGTGTGTGTGTGTATTGATTTCAGAGAAGGGAGAGAGAGAAACATCAATGATGAGAGAGAATCATTGTTTGACTGTCACCTTCACGCCCCATACTGGGGTTCGAGCCCGCAAATGGGCATGACCAGGAATCCAACCGTGACCTCCTGGTTCATAGGTTGACGCTCAACCACCGAGCCACGTGGGGCGGGCCAGCTCGGGATTTTGGATGACCAGATAGAGAAATGGAAGTAGCCAGTGGGCAGCTGCTGTGTTTGGTCTTGAACTGAACCTTTCCGGAGGTCCTGACTTCCTGCAGAGGAATCAGTGGAGGAAATGCATGCCTCAGTAAGTCATCCTGCATGCTTGAGAGCTCCAACATAGAAAGTAGGTGAGTTAGTGAACGTGTCTGCAGGAAACACCTCAGTTTCACGAAATAGCAACTGATGACAGTAGTGGCCCCTGGGGCCAGACACTGGAAGACAGAGTGACCAAGACTGGGGGCCTGGTCTTACTTCCACACTGAGGATCATCATATTGTTTGGCTGGTATTATACATGTAATATTTTTTTTAAAGTATGAAGAGGTTTCCTTGAGTCTTAAATAATAGATGAATGGCCCAGCTGGCATGGCTCAGTGGTTGAGCATCGACTTATAAACCAGGAGGTCCTGGTTCGAATCCAGTCAGGACACATGCCCATTTGTGGGCTCCATCCCCAGTATCGGGCATGCAGGAGGCAGCCAATCAATGAGTCTCTCCCATCATTGATGTTTCTATCTCTCTCCCTCTCCCTTCCTCTCTGAAATCAATCAATCAATCAATAAATAAAAATAAAAATTATATACATATATATAAATATATATATATTTTTTAAAGAAGAATAAATTTAAGTCAGCACCATCTTTCCGCCTGGCCCTGGTCTTCTAATCGGTCTCCTGCCGTGACTTTTGTCCCCCTGCAACCCTGTCCCCACAAACGTGATTAAAAATTGCCCCACTGTTTTAGCATCTCCACTCAGAAGAAACGGAAAGCGTATTCAGACTGTGAAAAGACACATTTAGAAAACTATTTTCAATCTCTGGAAATGGCGCCAACTGTCCTTGGTGGACTTGAAATATCGCAGCCAAAATTGTCCCCCCGGGCTGAGCGGCTACACTCTGCAGCCAACTGGCCCCCTGTAGAGACCCTGATTTAAGACTGTGATGCACAGCCCGGCTGACGTGGTTCAGTGGTTGAGTGTCAACCTATGAACCAGGTCACAGCTCAATCCCCAGTGTGGGGCTTGCAGGAGGAAGCCAATCAATGATTGTCTCTCATCATTGGTGTTTCTATCTCTCTCTCCCTCTCTGCCGGGGCTCTTGTCCCAGCATTAAGAAGGTTTCAGCAATCTGGAGAAAGGCTGTGCGTAGATTAAGTAGGAGTCCAGAGCCAGAAGATAATTTTGAAAGGCATTGCGGGTCAGAGAAGCTTCAGCTAAAGGAGCTAATGAGCTGAGACCGGTTTGGCTCAGTGGATAGAGCATCAGCCTGCAGACTGAAAGGTCCCAGGTTCGATTCCAGTCAAGGACATGTACCTTGGTTACAGACACATCCCCGGGAGAAGGTGTGCAGGAGGCAGCGGGTCGATGTTTCTCTCTCATCGATGGTTCTAGCTCTCTATCCCTCTCCCTTCCTCTCTGAAGAAAAAACAATAAAATATATATATATATTTTTAAAAAATGATAATAATAAGTGTGATCTTCCTTGGCTCCCAGGCAATTGATTTCCCTCCTCTGCTGGTCTTTCCAGTACTTCCTTCTGTCTCCTCAGCCTGCCCCACTTTCTCTACCAGCCAGAAGGAATTAGATGCTTCCCGAACTTGGCTTTGACCCGGTTCCCCTCTCTCGAAAAATCTCTCTTGTGGATCTTTTCCACTTCTAAGGCTTCAAAAAGGGGAAATTTTTTTATAAGAATGTGTGTGAGACAGAAAGAGAAAGGGACAGAGGATGCTTTCTCCATAGGATGAGCAGTAACCCTTTCTGTGCTGGAGACCCCTTTGTCAGTCTGAGGGACCCCACGGCCCCCTTCCTTGGAGAATAGTCTTTAAACTAAAAATACATAGAATTGCTGAAACCGGTTTGGCTCAGTGGTAGAGTGTCGGTCTGCAGGCTGAAAGGTCCCAGGTTCGATTCCGGTCAAGGGCATGTACCTTGGTTGCAGGCACATCCCCGGAAGGGGGTGTGCAAGAGGCAGCTGGTCAATGTTTCTTTCTCATCGACGTTTCTAGCTCTCTATCTTTCTCCTTTCCTCTCTGTAAAAAATCAATAAAAATATATTTTCAATAAATAAATAAAAATACATAGAATTGCGAAGGAAACCAGCCACATAGGAATAAAGTTATCAGGGATCTCAAAGAAACAGAATTGTGGCATCTTCAGCAATCACTTCTGAAATAACAAGATCGGGTGATTGGACTCGAACCCAGGACCTTTTGGTTCACAGGATGATGCTTTTCTTAATTGAGCTTAACAGGCCGGGGCTACAAACGTATTTTTAAAAGGAAATATATTATCAGGGGAAGAAGCTGGAGCAGGAAGCTCTGAATTCTTTCTTTTTTTAAAAAATATATTTTATTGAGTTTTTAGAGAAGAAGAAAGAGGGACAGAGAGCTAGAAAACATCAATGAGAGAGAAACATCAATCAGCTGCCTCCTGCACATTCCCTACTGGGGTTGCGCCCGCAACCAAGGTACGGTACATGCCCTTGACCAGAATCGAACCTGGAACCCTTCAGTCCGCAGGCCGATGGTCTATCCACTGAGCCAAACCGGTTTCAGCTGAATTCTTTCTTTCAAGGCTAGTTTGAAACTGGACAGTAGGGACATATAAGATGATTTTATGAAGCACGATTCCTAACTGGGCAAAACAGAGCCTAAACTCTCAAGACTCAATAGATTCACAGAGGGGCAATGCCCAGACGTCTTAGGTGGGAACTGGAAATTATGAGACACATATACACTCAGAAAGAGGACGGAGGACTCTGCAGGTGTCTCTGCATGCGTGTGTAACGGTCCGTGGCTTCCCATTTGACGAGCTTTTGTCTGTGTGTTTTTCGAAACCTCTCCTAAGCATCGCGCTGGTGGAAAACATCCCCGAAGGCCTGAACTACTCGGAGGACGCGCCCTTTCACCTCTCGCTCTTCCAGGGCTGGATGAACCTGCTCACCATGGCCCAGAAGTCCGTGGACATCGTGTCTTCCCACTGGGACCTCAACCACAGCCACCCCTCGGCGTGCCAGGTGAGCATGTCCGCGGGGCGAGGGCTATGGCTTCACTGCGTGCAATCTGCCCTCCTCAGTACCCTGGCCTCCGCTTCTCAAGGGCAAGTTCATGTTTTTATTTTATTTTTATTTTTTTATGAAGGTATTATATGTGTACATATCTTACCATTGCCCCCTCTCCACTCCCGTGCATGCCCTCCCTCCCCAGAGTTTTTTGTCCATTGGTTATGCTTATATGCATGCATACAAGTCCTTTGGTTGATCTCTTATCTCCCCCAGATCTCCCTCCCTACCCCTCCCCGCTGTAATTTGACAATCTGTTCAGTGCTTTACTGTCTCTGTATCTATCTTTTTGGTCATCAGTTTACAATGTTCCTTATTATCCATAAATGAGTGAGGTCATGTGGTGTTTCTCTTTCATTGACTGGCGTATTTCACTCAGCATGATGCTCTCCAATTCCATCCAGGTTGCTGCCAATGATAAGAATTCCTTCTTTTTGTGGCAGCATAGTATTCCATTGTGTAGATGTGCCATAGTTTTTGGATCCAGTCATCTGCTGACGGGCACCTGGGCTGTTTCCAAATCCTAGCTATTGTAGATTGTGCTTTCTTATTCATGTTCCTCATTTCTGGATATATTCCTAGGAGTGGGATCACTGGATCAAAAGGAAGTTCCATTTTCAGTTTTTTGAGGAAACTCCATACTGTTCTCCACAGGGGCTGCACTAGTCTGCATTCCCACCAGCGGTGCACGAGGGTTCCTTTTTCTCCACATCCTCGCCAGCACTTGTCGTTTGTTGATGTGTTGATGAGAGCTAAGTTCATGTTTTTAGTTCTCTGCCCCCCCTCGTCCATGGATGTCACTGCACATTTGTGTATGTGCTGTTGTTCATCACATGTTGCTCAGCTTTCAAGGGCAAAATCATGATTCACATTTGCATGCCAGAGGCTCTCTATGCAGACTTGTTGTTTGGGGCAACTTCAGGGGCACCATCGGCATCATGGTGCCCGTGGCTGGCACGTGCCCAGAGTTCATCTTTGCACAACAGGCGTGTTCACGGTCCTAATTCCGTAACTGCTGGCCGGGGCGTGTGGTTGGTTTTTCGGTGTCATAACTTGTCTGCGGGACCCAGGGCCAACTTTTTTAAATAGTTCTCTTCAGGCCACCGAGTTCACCACTTCTAAAAAAGAAGACACTGCCGAAACCGGTTTGGCTCAGTGGATAGAGCGTCAGCCTGCGGACTCAAGGGTCCCTGGTTCGATTCAGGTCGAGGGCGAGGGCACATGTCTTGGTTGCGAACACATCCCCAGTAGGGGTGTGCAGGAGGCAGCTGACCGATGTTTCTCTCTCATCAATGTTTCTAACTCTATGTCTCTCCCTTCCTCTCTGTAAACAAATCAATATAATATATATATATATATATATATATATATATATATATATATATATATATATATATTTTTTTTTTTAAGGCACTGCCCTAGCTGGTTTGGCTCAGTGGACAGAGCATTGGCCTGCAGACTTAGGGGTTCCAGATTGGGCACATGCCCAAGTTGAGGGCTTGATCCCCAGTAGGTGGGTGTAGGAGGCAACCCAACAATGAGTCTCTCTCGTCATTGATGTTTCTAGCTCTCTCTCCCTTCCTCTCTGAAATCAATAAGAATATATTTTTAAAAATGAAAAAAATAAAAAAATAAGCCAATAAGAAGATACTGGCTGAAAGCCTATTTGATTTAAATTCTACCTAATTAGAAGGACTGGGATGTTGATAGCTTTTAAAGGAGGACCTGGGGAATGAACAACAGAGACTGATGAACAAAAACAGACCCAGAGAAAGAGAAGCAGCGACCAGACTCTCAAACCTCAGAGGGAAAGTAGGGGAGAGTGGGAATAAGGGGAAGAGATCAACCAAAGGACTTGTGTGCATACAAATGGGCCTGGCCAGTGGCCATGGACAACAGGGGGGCGGGGGCATATGTAGGGAGGGGTTTGGGATGGGAATGGGGGGATGAGGACAATTATGTGATACCATAATCAATAGACAGAGAGAGAGAGAGAGAGAGAGAGAGAGAGAGAGAGAGAGAGAGAAATTTAAAAAATAAATAAATAAAGGAGGACTTAGGGGATCCAGTGGGCAGGCTAGGAGTGAGAATCACCGCCTTAAACCACTCCAGGCTAACAAGCATCGTTTGATTTTTATAGATTTCGAGACAAGGGCCAGGTTGGTCCCCTCCCCCACCCAGTTTGTCAACCTGATTTTGCCTGTTTCAGCTGAATCCCATTTTTTCTTTTTCCTGTTCTCCTCCCAGTGATGATATGAAAGGGTGGTGATTTGACCTTGAATAGTACACATATGCCTGCACGCTGAGGCCCGCGTCCTATTAATTCCTGCATCTGATCGTCTGGCTCAGGGCCAGGAAGAGAAAGGGGTTGTTTGTGGATTTGAAACAGATTTCCCTTCTTCAGCCATCTCCTCTCCAGGCTAAATATTATTTCAGGAGAACGGGTGCAGTGTCAGCGTGAAAATTACATAACCTAATAGAAAAAGTGCCGCCCTTCTTAAAAAAAAAAAAAACATATTTAGCCCCAGCCGGTTTGGCTCAGTGGATAGAGCATGCGCCTGCAGACTAAAGGGTCCCGATTCCAGTCGGGGCACATGCCCCAGTTGTGGGCTCGATCCCCAGTGAGGGACTGTGCAGGAGGCAGCCAATCTGTGATTCTCCCTCATCATTGATGTTTCTATCTCCCTCCTCTCCCTACCTCTCTGAAATCAATAAAAATAAATTTTAAAAATAAATTAAGAAATAGCATCTCTCTCCAAACTCAACACTCAGCAAATGCTTATCCATTAGCATTCTCCCTCTGAAACCTGAGGGAGACATCCTTTTGGTTTTTTGTTGTTGTTTGTTTCTTTCTTTGTTTGTTTTTAGTATATTTTATTGATTTTTTTTACAGAGAGAAAGGGAGAGGGATAGAGAGCTAGAAACATCCATGAGAGAGAAGCATCCATCAGCTGCCTCCTGCACTCCCTCCTACTGGGGATGTGCCTGCAACCAAGGTACATGCCCTTGACCGGAATCAAGCTCGGGGTCCTTTAGTCCCCAGGCCGATGCTCTGTCCACTGAGCCAAACCAGCCAGGGCTGTGACATCCTTTTGAATGTGCCTTTATTGAACAAGTATGTATGAAGGTGCTGAGCTATTGCTGGGGACACAACACCCAATGAGCATGGTTTCCGCCCCTTTCTGCACAGAGTAGTGGGGGAAGCAAGGAAAGCGATTGGTGGGAAGGCATCAGGGGGCGGGGCCTGCAGGCTGGGGGCGGGGCCTCTGGCTTGGCCTCTCCACTGAGCTCTCCGCTCTGGTCCTCCCTCAGTGCTGTTCTTTCTGGCTCCATTGCTGCTGCCATCCCACACTTCCATCTCCCCATCTGTTGAGCAATCCTAATTATGCTCTTGCCCGCTTCCCAGTATATTTCCAGGGGAAATCATCCTTCTGCTCTAAGCTCATAAGCACTATGATTAGCAGGAGTTTAACCTCTTTAACTTTTTTTTTTTAAACCCAATCACACGGACATGAATAAATCATGAAGCCAGACCGTCTTCCCAGTTATTTGGATTAAATAATGAGTTTTGTTTAAAGTTGTTTACTGTCTGCTTGATTGGTTTCCCTCTGGATCTTCGTCTCTGCATTTTCCATTTCCCTACGGTCTAGTTATGATTTTGAAACTTTGTTTTTTAAAAAAAAGAATAGGTTGAGCCGTAGCCGGTTTGACTCAGTGGGTAGAGTGTCGGCCTGTGGACTGCAGGACCCAGGGTTCGATTCTGGTCGAGGGCATGTACCTCAGCTGCAGCCTCGATCCCTGGCCCTGGAGGCAGCCAATCCATGTTTTTCTCTCTCACAGCAATGTTTCTCTCTCTCCCTCTCTCTCTCTCTCTCTCTCTCTCTCTCTCTCTCTCTCTCTCTCTCTCCCTTCCTTCCACTCTCTCTAAAAATCATTGGGAAAATATCCTCGGTGAGGGTTAACAAAAGTAAAAAGAACACGTTGGATTTGTTCTCTCATTATAACAGTACTAGAGGCCCGTTGCATGAAGAGATTTGTGCAATAGGCCGTCCTTCCCTTGGCTTCCTGCACCGGTTTTCCTCCAACACCCAGGGCCCAGGCCTTCGCTCTGGCCAGTGTGCCTTCTTCGTCTTCGCTGCAGACTCTGGCCAGAGTCTGCCATATTCATCTTCACTACAGACTCCGGAATCTGCAATCTTGTCTTCTCTGCAGCACTCTGTTCCTATAGATCCCTTTGCCCCCCACCCTCCCTCTCATAGCAGGTGTCCTGCCCAGCCTGTCCACTCTGCACCTGGAGCAGCTGGGTGGCCGCCATCTTTGACCTAATTTGCATACTCTTTCTGATTGGATGTGGGCGTAGCGGAGGTATGGTCAATTTACATGTTTGTCTATTATTAGCTTCTTAGTCTAGAAAGTTTGGAAACTACAGAGAAATGGAAGAGAAACAAAATTATCCATCTGACCATCAACAAAAAAAATCTTATCTAATGAAGAGGGAATATGCTAATTGATTGTCATGCCATCAAAGATGGTGGTGTCCACAGCCACAAGATAGTGGCACCCTGTCCCCTCAGCCCCTTCAGGGCAGCAGGTGCACGGCATGACCAGGCCCGACCCCAGGTGGGTCCGGCCACTCCACACACCTTTCTCCGGAGTCTCTTGACCCCTCAGCCCACCAGCCACCCAGGGCCAGCCCAAGGCACAGGCTAAGGGACCCCCCCCTCCAATGCATGAATTTTCATGCACTGGGCCTCTAGCATTTTAATAGTTTGACTTTTTTAAATATATTTTATTGAGTTTTTAGAGAGAGGCATAGAAAGCTAGAAACATCGATGAGAGAGAAACATCCATCAGCTGCCTCCTGCACACCCCCTACTGGGGATATGCCCACAACCAAGGTACATGCCCTTGACTGGAATCGAACCTGGGACCTTTCAGTCCACAGGCCGATGCTCTATCCACTGAGCCAAACCGGTTTCAGCAATAGTTTAACATTTTAAGCAGTAGATCTTCCCCTGTAGTGTGTCTCTTGTGTTCCAGAATCTTTGTTTAGCAGGTACATCCAACACAACTCTGAAGCCTATTGCTCATCACTTTCATCTTCTCCCCTTCACCCTCCTTGATGGTGATTGGTATTACTTAGTATTTGGTTAGAATCCATCCGTGAATATATTCCTCATGGGGGTTGTGTAGGTAAATAGTCTCTAAATCTGTAAATATCCGCATATATTTCTTTCATTCACCCTCGTAAGCGAAATCCTTGCCTGGGCTTCAGTCTTCTCCCTTAATCCAAGTTACCTTAATGTCACAGCTGGTTGGCTCCATGCCTCTCCGATCCAGTTTCTTTGATGGGTAAGTGTTTTGTTTTCAGCTAGAAGTTGGTAAGAATTCCTTTTTCTCATTGCTGTGGTTGTTTTACAGGATATGCTTGGATGTGTCTCTCCACATGCCTTGAGCCTCCATCTTTGACTATTTTTTCAACGTGTAGATCTTTCCTCAAGTGGGACCATTCTTCTTCTGTCGTTTGCAAACTTAGTCTTGTTGCCTCTTTTTCTCTCCCACTGCACCTGTCAGTCACCTGTTCTCTCTGTGATTTATCCAGCACCCTAACACCCTCATGTTTTCCTGCACGCTCCAAAGCTTTAGGGATTCCATCCCGGGCTTCTCTCGTTTCTAAGATTGATGGCAGAAATCTCCGTTCTTAAGTGAAATAAGCCAGTCAATGGAAGAAAAATGCCACATGATCTCACTCATTTGTGAATAGTAAAGAACATTATAATCGGATGAACAAAAAAATAGATACAGAGGCAGTAACACATCAAACAGACTGTCAAATTACAGCAGAAAGGTTAGGGAGAGATGGGGGAGATAAGAGATCAACCGAAGGACTTAAATGCATGCATATAAGAATAACCAATGGGCCGAAACCAGTTTGGCTCAGTGGATAGAGCATTGGTCTGCGGACTGAAAGGTCCCGGGTTCGATTCCAATCAAGGGCATGTACCTTGGTTGCGGGCACATCCCTAGTGGGGGCTGTGCAGGAGGCAGCTGATTGAGGTTTCTCTCTCAACGATGTTTCTAACTCTTTGCCCCTCTCCCTTCCTTTCTGTGAAAAATCAATAAAATAAAAAATAAAAATAAATAAATTTTTTTTTAAAGATGAAGGGTAGCTCATTTGGCTCGAGTGTCGTCCCAATATACCAAGGTTGAGGGTTCGATCCCCGGTCAGGGCACATGCAAGAATCAAACAAAATGCATAAATAAGTGGAACAACAAATCATTTAACAAAACAACAAAAAAAACTTATCACATGTTCATGTTTGTGAAACTGTTCCTTAAAAACCTTGTTTTACTTTGTTTTCACTTTAGTTATTCTTAGGCTGTGTCAGTAATTACAGATTGTGAGGCAGAGCATTGATTGAAGTCAATAAAACTTGTTTTAAACAAGACGGGGAATTCAGGCAGGTCCCTGACGAGTAGGCCTGCCTGATTGCCCCCCTCGGAATTAACACTTGAAGGTGCTTACCTGCCACTAACTCCCTTAATTCTCACCAAAGCCTTTTAATGTAAATATGAACATCCACATTTTGCTGAGAGAAGAAACTGGAGCTCAGTGAGATTAAAGAGACGGTTTGTAAATTGGAAAACCAGCTGGAGTCCAGGTCTCGTTGGACACAAACACAGCTGTTTAATATTCTCTGCTGCCTGTCCATGTGTCGGTAATGTCAGAAGCTCATTCAGAGTAAAACAAGGGCAGCCCTAGCCTGTTTGGCTCAGTGGATAGAGCGTCAGCCTGCGGACCGAAGGGTCCCCGGTTCGATTCCAGTCGAGGGCATGTACCTTGATCACAGGCTTGTGCAGGAGGCAACCGATCAATGTGCTTCGCTCATATTGATGTTTCTATCTTTCCCTCTCTCTTTTATTCTCTTCAAAAATTAATGGAAAAATATCTTCAGATGAAGATTTAAAAAAAAAAAAAGGTTCTAAATTTGCACTGTAGCATTGAAATTATTTCTTGCAGCAATTGTTGGATTGCACGATACAATACTCAGAAAATAAATTTTTTAAAAAAAGACTGGTAGAATTCTCAAGAATAGCAATTGCTGAAGTGCTTTATTTCAAAATATGAAGGAATGGTTTTAATTTTGAATGCGTTGTGTGTGTCTATTTAAAGTAGCGTCCTCTTGGTTTTCTGACTCTTCTTTGTCTCTGGTTATTTCTCCCAGGGCCAACGCCTTTTCGAAAAGTTGCTCCAACTGGCTTCGCAAAATATCGAAATCAAGCTAGTGAGTGATGTGACGGCTGATTCAAAGGTATTAGAAGCCTTGAAGTTAAAGGGTAAGGCCAAGGTTGATACGCTACTCTACCACCGGGTGTTCTGCTACGCTGCCTTTGTTCTCGTTTAATATTTAATTTCTTTATAATGAATGCATTTCACTTCGTGGACTTCCTGTTTCTCCTTTGAAGAATGGTCTGAGCAAAGCCTACGGTTGAAAGAACTAATTACTCAATACTGATGGGACTTTTAATAGCGTTGTTGCATATTAATTGTTGCAAAATAACCTAATGGCCATTTAGTAATAATTTTTTAAATATTTTATTGTTTGTGGTTTTTTGGGTTTTTTTTTACAGAGAGGAAGGGAGAGAGATAGAGAGTTAAAAACATCAATGAGAGAGAAACATATTAGTGTTGTTGCATATTAATTTACGCAAAATAACCTAGTGGCCATTTAGTAATAACTTTTTTAATATTTTATTGGGTTGGGGTTTTTTTTTTACAGAGAGGAAGGGAGAGGGATAGAGAGTTAGAAACATCGATGAGAGAGAAACATCGATCAGCTGCCTCTTGCACATCCCCTACTCGGGATGTGCCCGTAACCAAGGTACATGCCCTTGACCGGAATTGAACCTGGGACCCTTCAGTCCACAGACCAACGCTCTATCCACTGAGCCAAACTAGTTAGGGCAAGTAATAATTAGCTAGAAAGAAGAATCGTTCCCTCTCTGATCACTTCCAAGATGAGATTAGAAAAAAAAAAAGAGAAAAGAAAAAAGAGCCATTTCTGACCAGAACAGACACTAGAATTCTGTCTCTCTCTTGCTCCACATCTGACAATTGTCCCCCTGCTTCTCAGAATTTAAAAGGGTATAATCAGCCGGGACTGGTTTGGCTCAGTGGATAGAGTGTCGGTCTGCAGACTGAAAGGTCCCGGGTTCGATTCCGGTCGGGGGCATGTACCTTGGTTGCGGGCACATCCCCAGTGGGGGGTGTGCAGGAGGCAACTGGTCGGTGTTTCTCTCTCATCGACGTTTCTAACTCTCTGTCCCTCTCAATTCCTCTCTGTGTAAAATCAATAAAATATATTTAAAAAATAATAAAAAAATAAAATAAAAGGGTGTAATCAGATGTTTGAGTCTGGGAAACTTCCTGATTCACAACTTTTTATTTCTGTTAATCCTCCCTCGAGGATATTTCTTTCCCCACTGATTTTTAGAGAGAGTGAGAGGGAGGAGGAGAGACAGAGAGCGAGAGAAACATCGATGTGAAAGAGACACAATGATTGGTTGCCTCTCACATGCACCCTATCCAGGGCAGAGGACGGAGCCTGCAACACAGGCATATGCCCTTAATAAGAATCGAACCCGCAACCGTAACTCTGACCATTGAGGAAAAACCACCTAGGGCCTGACTCACACTTCTTTATTTTTACTTTTATAATGAACCTTTTTTAAAAATATTTTTTTATTGATTTCAGGGAAGACAGAGACAGAAACATTAATGATGAGAGAGAATCATTGATTAGCTGCCTCCTGCATGCCCCACCCTGGGGACTGAGCCAGCAACCCAAGCATGTGCCCTGATCAGGAATTGAACTGTGACTTCCTGGTTCATAGGTCGATGCTTAACCACTGAGCCACACTGGCCTGGCCTGATAGCTCATCCTGGTGCTATTCAGACATGCTGGGCATGTTGCCTGCCATCTCCCCTACATATTACATTATATATTACTCATATTATATTTATATTGCTATAGGCGCTATCACCATACTATTTTTCTATGCATGGGAAAATAATGAAAGGTGATGAGATATGGCTGGGCCTAAAAAGCTTCGCTCTGATAGTATCTTTGGAAAAGTAGAAAACACCTACGTTCGCGGATTGACAATCCGCATGGATCAGAAACGCATCATTGTTTTTCCTGTTTAAGAAACATGACGTTGTTTCTATGGAAACTCTGGAAACTCTATTATCCGACACATTTTTGGAAATGGGTTCCCTTTGGCTCCCTCTGGGTACCTGCATCTGCAGGTACGTTTTCTCCTGGAGCTTTTTGGCGAGTCCTCTGGGTTTGATTCACCGTGAGGACAGAATGCAGATAAGACCAAAACCTGTGTGGCTCAGTGGATAGAGCGTCAGCCTGCAAACTGAAAGGTCCCAGGTTCCATCCCGGTCAAGGGCATGTACCTTGGTTGCGAGCACATCCCCAGTAGGGGGTGTGCAAGAGGCAGCTGATCGATGATTCTTTCTCATCAATGTTTCTAACTCTCTATCCCTCTCTCTTCCTCTCTGTAAAAAATCAATAATATATATATATATATATATATATATTTTTTTTTTTTTTTTTTTTTAAATGCAGTTGAGTTAGGAAGAGAGGGAGGAGCAGAAGAGTTGCTTGGCTGCACACCTGCCAATCTGCTATTTGCCGTAGCTCGTCCTCAGTCTTGTCAACTCCACCAAAGTGAAAGCTAGGGAATATGCCCGGCCAGTGTGGCTCAGTGGTTGAGCCTTCACCTATGAACCAGGAGGTCCTGGTTCGATTCCCAGTCAGCGCACATGTCAGGATTGTGGGCTCCGTCCCCAGTAGGGGGCGTGCAGAAGGCAGCCAATCAGTGATTCGCGCTCATCATTGATGTCGATCTCTCCCTCTCCCTTCCTCTCTGAAGTCAATAAAAATATATTTTTAAAAATAAAATTAAAACTAGAGAATACTAGAGCACGTAACAGCCTTTCTTCAGTGCTGCTGAGTATATGGCTACTCTAGATAGGAAATGGCTCCTACTGAATTTATGGTGAAGGCACGGTTTGCGTTTCTGTTGTGAACTATGAATTAAAACTTCATTCAGTCATTGCTTCTCACACACACAAAAGCAATGTTTGAATTTCAGTATATATATATATATATATATATATATATATATATATATATATATATCAGAGGCCCAGTGCATGAAAATTCATGCACTGGAGGGGGGCGGTCCCCTCAGCCTGGCCTACCCCCCTCACAGTTCAGGAGCCCTCAGGGGCGGAAGGTGACCAGCCAATCAGGGGAAGGTGATGCCCATCACAACTCTGCTGCTGCCACTGCCAGCAGCGCAAGCTTTGGCTGGCCCTGGTAACCTGAGCCTCAGCCATCCCTGTGACCTTAGGTTTGTCTGTGCCTCAGGTCAGCCCTGGGTGGCTGGGAGCTGAGGGTACTGGGGGACTCTGGAGACAGGCTTGCCATGCACCTGCCACCCCAGAGGGGCTGAGGGGACTGGGTGCCACCATCTTGTGGCTGTGGGTGCCGCCATATTTGAGGGCGTGGAAGTCAATTCACATATTCCCTCCTTATTGGCTCTGGACACCATCATCTTTGTGATGGTGTGAGGGTCACTTAGCATATTCCCTCTTTATTAGGTAGGATTACTACACCTTAGGCTCTCTTACTGTATAATCTACGTTCTTATAAAAAAAAAAAAGAAAGCAAATGATGTTCCTTTATAAAGGAGAAGCAGTAAACCAGACCATAATTTCTCAGAGCTATATCCTAGGTACTGACCACAGACCTATCTGGCTTTTATTAATATACATATGTGTATACAGTACCCCCCAAAAATGTATATATACACTTATACGGCTGATGAGAGAGAATCTCTGATGGCCTGCCTCCTGCACACCCCACACTGGGGATGTAGCCCCACCATCCGCGCATGTGTCCTGACCGGGAATGGAACTGTGGCCTCCTGGTTCATAGGTCGACGCTCAACCACTGAACCATCCTGGCCAGGCTGACCGAGGAATTCTTAAAACGTCTACCTAGGGCCCCGTCTTCCCGGCTCCCTCTTTGTGTCTGAATCGTTTGATGCCTGTGTTTCCCGCCTGTGATGGTGTTCTGTGACTTTAAGAAACAGATGCTCTCCTATTGTCTTTTTTCCGTTCCGCTTGGTTTTGAAACTTACCAGAAAATCTGAAAAGATTCTGACAGGGAGGGCCCTGTGTGATTTGTTGACTGAGTACTGAGAGGCGGCAGGAGACCTGTCATAACAGAGTCACCACGTGGACCATCAAGTGACACCTGTCATGCTGCCACCTGTGCGCAGCCATCAGAGGACTCATCAGTGTCAGAGCTGTGACGAGGGGAACACTGGGTGCTTCAGGGCTGAGGGCCGATGGAAATGAGGGTTGCTTTGACATTCAGCAGTAGAGGAGAAAATTCAACTTAGGAACCCTGAACTCTGATTAAGTTCAATTAAAATAAACCCGGCCATGCCAAAACCCGTTTGGCTCAGTGGATAGAGCATCGGCATGCGGACTGAAGGGTACCGGGTTCGATTCCGGTCAAGGGCATGTACCTTGGTTGCGGGCACATCCCCAGTGGGGGGTGTGCAGGAGGCAGCTGATCGATGATTCTCTTTCATTGTTGTTTCTAACTCTCTATCCCTCTCTCTTCCTCTCTGTAAAAAAGTCAATAAAATATATATTTTTAAATAATAAAATAAAATAAACCCGGCCATTCCAAATACCACGCTGAGGGAGGCCGGTTCTAAACCAAACCCTAAAAGGAATGTCTATTCCTAAACCTGAGAGCAGGGGGCAGGTGCAAATTTGAAAATTAATACAAGCTGCTGCGATTTCCAACTTAGACATTTGATCTGCTTGTTCCAAATAAATGTAATGCAATTTGAGGTGTGTGTGTGTGTGTGTGTGTGTGTATGTGCGCACGTTTGTTGGGGCCTTTTTTTTTTTTTACTATATTTTATTGATTTTTACAGAGAGAAAGGGAGAGAGATAGAGAGCTAGAAACGTCGATGAGAGAGAAACATCTACCAGTTGCCTCTCGCACACCCCCTACCGGGGATGTGCCCGCAACCAAGGTACATGCCCTTGACCGGAATCGAACCTGGGACCCTTCAGTCTGCAGGCCGACGCTCTACTACTGAGCCAAACCGGTTTTGGCGGCCTTTTTACTTAGGTTTGTTTTATTGGCTTATAATGATTCCAAAGGCAAGTTCTACATGCCAGTAGGTGTGGTTTTCTGTGTCCATTTAAGGCAAGACTACCAAGTATTTTTAGGAATTTCACCTGAGTAAGCTCTTACCTTCTTCTGGCTTTCATTCCACCCCTTGAGAGGTTGCCCTTGTTGGAAGCCTGCTCATTGCACAAGGGTTTCTCTTGTCCCGGTGAAGGGCTGTCCTCCAGAACAGGAGTGAGGGGCCCCTTGGTCAGCAGAGCCCGGCGGGCGGCCTGCTGTGGAGTCTGATCCGGAAACGGCCCAGACCAAGGTCAAGGCGCTGCTTCTGTCGCCTATCCTTGCTCTCCATCCCATTCCACGTCCACCCCACACCTTCTCCGCATGGAAGCCGCTCTGGCTAGAGGGCGTGAGGCTGGTGCCTTCATTCTGTTGTTAGCAGTCGAATTCCTTGCAAGGAGCTTTGTCCCTTACACTTCTTTTTTTTTTTTTTTAATATATTTTATTGATTTTACACAGAGAGGAATTGAGAGGGACAGAGAGTTAGAAACATCGATGAGAGAGAATCATTGATCAGCTGCCTCCTGCACACCCCCCACTGGGGATGTGCCCGCAACCAAGGTACATGCCCTTGACTGGAATCGAACCCGGGATCTCTCAGTCCGCAGGCTGACACTCTGTCCACTGAGCCAAACCAGTCAGAGCTCATCATTGATATTTCTATCTGTCTCTCCCTCTCTCTTCCTCTCTGAAATCAATTAAAAATACATATATAGTTTTATAATAAGTTTAATGAGAATTAGCATAGTAATTAGCATAGCATTTAGGAGCTTGGATTTTGGTCTCAGGTAGACTTGTGCTAAAATTCTGAACTTGGTATTTGCTGTCTGAGGCACCCATGGGAAAGTTACTTTCTCTGAACCTCAATGTGTCTTTCAGTAAAATGGGAATAGTAATAGCCTAGAGGGCTCTGAGAATTAAATTGGATAATCTATCAAAACCATGTGGTTACACTTGGACGTGCTACATAGCTTTTTAGCCTCCGGCAGAGGAACAAGCAAGCCCCAGGTGCACCTGACCTCTGATTATGTGAGCGGCAGAGGCCTCCGTCTGCAGAAGGTCCAGATTGGACCAACTCTGAGCCTAGGATTCCCAGAACTCCACGTCTCTCTTTCTCTCTCTCTCTTTTTTAAAAATATATTTTATTGATTTTTACAGAGAGGAAGAAGAGGGATAGGAAGCTAGAAATGTCGATGAGAGAGAAACATCAACCAGCTGCCTCTTGCACACCCCCTGCTGGGGATGTGCCCACAATCAATGTACATGCTCTTGACCGGAATCGAACCTGGGACCTTTCAGTCTGCAGACCAATACTCTACCACTGAGCCAAACCGGCTTCGGCCTTTTCAACCCTTTATTATGAAAATATATTTTATTGATTTTTTACAGCGTAAGGGAGAGGGAGAGAGAGTTAGAAACATCAACCAGTTGCCTCCTGCACTCCCCCTACTGGGGATGTGCTCGCAGCCAAGGTACATGCCCTTGACCAGAATTGAACCTGGGACCTTTCACTCCACAGGCTGATGCTCTATCCACTGAGCCAAACTGGTTTCAGCTCCACGTCTCTCTTCCATCGTCCCTTCCACGGCACCCTGACCTGGACAGCACCTGGTTGGTGGGATGGAATTGAATCTCCTGCCAGTAGAGTGCCAGGGCTCCTTAGGTATTTCCTGACTTGAATTTCCCAGCGGGACTGGATTCGGGCTGCCCTAAACCCAGCGTGGACTCCTTTGATGCGAGCATCTCTGCCTGAATGAATTCATGTCTCTGCTCTCTGGCTTAAATTAACTCTGAGGTCTTCCCAGCTGGTTCCCTCTGTCCCATGGCTGTGATGAAGAACCGCCTCATTTTATCGGCTCTTTGGGAAAAACCAGGGCCGCCATTCCTTTCTACCCTGTTTCCCCGAAAATAAGACAGCGTCTTAGATTAATTTTTGCTCCCAAAGATGCGCTAGGTCTTATTTTCAGGGGAGGTCTTATTTTTCCATGAAGAAGAATACGGTACACATTTATTGTTAAATGAAAATAAAGGAAATTTATTACCTGTATACGGTACCGGTAGTACGGTAGTTGTCAACACAAACCAGACAAACTGTGAATCCTACAGTATCAAGAATTTACTCATTTATTCAATGACAATCACGTCATCATCTTCTGGAACATCATCATAACAATCCAATTCCTGAATTTCCTGTGACTCTATTTCTTTCAGAATCAGTGGACCAAATCTCTCATGTTGAGCCTAGGGGAGCCTTATTTTTTTTGGGGGGTGCCTTATATTTCGCTCAGAAGGAAACCTGTAAGTAGGTCTTATTTTCAGAGGATGTCTTATTTTCGGGGAAACACGATAGATCTCAGAAGGAAGGTGTCCACACTCCAGGTCCCATTGGCTGGGACCGGCGTGGCCACAGACTCTCTCCTTACACTCCCTTTTCCCGCGGGAGCCCACTCCCCCTGCAGCCCCATCTGTGCAGTCGCGTAGGTCCCAGCAGGCGCCCGGCATATGGTTCGGTGCGTGCCAGCCCACCGCGTGGCTCAGCAAGCTGTCTGCTTGGCAGCCTCGCACGCCTCCCTCCCTCGTTCCTCCTATCTGGGGAGTCTGTGTAGTGATTGAGATAAAATTGCCCGAGAGCCATTTCTTCATTACATGTCTGTTGATTCCTTGCAAGGTGAACATTTTTTTTTTTTAGAGGCTGAAGAGAGAGGGAGGGGTGGGGGAGGAGGCATAGGTGCCCCAGGAATAAAAACCTGTCTGTACCCACCAAGGGTAGGATATACACTGAGTGGCCAGATTATGATGATCTCTGAACGCATAATAATCTGGCCACTCAGTGTGTGTGTGTGTGTGTGTGTGTGTGTGTGTGTGTGTGTATATATATATATTAGAGGCCCGGTGCATGAATTCATGCAGGGATGGGGTCCAGCCAGCCTAGCCGGGGGGAGGGGATGTGGGCATTTGGCCGGCCTTCCTGCTGGTCAAACTCCTGACCGAGGGGACAATTTGCATATTAGCCTTTTATTATATAGGATAGACACTGAGTGGCCAGATGATTATGCGTTCAGAGGTCATCATGATCTGGCCACTCAGTGTATATTCAGCTGTCAGTTTGGCAGAAAACCTACTGATTAGGGGTAATATAGGATTTACTAAAAGTCTCTTTATCCAGCCATTCGCCACACAAAAAAAAATAACGCTATTTTAGGTACATTTGCAACGCAATTGCACTTCATACTAGTCTTCACTCATCATCAGGTGTTGTTCTGTGCAGTTAGTCTGCATTCTCTTTTAACCTCCTGACATCCCTAAGCGGTAGATGCTGTTATTCTTTCCATTTTCCAGATCAGCTGAGACGGAGAAAGATGAAAGCGTGTGCCTGAGGCCCCATGGTCGCGGGTAATAAAAGCTGTCTGCCATGCTCATGCTTGGCAGAAGGCCCCGTGCCTACGATTTTGATCGATATTATTGGATCTTTGTAAATTACACATTTCACAGAGGACTTAGAAAATTGCAAAAACATCCATCCCCTTCAGCTTAGCTCCAGTGCCTTCTAAATTAAATGAAACCAAAAAAATTAAATGAAGAAAATTGTAAGGAGTTTGATTGTGGTTTCACTGTGCATAAAATGTAGCTATTTAATAAGATCTGAACTGAAATCTGTCAGAGTGTGGTTGTTTGTTCTCAGCCTCATATGCTAAAGAGTAAGGGCTGACACCATGCCTGAGTCCTCTATGAAGATGTTTTTTGTGATGAAATAAGAGACTCGGATTTCAATTCTAGCTCCAAACCCTGTGCCAGTTGCTCTCTCCATCATCCATCTATTCATTCTTTCTTTCTTTTAACAAATACTTATTGTGTTCTTACAATTGATGAGGCACTGATGGAAATAAGTTGATCTGATTTGGATTTTTAAAATATTTGTTTGGTTGTTGTGTGGAGAATGGATCAGAGGGGAATTGAGGCAGGGAAACCAGGTAGTGGGCTGTTGAATTACCCACCAGGCAAGCGATGTTAAGGTAGAAAAATAAATAAACATTTAAAATATATTTTAGCCCAAGCCAGTTTGGCTCAGTGGATAGAGCATCAGCCTGTGGACCGACGGGTCCCGGGTTTGATTCCAGGCAAGAGCACACACCTCAGTTGCAGGCTCCTCCCCAGCCCAGGCCCTGGTCAGAGCACATGCAAGAGACAACCAATTGATGTGTTTCTCTCACATCTGTTTCTCTCTGTCTTTCCCTCTCTCTTCCACTCTCTCTAAAATCAATGGAAAAATATCCTCGGGCAAGGATTTAAAAACAAAACAAAAAAAACACACACACAAATAAAATACCTTTTTGAAATAGAACACTGATCTACCTAACCGGTTTGGATCAGTGGATATAGCGTCGGCCTGCGATTCAAGGGTCCCAGGTTCTATTCCGGTCAAGGGCATGTACCTTGGTTGCGGGCACATCCCCGGTGGGGGGTGTGCAGGAGGCAACTGATCGATGTTTCTCTCTCATCAATGTTTCTAACTCTCTATCCATCTCCCTTCCTCCCTGTAAAAAATCAATAAAGTATATTTATATTTAAAAAAAAAAAAGAAAGAAAGAAAGAAAGAAAGAAAGAAAGAAAGAAAGAAAGAAAGAAAGAAAGAAAGAAAGAAAGAAATAGAACTGACAGACGTTGATAATGTATTGCCGGTGTGGATGGGGTTAAAAAAAGGAAAGAAATCAAAATTATTTCCAGGGTTTAAGTCTGAGCAGCTGATTGGAAGTTGCTATCATTTACTGAGACAGAGAGATAATAGGATTAATGGGCTTGGCATTTGGGGGAAATAAGGAGCTTTGTTTTGAGCAAAGTAAATTCTGTTGTGTGCTTCTTAAAGACACAACGGGGAGATGAATTCAGGTCTGACCTCTCCTCTGAGTCTAAAGCTCAAAGAAGGGTCAAGCCAACAGACATGATTTTGGGGAATCGTCAGATTGGAGATAGCGTTTCTAGCCACAGAGCTGAATAAGATCCTTATGGGAGTGAGCATGGCTCTAGAATGGGGCCCGGGACCAACCCCTAACAGGGAGAGGCTTCATAGAAGTAGAGACACTGAGAGGAGGGGCAGTGAGGTAGGAGAAAGGAGAGAAATTTTTCTTTGCTAAAAAACGAAGTTAGCTCTGGCTGGTTTGGCTCAGTGGATAGAGCGTCCGTCGGCCTTCTATCCACTGAGCCAAACTCTTCGGATCTCGGGTTCTATTCCAATCAAGGGCTCATGCCCCGGTTGCAGGCTTGATTCCCCAACAGAGACTAAAGAGAGCACTTACTTTACTTTCTAGCCCTGAGGTACTGGACGTGTAAGAGATAAAACAGCCTCCCAGTAAGGGGATAGCAAATGAATTAATGGCCTCGGCATCCTGAGAAGGACTTTGATGGAATAACTTGGTTCAGACTAATCCTCCTGCAGAGAGAACACAGTCACACAAAAGAGAGCTATTTGAATGGATCCAGAGCAATTAAGGTACCAGGTCCTCGTGGGGCCTAGACCTGAGAGAAGGCAAGCTCATTAGGATGAGCCCTGTGTTCACTACCAACTTTTCTTTTGAGGGATTTGTCAGTAGCATGCCAGGAAATAGAGGTCAAATGGAAAGCAGAAGCAGGGACTTCTTGAGTAGCACTGGACTGAAGAGGCAGAAATTGGAATTTTTTTAATACAGACTCCATAGGAAATTACCAGGCATGCCAAGGCATTGCAACAAACAGTAATTACATTAAATGTAAATTGTCTAAATTCTCTTACCAAAAGACAAGTTATGCCCAGATTGTGGGTTCGATCCCCAGAAGCATGAGTATAGGAGGCAGCCAATCAATGTGTCTCTCATGTTACTGTCTCTCTCTCTCTCTCTCTCTTCCCCTCCCCATCCCTTCCACTCTCCACTCTCTCCAGGAATCAATGGAAAAAATATCCTCGGGGTGAGGATTAAAAAAAAAAAAAAGGAATTGTTAAGGTTTAGTTTTTAGAAAGATGGAAGATTCACTGGTGTCTATATGTATATGGTGCTTCCTACTTGTAGTTTACATATATCCTCTTGAATCTATAAATGTTCAGTCATAAAATGTATTAAAGCTGATAATGATAATATGCTTTCAACAGGAGACTTTCTGGAAATAAAATTGCAGGTGGGATTTGTTTGATTTTCTTGATGATAATCCACAGAGAATGTAGAACTTTATTTATTAATTTGTTTTATTTTTAACCACAAGGTACTCGCGTACTTCTTCTTGTGTCATTTCGATGAATATTTTAACAGGATGCTTATTTTAAATCTTCAAAATTTGGAACATTTAATTGTGCAATTACTGCAACTTGCAAAAAAATTGCATGAGTGTTCAGGCTAGAGCTGAATATTTTTAGTCAAATATTAAATATATACAGGGTGGCCCCAAAAATATATACACACTTTGAGTAATTATAAAGACAATATTTATTAAAATATATTTCATTTTCATTAACAGCTACGGGGCTTAGTGGTTGAACATCAACCTGTGAACCAGGAGGTCAGGGTTCGATTCCTGGTCAGGTCATGTGCCCGGGTGGCAGGCTTAATCCCCAGTAGAGGACATGCATGAGGCAGCTGATCAGTAATTCTCATTATCGATGTTTCTATTTCTCCCTCTCCCTTCCTCTCTGAAAGTGTGTACATATTTGGGGAGATATCCTCCTATCTAATAAAAGAGTAGTATGCAAATTGACCATCAGTCCAACATACAAGATGGCTGGCAGGGGAGGGCAGTTGTGGGCAATCAGGCCTGCAGGGGATGACAGTTGGAGGGGACCAGGCCAGCAGGGGAGGACAGTTAGGGGCAATTGGGCCAACCGGGGAGCAGTTAAGTGTCAATCAGGCTGACAGGGGAGTGGTTAGGGGTGATCAGGCTGGCAGGCAGAAGCAGTTAGGGGCAATCAGACAGGCAGGCAGACGAGTGGTTGGGAGCCAGCAGTCCTAGATTGTGAGATGGATCCCAGATTGGAGAGGGTGCAGGCTGCACTGAGGGACACACACACACACACACACACACACACACACGAATTTCATGCACTGGGCCTCTAGTGTATATATATAAAGGTTGTGGGGATTCTAGAATTATGTGTGCATAAAATAAAGTACAAAATCATCTGATTAAATACCTTAAAAATAACAGTAAAGAAACAGAATGCCCTCTCACACCAGCTTCAGTAACAAGTAATTTAGCCTGGCTGGCATGGCTCAGTGGTTGAGCATCGACCTATGAACCAGGAGGTCACAGTTGGGTTTCCTGTCAGGGCACATGCCCGGGTTGCAGGCTGGATCCCCAGGACGGGGCATGCAGGAGGCAGCCGATGGATGATTCTCTCTCCCTGAAGTGGGGTCCATGCGCACCTCGAAGATCGGGGTGGTGGTGGCCGACTGGTTGCTGGGTCGGGGCCTGCACACGGGGCTGATGGCATCTCCTTGACCTCCTAGGCGCCGAGGTGACCTACATGAACATGTCCGCCTACAACAAGGGCCGGCTGCAGTCTTCCTTCTGGATCGTGGACAAGCAGCACGTGTACATCGGCAGCGCGGGTCTGGACTGGCGGTCTCTGGGACAGGTAACATCCCGAGTCTTCTCAGCCTCAGAACTGCCCCGTCCCTGACGCACAGCCACCTCTACTGTGGTTGAGGGAAATCAACCTACAGCGTTCATGATTTTTTAAAAATATATATTTTATGGATTTCAGAAAGGAGTGGAGAGGGAGAGAGAAAGAGATCAATGATGAGGATCACTGATTGGCTGCCTTCTGCACACCCCCTCCTGGCGATGGAGCCCGCAACCCAGACATGTGCCCTGACTGGGAATCGAACCTGTGACCTCCTGGCTCATAGGTCGATGCTCAACCACTGAGCCATGCTGGACCGGGATCATTGTGAATTTTAACTGTACTGTTTGATGAGGGTCACCTTTAGTTAATGTGACACTCTTTCCTTGTCAGAATCATCTTACCAAACACACACACACACACACACACACACACACACACACAAACTGCTTTAGGCTTTTGTAACTCAGATGCGTCAGATTCTTTAGAGCAGGCCAGGGTGTGATTCCTGTTACCTAAACCTAAATTTCCAGGATCCGATTACGTAATCTACGAAATAGAGGAAAACATGTACATTGTGCAATATAGTATGTTTTAGAATAGGAATTTGTGCTATTCTTTCAATAAGTCTTAGAATGAAGGTGTTATCTTTCTCTCTGCAAATAATCAATTTGAAACTTGGAAGTACACTTGCACGGTCTTGTTATTTTCATGTATGTATTTGTGTCCACATGATCCATAGTAGATTACCTCACCTTCTTCCCATTGGTCAACCGGTGGCAGGAAGTGCTGGATCACTGGTGCACAGAAAGAATTATTTATTACCCAGGCATGGGCCCACACAGGCTACATTTTAGCTCGGCTCTTTAATATTAAGACGGAGGTGACCTTGGGTAGGTTGGACGAGGGCCGTGGGCTTGAGTAAAATGTATGTTGGTGGGAAACCTTTAAGCTGCCATATGGGACATCCCCATATCTACACACACATTTCTTTTGTAGAAATATTGGTTATGAATTTAATAGCAGGTTGAACTTCACTTGGGTGGGGGAATTGGGAAGAAGCGAGTGGAAGCAATTTTTGCGTCTTTTTCCCCCAAAAAAATACTACTATTTACGTGCTGGATGCTGTGTGAATAGCGTTAGATATACTTCTTCATTTGTCAAAGCAGCCTAAGAGTGAATGTTACTTCCACCTTCCCAGGGAAGACAGTATTGGGACAGATTCCATCGGTGCTCTCCTTGCCTGTAAAATAGTAACCTGTTCTCCAGATGGTTTGGTCTGTAATTAATTCAGTTGTGTTTTTGAGGTGGTCATGGGAGGAGGCCAGCACAGCGTTGACTTGCTCCACCATCTTGACTGGAACTTAGAGATGGTCCTTAAATCTTTAAAATATATCTTTATTGATTCAGAGAGGAAGGGAGAGGAGAGAAAGATAGAAACATCAATGATGGAAGAGAATCATGGATCAGCTGCCTCCTGCATGCCCCCTGTTGGGGGTTGAGCCCACAACCTGAATCCACCCTTGACCTCCTGGTTTATAGGTCAACACTCAACCACTGAGTTACACTGGCCAGGCTGGATCTTAGAATCTTTAGATTGATGGACTAGGTTCGTGGTTGGCAAACTGCAGCTTGCGAGCCACATGCGGCTCTTTGGCCCCTGGAGTGTGGCTCTTCCACAAAATACCATGACCTAGATGAGTCTATTTTGAAGAAGTGGCGTTAGAAGAAGTTTAAGTTTAAAATATTTGGCTCCCAAAAGAAATTTCAATCGTTGTCCTGTTGATATTTGACTCTGTGGACTGATGAGTTTGCCGACCACTGGATTAGTTGGCAGACCTGAATCTTTCATTTTATTCCTGGCAATTTGGGACTTAAGTATGAATCAGCCCTAAGTTGCCATGTTGTCATCTTTGGTTTCTGCTGCTAAACCAAACTCAAAAAATTAAAGAAATCTCATTTATATTTTGGTAACAATCTTTCCTATTTTTCTCCTGGAAAGACTCTGTTCTTTGATGGGGATGGAGAGGAGACATATCTGGGGAAGGAGAAGGATTTAAAACTCTTCCGGCCCTAACCAGTTTAGCTCAGTGGATAGAACGTTGGCCTGCAGACTGAAGGGTCATAGATTCAATTCCAGTTGAAGGCATGTACCTCGGTTGCAGGCTCAATCCCGGTCAGGTGCATGCGGGAGACAACCAATCTAGATGTGTCTCTCACATCGATGTTTTGCTCTCTCTCTCTCTCTCTCTCTCTCTCTGACTCTGTCTCTCCCTCTCCCATTCTCTCTAAAAAAATCAATGGAAAAATGTCCTCAGGTGAGGATTAACAAGAATAAATAAAATAAATAAAATAAAATAAAATAAATAAAATAAAACTCTTCTGCATGAACATTTCACATCTAGTTAGCTCCCCTGTCAACTGCTAACCTACTGGAGACTCTTCTTCCATCAACACCCATCCCTTCTCACCCACTCCAGGCTTGTGCACAAACGCCGTCTGCTTCCTTGTCCACCCCTTCCCTATAGTTTTTCATATTTGGGACAATGGTCTTGCACTTAATCTTTCATCTTGAATTAGATCCCCTTTGGGCTGTGCTGGAAAAATCAAAATCCCTGACTCTGTGGGATTTTTCTCGCCCCACCTTGGTGCGACATAAAGCACTGCAGGGCAGGAGCCTGGCACTGGAACGGATTTCAATCAGAGCCAAGTCGTTTGTAAAGCTAACAATGGCATGAAGCACAATTACATTTCCCAAGTGTCAAACTCAACCTACAGCATCAGCCTTATATTTTGTGAAGTTTTTCAGTGAAATCAGATTATTGCCTTGGATCTATGGAAAGTGGGAGAATTAATAAAACTAATAAAAATATCAGCTTCAGCTCTAGCCAACTTGGCTCAGTGGATAGAGCATCAGCCTGTGGACTCAAGGGTCCCAGATTTGATTCTGGCCAAGGGTACATGCCTGGGTTGCAGGCACATCCCCTGTAGAAGGTGTGCAGGAGGCAGCCAATCAATGATTCTCTCATCATTGATGTTTCTGTCTCTCTCTCCTTCTCCCTTTCTTTCTGAAGTCAATAAAGAAATATATATATATATATATATATATATATATATATGCTTTAATGTATGGAGATCTATAATATACTGGGCATTCTTTTTTTTAATATATTTTATTGATTTTGTACAGAGAGGAAGGGAGAGAGAGAGTTAGAAACATCGATGAGAGAGAGTCATCGATCAGATGCCTCTTGCACACCCCCTACTGGGGATATGCCCGCAACCAAGTACATGCCCTTGACCGGAATCGAACCTGGGACCCTTCAGTCCCCAAGCCGACGCTCTATCCATTGAGCCAAACCGGTTTTGGCTATACTGGGCATTCTTCTAAGCAATTAAAGAGTCTGAACTCATTTAACATTTACAATAACCCTTTCTTGTAAGTACCACCAGCTCTTTATTTTACAAAGGAAGAAGCCGAGATACAAGTAAGTAACATACCCAAGGTCAAATGTCCCGGAAATGTCATAGCTGGAATTCATACCCAGGCAATCTAAGCTCCAATTCCCCCCCCCCCTTAATTCCCTGCTAATAATTTTTAAAAATAAATTATTTATGAAAAATTGTTTTTTCTTCCATGACGTTGCTTGCTGTGATACCAAGCTGTTAGATTTTCTTTCTCAGGTGCTTTTCTTTAAGAAAAATGAACACTAATCTGTAATGCTTTCAACAATAAAGATTCATTTAAGAAAAGAAGAGAAAATCTAACACTATTTGTTAAAAACAAAACAAACAAACAAAAAAAACCTTCACATCTTCCTAATTTCAAACCTATTGTGACATCACAGCCTTTGAATGACACCCACTTAAATTCTTGATCTCAATCAACCTCTGGGTTGAATTCCCAAGACTAGGAAGTCAGTATTTTGTGCTTTTGCATTCCTGTCCTGCAGGAAGCTGCTGATCGATGTTTCTCTCTCATAGTTGCTTCCAACTCTCTATCCCTCTCTCTTCCTTTCTGTAAAAAATCAATAAGATTAAAAGAAAAAAAGAAAAAAAGACTTGAGGAATCTTTGATTCCCTCTTCTTGCCTTTCTTTTTTAAAAATATATTTCTATTGATTTCCGAGAGGAAGAGAGAGAGAGAGAGAGAGAGAGAGAGAGAGAGAGAGAGAGAGAGAGAGAAACATCAATTATGAGAGAGAATCATGAATCAGCTGCCTCCTGCTTGCCCCTGACTGGGGATCGAGCCCAAAACAAAACCCGGGCAAGTGCTCTTGATCGGAATCAAACCCGGGACCCTTCAGTCCACAGACCTGTGCTCTATCCACTGAGCCAAACCAGCTAGGGCTTGTTTCATTTTTAATATTGAGGTAAAACTCTATGGGCAAAGCTCATTCAATATATACATTCACATTTCATTTCCTTCCACAAACGTTTATTTCAAATGTTTCACTGGATTTCTTTGAGAGCTTGCTTAGACCTTCCTCAGAAATGCATTTATCTTAACGACTCCATTCGGAGAGATTCCTGTAGGTGAGTTTACTGCCCCATTCCTCTTCCTTCGTGCCTTTTGTATTTTAATTGGGAGAAATGGGCATGTATTAACTCGATGCAGTGACGGGGCGAGAATGCCCATAAATCATTCTTCCTACTTCAAGCGCTCTGGCTCCCGCATCCATTATAATTAGCTGTCACTTCTGCCCTTTCTTGAAGTCGCCAACATGGAGCTGTCATATTTATCAAAACCTTTTCTGAAGCTCAGTTCCCGCAGCATCGGCGAGGAAAATGAGCACCGTTGCCTGGTGCCATTGTAACGTGGCCTCCTTCACCCCCACCCGCCCACTGCCCACGCCTCTGTGCTGTGTTAGCCGCAGCTGATGGTGCCCTGCCTGGACCTTAAGAGCCGCCTAACACACCCTTTTGTTCCCGATTGCCCACACGGCGGGATGTTCATTCTGTGGGCGGTGGGTCTGCATGGCATGCTCAGAGTGCCGTGGGGGAAATGGTGCTTAACGGCAAAGCAAGATTAAAATAAGCCAGCCCTGCCAAAACCGGTTTGGCTCAATGGATAGAGCATCGGTCTGCGGACTGAAAGGTCCCGGGTTCGATTCCGGCCAAGGGCATGTACCTTGGTTGCCGGCATATCCCCAGTAAGGGGGTGTGCAAGAGGCAGCTGATCGATGATTCTCTCTCATCGATGTTTCTAACTCTCTATCCGTCTCTCTTCCTCTCTGTAAAAAGTCAATAAAATATATTAAATAAATAATAAATAAATAAATAAGCCAGCCAGCCCTAGCTGGTTTGGCTCAGTGGATAGAACATCGGCCTGTGGACTGTCTTCCGGGCCTAAACGGGCCTTGGGACATCCCTCGAGGGGTCCCAGATTGGAGAGGGTGCAGGCTGGGCTGAGGGACACCCTCCTGCCCCCGTGCATGAATTTTGTGCACCGGCCTATAGCTTATAATAAATAGGCGGAAGTGACAGCTAATTATAATGGATGCGGGAGCCGGAGCGCTTGAAGTAGGAAGAATGATTTATGGGCATTCTCGCCCGTCACTGCATCGGGTTCAATTCCCATTCAGGCAACAAGATCACTTGCTCTCTCAGGGCAGTTATGCCTCAGAGGGGTCTGGAAAAGAGGATCAGTCTGGTGTTTTAAGGGTATGTTAACATAGACGCACGAGAACAACGGACAGGATTCTCTCTTTTTTTAATATATATTTTTATTGATTTCAGAGAAAAAGGGAGAGAGGAGAGAGAGAAGCATCCCTGATAAGAAAGAAAGAATTGCTGATCAGCTGCATCCTGCAATCCCCCTGCTGGGGATTGAACCCCCAATCTGGTCTTGTGCCCTGGGCCGAAATCAAACCCGGGACCCTTGAGTCTGCAGGCTGATGCTCTATCCATTGAGCCAAACCAGCTAGGGCAGACAGGGTTCCTTAACGCAAAAGTGAACCTTTTGCCGGGAGCGGTTTGGCTCAGTGGATAGAGCGTTGGCCTGCGGACTGAAAGGTCCCAGGTTCGATTCCGGTTGAGGGCATGTGCCTTGGTTGCGGGCACATCCCCAGTAGGGGGTGTGCAAGAGGCAGCTGATCGATGATTCTCTCTCATCGATGTTTCTAACTCTTTATTCCTCTCTCTTCCTCTCTGTGAAAAATCAATAAAATATATATTTTAAAAAAAAGTGAACCTTTTACTTAGACAGTTATAGGGCTGGGCAGGACTACCCACCATGACCTGCCTGGTTAGGAATTTATGATCAGATCACGCGGTGAGGTTTCTCTCAGTCACTGAGCTTGTCAGACCTGTCACAGGTCTTGTCAGATTTACCACAAAGCCCCTCTTTTGTTCACAAATATAAATGCTTTCTGGCCTTTTGTACCCAGACTCACTTTTTGCTGACATCCTCGCTTTTGTTTTGACAGTGCAATGGGAGTTGAGTCCCAACAGTGGAGGGTAAGCAGTTTCCAACTTCAAGTTTTAAAATCTTTTGGATTATAACTTCTCAGAGTCAGAAGACAATTTACAGCTGCCTTTCCCAGTGGGGGGCCGTGCAGGAGGCAGCCGATCCAGGATTCTCTCTCATCATAGATGTTTCTTATCTCTCTTTCCCTCTTCCTTCCTTTCTGAAATCCATTTTTAAAAAGAAAGAGATGTGGTAAACAAGATGTGTGAGGCTGCTGCTTTAGAGCAAACCTTTTTATATAAGTAGAAAGACTATACTCTAAAATAATAATAAAAAAGTATTATATAGTAAATACAAAAGGCAGATTTAAGGTTTGAGGCGCAGAAAACTGACCACCAAGACATGTTAAAGGAAAGTTTATTCCCCAGTAATGTGCGGGACTCATTACGGAGGTAGAGAAATCAGAATTGAAGGAGTGGGGAGGGGAGAAAGACCCAGCCAGGCTGCCTCCAGATGGACATGGAGAGAAGCAACACGTGGCGGGTCTGGGGGTCTTTTTGAAGGGAGGAACAGGAAAGGGTTGGACCCAGGCGGAACAGGAAGGGGTGGGCTCCAGGACACTTTGGCAGGCGCTGATTGGTGGTTCAATGTCTTGGGGCTATCTCTGTGGCAGATGCCAGTAATGTCCTAACTCCGCCCACCAGGTGGGGGGAGGGAGGATCTCACAGCAGAAACAGCTCTTTCTTATCCTTACCTGGTATTAGTACCGCACAGAGCTGGGTGGGCTGCACTTTTGTACTGCTGGCAGCACGTTAGGCTCATGCACACCGGCATCACATGGCTTAGTCTCATGCTGGTGTGCACAGTCAGGTGCTGGGCAGGCTTCTAGCCACGGAGGCCACAGGCTGTACCTACATGATGTGCGCTGAACAAAACCGCCTCACAAAGCTTTTCTCAGCATGTCCCCATCCTTAACATAAGACACATCAAGCCGAAACAGGTTTGGCTCAGTGGGTAGAGCCTCAGCCTGTGGACTGAAGGGTACTGGGTTTAATTCCGGTCAAGAGCATGTACGTTGATTTCGGGCACATCTCTGGTAGGAGGTGTGCAGGAGGCAGCTGATCAATGTTTCTCTCTCATCGATGTTTCTAGCTCTTTATCCCTCTCTCTTCCTCTCTGTAAAAAAAAAAAAAAAAAAAATCAATTAAAATATTTTTTTTTAAAAATTGACCCATGGACCAAGAGATAGATCACTGGTTCAATTCCCAGTCAGGAGGCAGCTGATTTATATTTCAGTGTTTTTCTCTCACCGATGTTTCTATCTCTCCCTCTGCCTTCCTCTCACTCTAAAAATCAATTTAGCCCTAGCTGGTTTGGCTCAGTGGATAGAGCATCGGCCTTCGGACTGAAGGGTCTCAGATTCTATTCCAGTTAAGAGCACATGCCCGGGTTGCAGGCTCCATCCCAGTAGGGAACGTGCAGGAGGCAGCCGATCAATGATTTCCTCTCATCATTGATGGTCTCTCTCTCTCTCTCTCTCTCTCTCTCTCTCTCTCTCTCTCTCTCTCTCTCTCTCTCCTCTCTGTTTTCCTCTCTGAAATCAATAAAAATGTTTTTTAAATAAAATAAAAATAAATAAGTCAATTTTTAAAAAACCATTAAAGAGAAACTTGGCTAATCTCTATCAGCCCATCAGTGTACTGGTAGTGGGGGAAATAAGATGGATCTGGGGGTTCTGAAGGGTTTCCATGTGTAGACTTTTCAAAGGAACAAACAGCTACTCCTTCATCCTTGTGCATTGTTTTCTCTCTGAAACCAACACGGTCAGACGCACATGGCCTTGATGCTTTTGTGTGTGTGTGTTTTGTTTTTGTTTTGTTTTGTCTCAGATGAAAGAACTCGGTGTCATCTTCTACAACTGCAGCTGCCTGGTCCTGGATTTGCAAAGGATCTTCGCTTTGTACAGCTCCTTGAAGTTCAAGAGCAGAGTGCCCCAGACCTGGTCCAAGAGGCTCTACGGCGTTTACGACAATGAGAAGAAGCTGCAGCTGCAGTTGAACGAAACCAAATCTCAAGCGTTTGTGTCGGTGAGTTGTTGCCTCTCTGCCTCCTCCTCCACGCCCCCCACCCTCTCTCCGGGCCCTTCGTTCTGGTGGGACACTCCAGAGTGGCCTTATGTTGGGCAGCAATGAATTTGACAGGTCGGTTTCTGTTCCAGTCCTTGAAGAGTTCAAATCTGTCCAGTCATGCCTTAGCGTGTTTGGCTCAATGGATAGAGCATCAGCCTGCGAACGGAGGGGTCCCAGGTTCGATTCCGGCCAAGGGCACATGCCCGGGTTGCAGGCTCGATCCCCGGTGTGGGGCATGCAGGAGGCAGCCAATCTATGATTCTCTCTCATGGATATTTCTCTCTCTCTCTTTCTCCCTCCCCCTTCCTTGCTAAAATCAATAAAATATATATTTTTTTTAATCTGTCCACTCTTATGCTCTGTCACATGCTATCCCTAATGAGGATGACCAGGATAAATGTTAATAATCATTCCCAATTCCAGATACTTTTGTAATCTGATTGGACCCTGACAATCATCCCTTAAGGTAGACCTAGGATTGTGTTACAAATGAGGTTATATTGGCCAGTCAGCGTGGCTCAGTGGTTGAGCGTCTACCTATGAACCAGGAGGTCATGGTTAGATTCCTGGTCAAGGGCACAGGCCTGGGTTGAGGCAGCCAATCAATGATTCTCTTTTTCCTCCTCTCCCTTCCTCTCTGAAATCAATAAAAATATATCTAATACATATATTTTTAAATATATCTAGTATATATATTTTAAATATATCTAGTACATATATATCTAGTACATTATATCTAATACAAATATATCTAGTATATATATATATATATATATATATATATATATAGTACTATATACCTAGTTCAATTATATCTAGTACATGTACTTTTAAATATATCTAGTACATATATATCTAATATAAATATATCTAGTACATATATATAGTTTATTTATTTATTTATTTATTTTCTTTGTAATGGATTTTTTTTTTAATGCCCTTAATTTGATTTTTAATTCCTTGAGGCTAGGAATTGTGTGTCATTTTATTTATTTATTTAATTATTTAACAAATCTTTATTGTTCAGGTTATTACAGTTGTTCCTTTTTTCCTCCCATAGCTCCCCTCCTCCTGGTTCCCATCCTAGTACATATATTTTTAAATTCCCTCCCAAAACAGACTGAGAGGACAGACTTGAGACCAATCCTGCCACACTTTGCCGCCTGTATGCCCCAACTCTGATAGGATGGCTAATATATTTGTCTTATCTGCTAAAGAACTAGAAAGTCAGTTTGCAGAGAGAGAGAGAGAGAGAGAGAGAGAGAGAGAGAGAGAGAGAGAGCTGAAACCGGTTTGCCTCAATGGATAGAGCGTTGGCCTGTGGACTGAAGGGTCCCAGGTTCGATTCCGATCAAGGGCATGTACCTTGGTTGCAGGCACATCCCCAGTGGGGGGGTGTGCAAGAGGCAGCTCATCGATGATTCTCTCTCATCGATGTTTCTAACTCTCTATCCCTCTCTCTTTCTCTCTGTAAAAAATCAATAATATATACAGGTATATATCTTTTTTTTTTTTTTTAAAGAGAGAGAGAAAAACCCAGTTGACGCAAGTTAATGCTCTAAAGTTTGGTCTCTGTGCTCCCACAGAATTCCCCCAAACTCTTTTGCCCTAAAAACAGAAGCTTTGACATTGACGCCATCTACAGCGTGATCGACGACGCCAAGCAGTACGTGTACATCGCCGTCATGGACTACCTGCCCATCTCCAGCACAAGCACCAAGAGGTCAGTGAGCGCATGGCCTTGACTTAGAACCTGGTCTCGGGGACCAGGCGCCGAGCTGGCGACCCCTGGGGAAGCCCGCCTGCACACCAGGACTCTCTCAGGTCACGTCAGGTCACTCATCATTCCAGCCAGCTGGGCGAGCCCGCCAGCGTGGCTCAGTGGTTGATGAACCAGGTCATGGCACTGACCCTGGTCAGTGAACAGGCTCGATGTCCAGTAGGGGGCGTGCAGGCGGCAGCTAAGCGATGATTCTCTCTTTTCATTGATGTTTCTATCTCTCCCTCTCACTTCTTCTTGTTTGTTTGTTTTTTTAAAAAAATATATTTTATTGATTTTTTGCAGAGAGGAAGGGAGAGGGAAACATCAACGAGAGAGAAACATCCAACAGTTGCCTCTTGCACACTCCCTACTGGGGATGTGCCCGCAACCAAGGTACATGCCCTTGACCGGAATCGAACCTGGGACCTTTCAGTCCTCAGGCCGACGCTCTATCCACTGGGCCAAATCCGTTAGGGCTCTTCTCTGAAATCAATAAAAACATATTAAAAATAAGAAGAGAAGTTGTTGGGGGATTGAGGACAAATATGTGTTTCCTTAATCAACAAAGAAATTTTTTTTAAAAAAAAGAAGAAGTTGATTCTTGGAGCGTAGGTAGAGTTGGAGGTGCAGTGAGGGTGGCATGGGTGGTGTGTCAGGGTGTCCGTGCCCTCTGCCCTCACAGCCCGAGGCCTGGTGCTGGGAGACCTGCTTGTAGGAAGGGGCAGGTCACCATAAAGCATCCTCTCTCAATGCCCTAACCCAGGTGGCTTGTTTCCCCCTATCCCCCCAAAGTATCCTACAGTCACATATACACTGAGTGGCCAGGTCATTAAGATCTCTGAACGCATCATAATCTGGCCACTCAGTGTCTAACCTATGGAATAAAAGGTTAATATGCAAATTGTCCTGTCGACCAGGAGTTCGACCAGCAGGCAGGCCGGCCAACCGCCCCCCTGGCCAGGCTGGCTGGACCCCACCCATGCACGAATTCATGCACCAGGACTCTAATGCGCACACACACACACACACACACACACACACACACACGCACACACAGAATGGCCAGATTATTATGATCTCTGAACACATAATAATCTGGACACTCAATGTATATCCTGTATAATAAAAGGCTAATATGCAAATTGCCCTTTCTACCAGCAGTTCGTACCAGCAGGCAGGCCAGCCAACCGCCTGTGTCCCCTCCCTCTGGCCAGGCTGGCCAGACCCCACCCATGCACGAATTCATGCACCGGGTCTCTCATATATTTATACACACACTGAGTGGCCAGATTATATTATGCGTTCAGAGATCATCATAATCTGGCCTCTCGGTGTATATCACAGAACAAAGTAATGGTCGGATGCACATCGGTGTTCTCGGAGGCCTAGTAAATCTATTTTCCAAAACTATTAATAACTTGCTTGCTCCATTTTGATTCACGTCGGTATTATTTCCGGCAGGTCGTACTGGCCAGACTTGGATGGGAAGATAAGAGAAGCGCTGGTTTTGCGAAGCGTCAAAGTTCGACTCCTGATCAGCTTCTGGAAGGAAACGGATCCCCTTACATTTAACTTCATCTCGTCTCTCAAAGCTATCTGCACTGAAATCGCCGACTGCAGTTTGAAAGTGGTCAGTATTCTGTTGGCTTCGCTCTCAAAGAGAAAGTGTCCCTTCCCTCTGCACATCCACCCGTGAAAGCTATAAGCACACACCTTCCCACAAACTCCCAGTAAGAACAGGAATACCAATCCTCCGGAGAGAGAAAAACACTTTAAAAGGCAGGGTAAGGCCCGGCCAGCGTGGCTCAGTGGTTGGGCTTTGAGCTATGAACCAGGAGGTCATGGTTCGATTCCTGGTTAGGGCACATGCCCTGGTTGCGGGCTCCATCTCAATCGGGGGCATGGAGGAGGCAGTTGAGCAATGATTCTCTCTCATCATTGATGTTTCTCTCTCTCTCTCCCTCCCTCTCTAAAATCAATAAAAATATATTTAAAGAGACAAAACACACACACACACACACACACACACACACACACAAGGAGAGAGAGATTGGAGGACTGCGTGGGAGGCATTTGTGGGTTAGGAGGTGAACAGGCTTTTAGATTTCATTTTTTTTTTAAATATGTTTCATTGATATTTTTTACAGAGAGGAAGGGAGAGGGATAGAGAGCTAGAAACATCGATGAGAGAGAAACATCGACCGGCTGCCTCCTGCACACCCCCTACTGGGGATGTGCCGGCAACCAAGGTACATGCCCTTGACCGGAATCAAACCTGGGACCTTTCAGTCTGCAGGCCAATGCTCTATCCACTGAGCCACACCGGTTCAAATCCGGTCAAAGGCATGTGCCCGGGTTGCAGTCTCAATCCCCAGTAGGGAGGCGTGCAGGAGGCAGCTGATCAACAATTCTCTCTCATTATTAATGTTTCTCTCTTTCTCACTCTCCCTCTCCCTTCTTTGCTGAAATCAATAAAAATAGATTTTTTTTAAAAAAGACCAAAAGCATTCTCTGTTCACCTGCTCTATTTATTTCTTCGTTTGTGTCCTCCAGAAGTTCTTTGACCTGGAGAGAGAGAACGCGTGTGCAACAAAGGAACAGAGGAACCTCACCTTCCCAAGACTGAACCGCAACAAGTACATGGTCACGGACGGAGCCGCTTACATTGGTAGGTGCCCGGGCTGCGGGGGAAGCCCCTCGGGGAGCCCGGGTCCGAGGTGGCCCAGCTGTGCTCTGCCCCATGGTGAAAAGGCACTGGGGGCACCGGGGAAGGGGGGTGGGGCCCTGAAGGTCAGGAAACATGACAGGGAGTGTGAAGCCTCAGCCTGGCTTCTCTGTGACTGACTCACCTACTAAGAGACCCTACGAGATGTTTTTTTCTTTTTCTTTTTTTTAAATATTTTATTGATTTTTTTTACAGAGAGGAAGAGAGAGGGATAGAGAGTTAGAAACATCGATGAGAGAGAGTCATCGATCAGCTGCCTCTTGCACACTCCCTACTGGGGATATGCCCGCAACCAAGGTACATGCCCTTGACCGGAGATGTTTTTTTCATAAATGATTTGCAGAAGTGTCTTTGGTCGTGGTGAGGTGGTAGGTGAGGTGGTGACTGGCTCATCACCGGGGTGTCCTGGCACCCTGCCCCTTCTCTACACGCAGGACCACAGCCAGCGTGCCAGCACGCCCCTAGGGCGACAGTCCCACCCTTAGACCATGTATGTAAGCTCTCAGTCTTCTCATCTGTAAAATGGGCCCAACGGGAGCTCCTCCTTCACCGGGTGAAGGCGACATGGGATCTGAAGGGCACATCACCCGGCACGGGGGCCACCCCGAGTCACGCGAGCGCTGTCTCCGAAGGCCGTGAAGTTCCAGGTGCGGCCATCCCGCATCCTAATGATGGGAATGACTCACTGGCGGGTCAGGTGTGTTCTCCTGTCCCACCGTGTGTGTCCAGCCAGGGCAGCCCCTTCCGCCGGATCCACGGGGATGGTCAGGTCCAGGCACCGTGGGATTGCAGGCTCACATCTGGACACTTTGCCTGCAGGGTTTCCTGAAAGTAAGGTGTTGGGTGGACGTGCAGCCGTGACGGGGGTCTCCACCCAGACGTTCTTTCGGTGAATTAAACGAGTGTTTGGGACTCAGACAATCCGGTTTTGAGTTTTACACTGACCCAAGCCTGAACACGGCGGGAAGCCATGCATCCTCTCTCATTGGCTCCTCCTTTGTAAAACGGGTAACTGTAGCCCCTCCCGCCCGTGGGTGGTGGAGTGAGGAGTGATTGAGGTAATATAGGAAAGGCTCTTATCTGCGTAGCTCCTAAGTAAATATTCACTCCTGGCTGTCTCGCTTCTTCCCTCATAATGCATACCGCATTTTAAAATAGACTATTTTTTTTCCAGAGAAGTTTTATGTCCCAACACAACTGAGCATAAAGTACAGAGACTTCCTATATACCCCCTCCCCCGACCCCACACACAGCCTCCCCCAGACTCCCCCACGAGAATGGTGCATGTGTCACCGTTGATAAACCAACATTGACATCATCATCATCACCCAAAGCCCATAGGTTACCTTAAGGTTCACTGTCGGTTTAGTACATCTTGTGGGTTTGGACAAATGTATGATGACATCATTGTGTGATGTCTATGATGTCATTATCATTATAGTATAATATCACACGGTATTTTCTTTTTTTTTAATATATTTTATTGATTTTTTAGAGAGAGGGATAGAGAGTTAGAAACATCGATGAGAGATGAGAAAGAATCATCGACCAGCTGCCTCTTGCACACCCCCCACTGGGTGCATGCCCTTGACCGGAATCAAACCTGGGACTTTTCAGTCCACAGGCTGATGCTCTGTCCACTGAGCCAAACCGGTTTCGGCTCCACACGATATTTTCACTAACAATCCTCTCCGCTCCACCTGTTCATCCCTCCTTTTCCCCAACTCCTGGCGACCACGGATATTTGTAGCACCTCCATCGTTTTGTCTTTTCCAAAGTACAACGCTATGATATTTTCAGATTGGCTGCTTTCGCTCAGTGATGTGGTCTTACGTTGCCTTCACTTAACGTTGTTTGATGGCTTGAGATCTCATTTCTTTGTAGTGCCGAATCCTATTTATTGCGTTGTCTGGATGTACCATCGTTTACCCGTTCGCCTGCTGGAGGGGCATCGTGTGTGTGTTGGTGTTTCGGCAGTTAGGACTAACCTCTCTAAAACACCGTGTGCAGGCTTCGTACCAAGAGCATGGTTGCTGAATCCTGCGGTCAGAGTGCCTTTAGCCCTGTAAAGACACTGCCACACTGGCTTCTGAAACGGCTGCACTGTTTCGCCTCCCCACCAGCAATGAATGGGGATTTCTGTGTTCCACACCCTCGCCTGCGTTTGGCGGTGTCCGTGTCTGGATTTTGGCCTCTCTAAGAGGCATGCCGTGGCATCGAGTTGTCCTCATTTGCGTTTCCCTGGTGACGTGTGAGGTGGAACATCTCTTCACAGAACTTGTTTGACATCTGCCCATCTTCTTTGGTGAGGTGTCTGTGAAGGTCTTTGGCCCATGGTTTCATTGGGTTTTTCGTTTTCTTATTGTTTTTCATTTTCTTATTTTAAGAGTTACTTGCAATGTTGGACAACGATCCGTTATCAGACATGTGTTATCTGCAGGTATTTATTTCCAACCTGTGGCTTATCATTTTCTCTTCTTGACAGTGTCTTTCACAGAACCAGTTGATTTTAGTCAAGTTCAGTTCATCAGTTATTTCTTTCATGGATCATGCCTTTAGTATTGTATATAAAATCTTCACCCAACCCCAAGTCATCTAGATTTTCTCCTAGGAGTCTTAGAGTTCTGCATTTTTCTTTAAAAAAAAAAAATATATATATATATATATATATTGGGTTTTTATAGAGAGGAAGAGAGAGGGATAGAGAGTTAGAAATATCAATGAGAAAGAAACACCCATCAGCTGCCTCTTGCACATCCCCTACTGGGAATGTGCCTGCAACCAAGGTACATGCCCTTGATCGGAATCGAACCTGGGACCTTTAGTCTGCAGGCTGACACTCTATCCACTGAGCCAAGCCAGTTTCAGCTGCATTTTACATTTTGGTTGATGATCCACTTTGAGTTAATTTTTGTGAAGGTTGGAAGGTCTGTGTCTAGATTTTTTTTTTAATATGTTCTTATTGGCTTTCGAGAGAGAGAAGAGGGAGAGTAATAGAGAGATGGAACATCGATAGCTGCCTCCAACATGCCCCACAGTGGGGATTGAGCCCACAACTGAGGCATGTGCCCTGACCGGGAATCGAATCTGTGGCCTCTTGGTTCATGGCTCGATGCTCAACCACTGGGCCACACCCGTCAGACTAGATTCATGTTTGCCTCTACCTGCCCTGTTGTCCCAGCACCTTTTATTGAAAAGACTGTCTTTGCTCCATCGTATTGTCTTTGCTCCTTTGTCAAGATCAGTTTGTGTGTGCATCTGTTTCTGGGCTCTGTTACTGTAATGCATTTTTAATTGAGTTTATTTTACCCATAGCACTTTAGCAAAACATTGATTCCCTAGAGCAAAGCATAGTTCCAGTATAAAAATATTTCAAGGGCTTCAAGAGGAAAATTCATTGATAATTTAAATAATTACCAGCATGTTCTGGAAAGCTCTTAAGTCATCACCCGGACACCCACTGAGAATTCTGAATTAAGAAAAATCCACACTAGAACGGATTTTTGGAATTTCAGCTCTATTGATTTTCACACAACTGACAGAAGCATCTCCAAACAGTATCATCTCTAATGTTTAAGTCTCCAGAGTATGATTGAGTCAAGCATGGCAGACTCGTCTGGAGGATGGTTTGGATGATTCGAGGACTGACCAGGGGTGATGGTTGACTGAAGGCTCCCAAGGCCCATCTGCCTTTCCAGTGAGATGGTTGGAGCCATCGCCATGGTGATCCTGCAGCTGGCACCACAGTTCTGGCCTCGGGTCCTACACCTGCATCCGGAAGCTGATTGGCTGTCTCTAAAGAGCTGGGCGAACCCGTCCCAACTGAGAGGAAGACTGAAGCTTATGATTTTGAAGTCCAGCCTAGCCAGTGGGAAGATAAGAAACTCGTGATCACATTGGTGTAGGGATGCCTCCTTGGGCCTGTGAGACTAGCCTACAGCTATTTTCCTAAGAAGAACCAATTCTTCTTCTTCTGAGAATCAATAAAGATTCTTTTATATTGAAGGAAAAGGATAAATCTCACAGAATAAGGCTTGAAAATCTGATCCCTTCCCTGTGCTACCCCTAAGCACATGTCTTTTGTTTTAATTTTTTAAAAATATATTCGTATTGATTTCAGTTTGCAGGCCGATGCTCTATCCACTGAGCCAAACCAGTTAGAGCCAAAGCACATTTCTACTCTGTTTTCCCGAAAATAAGACAGTGTCTTATATTAATTTTTGCTCCCAAAGATGCGCTAGGTCTTATTTTCAGGGGATGTCTTATTTTTCCATGAAGAAGAATACGGTACACATTTATTGTTAAATGAAAATAAAGGAAATTTATTACCTGTATACGGTACCGGTAGTACGGTAGTTGTCAACACAAACCAGACAAACTGTGAATCCTACAGTATCAAGAATTTACTCATTTATTCAATGACAATCATGTCATCATCTTCCGGAGCATCATCATCACAATCCAATTTCTGAATTTCCTGGTGAATTTCTTGTGACTCCATTTCTTTTAGAATCAGTGGGCCAAATCTCTCATGTTTAGCAATAGCATTCTGAGACAGAGCCTAGGGGGGGCCTTATGTTGGGGGGGATGTCTTGTATTTCACTCAGAAGGAAACCTGAGTGAAATATATTTTCTTATTCTCAGGGAAACACGGTATGTGTGTTTCCTTAAGAGGGTGTGGTGTTTGGAGCAGAGATCCCAGCCTGATGCACCACAGGTGTTGAAGTCCAGGGTGACAATGCACAGGTAGCGCCAGGCACGCCTTAGGGTCAGAGGTGACGTGGATGGAAGTTAAATGTGGGCCATGGAGTCAGGCCTGGCTTTGAACCACACCCCAAAGGCAGCGGTCGGCAAACTCATTAGTCAACAGAGCGGCAAACCTCTGCTGACCACTTTGCTGACCACTGCCCTAAGGGATGGGGACAAAAATATGATTAGAGTCGCCCAGCTGGCCTGGCTTAGTGGTTGAGCATCAACCCATGAACCAGGAGGCCGAGGTTTGATACCCAGTCAGGGCACGTGCCGGAGTTGGGGGTTCAATCCCTAATGTGGGGAGTGCAGGAGGCAGCCGAACAATGATTCTCTCTCATCACTGATATCTCTCTCTCTTTCTCTTTCTCTCCCTTCCTCTCTCTGACATCAATAAAAATAAATAAAAAGTTGACCACATGTGAGTGACTTAGATGTGGTTAGCCCATAAGGGGATCCATCCCAGCCTTACCACCTGCTATGGGCTGAATCGCATCCTCCCAAAATTCATAGATTGAGTCCTAACCTCAGGACCTCAGAACATGACCTGATTTGGAGATGGGGTCTACACAGAGGTAATCAAGTTAGAATGAGATCCTCGAGGGTAGGCGGGAGCTAATCCAAGTTGACTGATGGCCTTATAAAAAGAGGACAGCCGAAACCGGGTTGGCTCAGTGGGTAAAGCGTCGGCATGCGGACTGAAAGGTCCCGGGTTCGATTCCGGTCAAGGGCATGTACATTGGTTGCGGGCACATCCCCGGTAGGGGGTGTGCAGGAGGCAGCTGGTCGATGATTCTGTCTCCTCAAGGTTTCTAACTCTCTATCCCTCTCCCTTCCTCTCTGTAAAAAAAATCAATAAAATATATTTTATAAAAAGGGGACATTTGGCTGTAGCTGGTTTGGCTCAGTGGATAGAGTGCCAGCTTGTGGACTGAAGGGTCCTGGGTTCGATTCCAGCACTTGCCCGGGTTGTAGGCTCCATCCTCAGTTAGGGGCATGCAGGAGGCAGCCAATCGATGATTCTCTCTCATCATTGATGTTTCTCCCTTCTTCTCTGACATCAATAAATATATGTTTTAAAAAAAAAGGGGTGGGGGGGTTGCCGAAACCGGTGTGGCTCAGCGGTAGAGCATCGGTCTGCAGACTGAAAGGTCCCGGGTTCGATTCCGGTCAAGGGCATGTACGTTGGTTGCGGGCACATCCCCAGTAGGGGGTGTGTAAGAGGCAGCTGGTCGATGTTTCTCTCTCATAGATGTTTCTAACTCTCTATCCCTCTCCCTTCCTCTCTGTGAAAAATCAATAAAATATATTTTTTTAAAAAGGGTGGGGGGGGACACATGTGGGCACAGGCGTGTCCGGGGGAAGACCATGTGAAGAGGCAGCGTCCACACGCCCAGCAGAGAGGCCTGGCCTGAGCTCCCCTCACAGCCCTCAATGGAACCAGCCCGGCCCACACCTGACCTTGGACTTTGGACCTCCATCCAGACTGTGCGACCATACGCCTCTGTCCTTGGAGCCCCCCAGCCTGTGGTGCTTCATGACAGCTGCCTTCACGAGCGAATACACTTTCCAACCCGCATGCTCATAGTGGGAGCTCGCTGTCCAGCAGCTGCCCCCGTTCTGGGCTGAGCAGCCGGAACCGGAAATGGAGACGGACTCAAGAGAGGACTGTTTTGCCTGTTGGGACAGGAACTGGTCCTTCTCCTCCGGCCTCAGCTTCTCCTTGGACGTGAAGTTTCGGAGCATTAGAACCAGCATCCCTCGTCTGTCCGTAGGGACTAGACACGGTCTCTCTGAGGAGGCGGTGATTGTTCACAGGGTTTTTAAGTGGATCCCTG
The DNA here is from genome assembly GCA_963693515.1 of Pipistrellus nathusii. NCBI lineage: Eukaryota > Metazoa > Chordata > Mammalia > Chiroptera > Vespertilionidae > Pipistrellus > Pipistrellus nathusii. The sequence continues at coordinate 5,564,973 of OY882877.1, forward strand.
CATATTTTATTTTATTTTTATTTATTATTTTTTTTGCACATGTTAAATGTTGCTGTATGTAGCGTGTCCTGTGAATGCCAATAAGAAATAGCATCGACAGCTGAAACCGGTTTGGCTCAGTGGTAGAGCGTCGGCCTGTGGACTGAAAGATCCCAGGTTCGATTCCGGTCAAGGGCATATACCTGAGTTGCAGGCACATCCCCAGTAAGGGGTGTGCAAGAGGCAGCGGTCAATGTTTCTCTCTCATCGACATTTCTATTGATAGCTCTCTATCCCTCTCCCTTCCTCTCTGTAAAAAATCAATAAAAATATATTTTAAAAAAATAAAATAAAATAACATCGACAAAAAACAAGCAGCAGATCCTCTGTTGTGCGTTTCAAGTTGAGCAAAGCTGAAGAGAATGCAGAAATCACACACGAATATTGATCTGCCCCATGTGAGCCTTCTCGGAGTTTTCTTGGAGCTGTCAACAAAGTTTAGGCGCCCTGTCGCCATGCCCGGATGTGTATTTCGTTTTATATATTTAAAAAAATATATATATATATTGATTTCGTAGAGGAAGGGAGCAGGGGGGAGAGAGAGATAGAAACATCAATGATGAGAGAGAATCATGGATTGGTTGCCTCCTGCATGCCCCTACTGGGGATTGAGCTTGCAACCCCAGCATGTGCCCTTGTCCGGAATCAAACCCGGGACCCTTCAGTTCCCCAGGCCGATCGATGCTAAACCCACTGAGCCACACCAGCGAGGGCCATGATATGTTTTAATAGACTCTGCTGTGCATGGTGCTGTAAGGAAAATACCCCAACGGGTCTTCACCATTTCTTTTGTACTTTGTTCGTTTGCAGGAAACTTTGACTGGGTAGGGAATGACTTCACGCAGAACGCAGGCACAGGACTTGTTATCAACCAAGCAGACGTGAGGAATGACACGAGCATCATTAAGCAGCTGAAAGATGTGTTTGAGAGGGACTGGTACTCACCCTACGCCAGGAGCTTACAGCCAACCAAACAGCCAAACTGCTCCAGCCCGTCCAATCCCAGCCCTCCCTCCAGCAAAACTGCCACATACAGCACGAGTAGGAAGGACCCTGCGAGTGTATAACATGAACGAACACCCTGACGGACCACTGGTGTTTCGTATCCTCTATAATAAAAGGCTAATATGCAAATTGTCCCCTCGACCAAGAGTTCCAAAGGGGAATTTGACCAGAGGGTGGGGCTGGCCAGCCAACTGCCCCAGTTGACCCCCATTCCCCAATCATCGAGGGTGGGGTCAGGGTCTGCCCACCAACCAACCACCCACGGCCCCTCCCGCCGGCTGGCCCAGCCTGATTGGCCCTGATCAGGGCCGGCCTACCAGACCCCAGCTGTGCACAATTTTGTGCACCAGGGCCTGTAGTTTATATATAAAGGACTGGAGGAGAGAAGAACCATTTGATATGTCTTTTTTTTTTTTTTTTTAGGGGAAAAGCACACTTATTAAAAAATAATCTTTGAATGCCATGTCCTATCTAACCACATCTTAGGGGTGTGTACACTCCCTTTAAGACTTTTGTACTTGTGACTTCTGACGGAGAATGTCATTCCAGCTTGGGAGTTCGTTTTCACGTTTGCATACCAATTTTAAGATTTCTGCTGGCCCACGGGGTCAGTTCTTAGGAAGCTTCGCATGCGGTAAGCTTCTTTGCTATTCTGCGAACCACTGGCTTGGAGGAGAGGGAGGATGTCACCTTGGACAGGAGGTCAAGCCAAGAATCCATCCTCATCAACCATCTCCAAGACCTGTCCAGTCATTGAGTCATGAACTTCCCATGGCAGCCTTCAGTAACTCTTGGAAAATACTTTTCTTGCCTCCGTGTTCATTTCCTTCTAATACGATAGATTTTTTTGTGTGTCATTTTCTCTTCTCATAAAAAGTTCTCATGTTCTAGTGTGCCATCTCAATACTAGTTCTCAAGTAGGATATCTTCTGAAAATGTATGCATTCCTCAGAATGGGTACAAAATGACATAGCAGTCTATTTTTTTTAATATATATATTTTTTATTTCAAAGAGGTAGGAAGAGGGAGAGAGAGATAGAAACATCCATGATCGGCTGCCTCCTGCACACCCCACTGTGGGGATAGAGCCCACAACCCAGGCATGTGCCCTGACAGGGAATCGAACTGTGACCTCCTGGTTCATAGGTCAATGCTCAACCACTGAGCCACGCCAGCTGGGCAGAAATAGCAATCTTTCATTTTCACCTTTCAACTGCATTTTTCCCTACCGAGTAGATATTTTACAACCATAGCCAGCAAAAATCTGCATCCTTTCTCTCAAGCTCAGAAAAATTATGTAGCTCCCTGCTAACAGCCAGCAAATGATGAAGTCTGTATTACGGAGACTGACGTCATTTTTCAGGTTTTTGTTTGGTCTGTGGTATTAGAAAGGAACCATCTCTGTGGGCCAGTGGACTTGAATTTCTTTAGAATCTTTATGCTGTTAAGATGTATGCCAGCAAACGTTTATAGAGCTATTTACTATGCCTTCTGCTATTTACTATACCTTCTGCTATTTAATATACCTTCTGCTGTTTAATATACCAAATGCTTTTCAGAGAAATGCAATTTAAATACTGTGCTTAACCTATTTTACTAAGAAACAAGAATATTGGATTATTGTTCTGTAATGTCATTGTGTGTTGTTTTCTGTCTATCCGATGCATAACCCTACATTAACCGAGACTGTTGCTACACTAGAGAATCATGGTTGCCCCACAGCCCAGAGCAGGCAGCCTTGGGACGCCCAGTTTTTTGTGTGTTTTTTAAATATATTGTATTGATTTTTTTACAGAGAAGAAGGAAGAGAGATAGTTAGAAACATTGCTGAGAGAGAAACATCAATCAGCTGCCTCCTGCACACCCCCCTTCGGGGATGTGCCTGCCACCAAGGTACATGTCCTTGACCGGAATCGAACCTGAGACCCTCGAGTCCGCAGGCCGACACTCTATCCACTGAGCCACACTGGCTAGGGCAAGGGACGCCCAGTCTTAATGTTGCTCCTGACTCTGTCTTTGGCCTTGGGTTTCTATTAGTCATGCGGGAATAATAAACACTCACCTTACCTCACCAGGATGTGGTCACGGTAGGAAGTATTTATAAACTGGTTTGGGAAATCAAAAGAGCCTCTATAAATGCTAAGCTTGATGATGTGGAATCGTTTTCTTGAAATCATCTTGGTGGGATCCTGAGGGAATCCAGGCCAGGTTTTCCCAGAGAGCCTGCAAGGGAAAACCAATTCACAGTTTCTGGTTGCAAATGCCAGGGGGAGTTGGGGGGGGGGGGGACGGGGTGGGGGGGGGGGGGACACAGCCACTGCAGAACTCCTGCCAGACATGGGGGGACAGTCATTGTCATGTCGGGTCACTTTGGCATCAATGACGTCAGTGTAACACCTGACACTGTGTGAAGGATTGTCCTTTAAGACTGGCGGGACTTGTGTTTTCAGAGCAAAGCAGTGTCATCTTAGTTACGTTTTTCTATTAGAGATTTATTTCTATTAATGTCCTATTATTTCTGTTAAATTTCTATCAGAGATTTATTTCTCTTTTTTTAATATATGTTTTATTGATTTTTTTTTTACAGAAAGGAAGGGAGAGAGATAGTTAGAAACATCGACCAGCTGCCTCCGGCACACCCCCAACTGGGGATATGCCCGCAACCAAGGTACATGCCCTTGACCAGAATCGAACCTGGGACCCTTCAGTTCACAGGCCGACACTCTATCCACTGAGCCAAACTGGTTTTGGCGAGATTTATTTCTAATGTGTTATAAGAGTGATGGGGAAACCCATGCATCTTATCCATTGGGTTTGCTTGGTGTAGAATGGCTGTTGATGGGCAACTAGCAGTCACATAACTTCCTTTCTTGTTTCCAAATATTGCTACTGGATATTTAACAGATGGTGGAGAAAGCCGTATTTTTTTAAAATTTATATTTATTGCAGAGAAGAAAGGAGAGATTGAGTGAGAGAGAGAGAGAGAGAGAAACATCAATGATGAGTCATTGGTTGAATGCCTTTTTTAAAAATATATTTTTATTGATTTTGTACAGAGAGGAAGAGAGAGGGATAGAGAGTTAGAAACATCGATGAGAGAGAGTCATTGATCAGCTGCCTCTTGCACTCCCCCCTACTGAGAATCAAGCCCACAACCTGAGCATGTGCCCTTGACCTAATTGAACTTGGGACTCTTCAGTCCACAGGCCAATGCTCTATCCACTGAGCCAAACAAGCTAGGAAGAGAGCTGTATTTTTTTAAAATATATTTTATTGATTTTTTACAGAGAGGAAGGGAGAGGGATAGAGAGTTAGAAACATCCATGAGAGAGAGTCATCAATTAGCTGCCTCCTGCACACCCCCATCGGGGATGTGCCCGCAACCAATGAACATGCCCTTGACCGGAATCGAACCTGGGACTCTTCAGTCCACAGACCGATGCTCTATCCACTGAGCCAAACCGGTTTCGGCGAGAGCTGTATTTTTTTAAGGGTGGCATTTTTTTTTTAATTTATTGTTTTTGTGGTCTGATCCCACTTTGGGTTGATCTCACCCTCTGAGAAGTGTCTTCTGTTACTGCAGTTAAAGTGCCTCGCAGCACCTGGGGGCTGACAGGGGCTCATGTCCCACAGGCCTGTGGTTATTCTCAAGTGACTTCAGTTCGTTCTGTTTTCTCTTTGTTTTTAAGAACTTTTATGGAACTAAGTTCTAAGAGAAATTTAGAATATAAATGTTTACTGATTTAAAAGAGGAAAGGCGAGGGGGAAAGAAAGAAGCATCAATAATGAGAGAGAATCATTAATCATGGATCGGCTGCCTCTTGCATCACCCCCACTTGCCCTGATCAGGAATCAACCGTGGCCTTCTGGTTCATAGGTCAACACTCAACCCATGAGCTACACCAGCTGAGCTATAAGAATCTTACCTAATAATAGCCGAAACCGGTGTGGCTCAGTGGATAGAGCGTCGGCCTGCAGACTGAAGGGTCCTGGGTTTGATTCCGGTCAAGGGCATGTACCTTGGTTGCGGGCATATCCCCAGTGAGGGGTGTGCAAGAGGCAGCTGATCAATGACTCTCTCTCATCAATGTTTCTAACTCTCTATCCCTCTCTCTTCCTCTCTGTAAAAAATCAATAAAAATATATTAAAAAAAAAAAAAAAAAAGAATCTTACCTAATAATAGACGAACATGTAAATTGACAGTACCTCCACTACGCCCATAACCAATTAGAATGACTATGCAAATTAACCCAAACAAGATGGTGGTTAATTTGCATACATAGGCACCCAGCACTTGTGTCCCAGGAACATCCTGGCACTCAGGTCACGGTGAGGTAAGGCCTGGGCAGGAGCAGACCTTCTGCCATCGATTGCAGAGAACTGAAAGTCTGCTCCTAGACCAGGCCTGGATCATTGTTTCTATCTCTCTCTCCCACTCTTTCCTCTGAAATTAATTTTAAAATATATACACTAATAAAAGAAAAAGGTGCAAATTGACCGTACCTTCATGATGCCCACCAGCCAAGAGCAGCCAAAATGGAGAGAGGAGCTCAGTGACCCTAATGGTGCCGACTCAGAGTGGTAATGGCTTCAGCAGTTATAATAAAACAAGTGGAGTTCTCGCTTGTTTTTCATTTATCTTTATTGAAAGCATTACAGGTGTCCCCGTTTTTTCTCCATTGACCCCTTCTAGCCTGAACACCTCTCCCCTTCCCTGTTCCACCCATACACACACACACACACACACACACACACACACACAGGCCTTCACCACCCTATTGTCTGTGTCCATACAAGGTCTTTGGCTCATGTCTTCCCACCCCATTCCCAAATTCCCTACCTCCCTCTTCCCCCACCTTACCCCCACATTCCACCATCCCTCTGAGATTGGACCGTCTATAGTAGAGTTTTTGTTGAGTCACTGTTTCTGCTCCTAGGCTACTGGAGGAAGCTTTACTGGTTCCTGAACAACAAGGCTGGGCTTGGTAGTTAGTGGGTTGCTTTCTAATCTTCTCTTACTTTCGTATGTATCAGCACAAATAAACTCACAGTAATTGAGATAACCTGGCTGCACGCCATTCTTGGCAGTCCCCAGAGGTGTCACTAACACACTCATGAAAGTCAAAGCTGTCCTCCTTTCTAAATAGCTTGGAAGAAAATGAGAAAGTCAAAGAAGCACTGAAGTAAGCCATCTTTTAATTAGACATGGACTCACATTGGAAATCTTCCTGGCAAATTACCTGGACCCACTCTATAGTAAGTGTTAACAACAAATCATTCGTAACCAAATATTCTTGACTCATAGAGATAAATTAGATGCATCGAAAATAGACATCAAAAAGCCATTCAGGCCCAGCCTGTGTAGCTCAGTGGTTGAGGCTCCAGCTATGAACCAGGAAGTCACAGTTTGATTCCCAGTCAGGGCACATACCCTGGTTGCAGGAGGCTCCATTCCCAGTAGGGGGCGTGCAGGAGTTGGCCGATCAATGCTTCTCTCTCATCATTGATATTTCTATCTCACCCTCTCCCTTCCTCTCTGAAATCAATAAAAAGTTATTTAAAAAATAAAAAAGCCATTTAGGAGATGACTGACAGATAGAGATTGTTAGAGCTGGAAAAAATATTAAAACTCTTGAAGTCCAAACCCATCATTTTTCTTCTCTGAGAAAAAATGAGGCATGGACTGCACGCTAAGTTAAGTAGAAGCAGATGTGTTATAAATTTAGAAATTGTAAAAAATATTCTGATGATTGACTTAATAAATGCAAGCGGTGCTAATAACATGCTACATATTAGGGGCAAATGGTTAGTTTACAGGGATTTGTAAAAGATGAAGTAAAAATACCCCTAAGAGCCAAAACCGGTGTGGCTCAGTGGATAGAGTGTCGGCCCGCGGACTGAGGGGTCCCAGGTTCGATTCCGGTCAAGGGCATGTACCTCGGTTGCGGGCACATCCCCAATGGGGGATGTGCAGGAGGCAGCTGATCAAGGTTTCTCACTCATCGATGTTTCTGACTTTCTATCCCTCTCCCTTCCTCTCTGTAAAAAATCAATAAACTATTTTTTTTTTAAAAAACACTCCTAAGAGGTCTGACCAGGGAAGATGGATCTTTATGATGTTACAGGAGGGGTTGGAGGAGGTGGGGGTGGGGAAAGGCACTTTTCGCTGGGCAGCAATTCCCACTGAGTGTAGGTCGGGTTAGGAATATCAGAAGAAGGTCTATAATTACATGTTCGGTTTCACAGACTCTCCTCATCCAAAAATCAAAAGGATGAAGCCCTAGCCGGTTTGACCCAGTAGCTAGCCTGCGACTGAAGGGACCTGGGTTCAATTCTGGTCAGGGGCACATGCCCGGGTTGTGGGCACCATCCCCTGGGACTGGATAAAAAGTAAAGTGATGGATGTGTACTCAGGTGGGTATAGGGACAATTAACATGAGAATGAAGGAATTGGAGGCATCTGTCCTGGCGCCCACCACATGGGGTTGTACCCCAGGGGCTCCAGAAAAAGGGAATTTGCCAGTTACATTGCAAAGGTATGTTATCCTAGATGCAAAAAGACAGATCGGCTCAGGTAAGGTAAAGGTTGACCTTGTCAGTGAAGATACCAGCCTAGGACACAACTATCCACCATAATTACTTTGAGTTCAAGTTTCATTTCAGACCATCACCCTTTGTGGTGACTTTAGGTCTCTGAGTTTGCAAGACCTCCATGCAGGCCTCCCCTGAGCCTGTCAGGTCAGCAATGTGGCCCCTCCCGTCCACAAGAGGATTGGCTCCCATCTACCGAGTGCCGGGGTACTAGTCTGGTCTCCTCCATTGATGTGGTCATCCTGCAAGTCCTCAGGCCCCAGAAGGCAGTAACGAGGAGGCGGGGAGACTCGGTGAGTAACAGCCCTTGGCCCTTCACAGCTGAGAATGCCAGTGTGAGCTTTGATATCTCCATTGCCAGGGCCAGTGCCGTGCCGCTGGGAAAGTCTGGGCCGGAGAGCAAGGGTCTGGGCACACGCTTCGGATCAAAAGCCCCCTCGGTGGTAGCCCTGTTAGCTCGCACCCGGGTAAGTGTTCTGTGGCTGAAGTGAAAGGCACCCTGGGATTCCTGCGTCCCCAGCATCTATAATGGGAACTTGGGGACATGGACCCAGCCCGGGATGTCAGCTCCTGGTTCGCTGAGAGTGTGGGGTGTTCTGAGGCGAGGTGGGTGGCTCATAAGTCATCACACTCCTCCTCGGGCGGTGTGGTGGCCATTACTCATTGCTCTGGGTCCCAGAGCCCTGTGCTGGGTGGTGTTCTTACTGTCCTGTCATTGTCACACTTAACTCTGCCATTCCTGGGCGCTCCCAGCTACTCCTTTGGAATCAGGGTTAGGCGTTTTCTGTGGACTGGTAAGCATGGTGTGACATCTAGTGGCCAAAGTCACCCATTCCCGGTTCTTCCTGGCGTGATGTAGACACCCCACCCCCCCGGATAAAACGTACACGGAAGCCAGAAATCATGGAGGAACTACTGTGTGTAAGCATGAAACGCACCTACTGTGTGTGAGCATGAAACTGAGGGCTGGGAGTGGGGGGGTCAGAGATGGAAATGTGCTGCCTCTGCTCTTCTTGGAGCTCACAGACTCAGAGAGGGAGGGAGGCCCTAGCTGTTTTTCTCAGTGAATAGAGCGTCGGCCTGAGGACCAAAGGGTCCCAGGTTCAAGTCCAGTCAAGGGCACGTACCTTGGTTGCGGGCACATCCCCAGTGGGAAGTGTGCAGGAGGCAGCTGATCGATGTTTCTCTCTCATCTATGTTTCTAACTCTCTATCCCTCTCCCTTCTTCTCTGTAAAAAAAAAAATCAATAAAATATATTTTAAAACAAAACAAAACACAAAACCCACCACAGGGCAAATACTAAAACGCCCAGCTCCCCTGTTTCCCCGAAAATAAGACAGTGATTTAGATTGATTTTTGCTCCCAAAGATGCGCTAGGTCTTATTTTCAGGGAATGTCTTATTTTTCTATGAAGAATACTGTACACATTTATTGTTAAATGAAAATAAAGGAAATGTATTACCTGTATACGGTACAGTAGTACGGTAGTTGTCAACACAGACCAGACAAACTGTGAATCCTACAGTATCAAGAATTTACTCATTTATTCAATGACAATCACGTCATCATCTTCTGGAACATCATCATAACAATCCAATTCCTGAATTTCCTGGTGAATTTCTTGTGACTCCATTTCTTTCAGAATCAGTGGACCAAATCTCTCATGTTTAGCAATAGCATTCTGAGACAGAGCCTGGGGGGGGGGGCTTATTTTCGGGGGGATGCTTTATATTTCACTCAAAAGGAAACCTGTAAGTAGGTCTTATTTTCGGAGGATGTTTTATTTTTGGGGAAACACGGTATTTAAATCATGAGATCAGATGGATGACTGGGGAAAGTTTTGGTGATTGTGAATGCTCTTATTTCCCAAGACAGTTCTGAAAACCTCGGGGGGGGGGGGGGAGGGGAAAGAAAATTAAGAAAAAGTAAATTTTTAAAAGAAGGAAGAAAAAGAAAAGGTGATTTTCAGACGGAGACTTAAAGGAAAGGCCTGGTGAGGAGGAGTGAGAAGGTGTGAATCCCGCCTGGGAGGGCGGGGCTGGGAGTGGGAGGAAAAGTCTGCAGAGTCACCCTTCCCTCTAAGCTTCAGGACTGATTACAACAAAAGAGGGTTTGTGAGTGGATTTGGAAAACCCTGAGGGTCCAGCTTGTTTGGAGCCAAAGGCGACATTAGCCCAGGGCTCGGGCTAAACTTGTACACTGCCCTAATCCACCTCTGAGAACCCTGCTCAGAGACATCAGAGATGACCTCTCTTGACCTACCTACGGGGCAGGGCCAACTTTTGGTTAAATGTCTGATCTCCTGATTGTCCTGCATTGACCCTTGGCAGCCCCAAGGTGCATTTGATTTTTAAAAAATAATATTTGTTAATTTCAGAGAAAGGGAGAAGAGAGAAAGAGAGGAATATTAATGATGAGAATCATTTTTGTATCCACCACCTGCACTTCCCCTACGGGAGATCAAGTCCTAAACCTGGGCATATATGCCCTGATCGGGAATCCAACCATGACTTCCTGGTTCATAGGTCGGTGCTCAACCACTGAACCACACCAGCAAGGACAGTTATTTTCTCATTAAAAAAATTGAACACCTTCCCTAGAGCAGTGTTTCCCAAAGTGTGGCACGCGTACCCCCAGGGGGACGGGAAGAGTTTGGTGGGGGTACGCATTGCACCGGAGTTTGGTGGGGATATGCACTGCACCGTGCTTAGCTGCACCTCATTCTATGTTCTCATAAGTACGAGGGGTACTCAGCGTTACGAAAATTATAGAAGGGGTTCACATATGTCAAAAGTTTGGGAAACACTGGAATAGAGCGTTGGCCTGCAGACTAAAGGGTCCCGGGTTCTATTCCGGTCAAGGGCATGTACCTGGGTTGTGGGCGCATCCCCAGTGGGGGGTGTGCAGGAGGCAGCTGATCGATGTTTCTAACTCTCTATCCCTCTCCCTTCCTCTCTGTAAAAAAAATCAATAAAATATCTTTAAAAAAATAATAATAACTTCTCTCCCTCCTTAGGTAAAAAAATCAAGTTATTTTTTCCTTTTTTATTTTATTTTATTTTCTATCACCATGAATGCCCCCATACCTTCTTACAGCTCCCCTCCCCCTCATGCAATCCCCACGCTGTGGTCTGTGTCCATGAATTCTCTTATTTTGCTCGATCCCTCCACCCCCTCTCACCCGACCCCACCAGAGCGGTCTGCCTGTCCTCTGTGGGTCTGCTTCTATGGTCTGTTCTGTCTCTTAGCCTCCTGTCCGGATGCAGTTAATGGGGACGGTACCTCAAGGAGACCCAGTCCAGACTCCACTTGAAATTGGTCAGCATGAGCTTGAGGGCTTTTGTCCACTGCTCCTCCGTGTGCAGGTGGGTTTGGACGGAGTAGAACTTGCCGGACCCCGGGTCCTCCATCTGGCCCCGCTCGGCGTGGATCCGGTAAGGCATGCAGAGAGCCGGCTCGGCCTTCTGGGCCTCCTCGTGGAACTGCTGCATGCAGTCCAGGAAGGCCACCATGGCCCGGTCGAACTTGCTGTCCCAGAGAGAGCTCTTCCCCCCGGTGCAGAACAAGGGCAGCTCCAAGGGGTCCTTGGGGGTCAGTGACCGCAGGTAGGAGTGGTCCCCGCGGGGGACGAGCTGGTACCTCTGGAACCGCAGACCCACTGTGCGCGCCAGGCTCGCGAGCAGCAGGGCCGTGTGCCCCCAGGCCACGTTGATCTCCCCCCAGCTCACGGGGACGGTGGGCACGCAGCCCAGCCTGCAGCCGTTGATGACGGCGATGGGGCCGTTGCAGCCTATCTCAAACGTGGCCTTGAAGGCGTCGGTCCTGGTCAGCCAGGCCAGCTGGGCCCGAGCGTGGCGCAGCTGGTCCTCCAGGCTCCACAGCTCGTCCTGCAGCTCCAGCTGCTGCCACTGCAGCACCCCGAGGTCCCGGGGATACCGTCTCTCCTGCTGCTCCAGCCTCTCCGTCTCTGCACGGGCAGCCTCCAGGGCCACGGCCGCCCCGTCTCGCCTCTTCTCCACCTCCCCCAGCTCCTGGACCAGCCTCGCTTCCTCCAGCTCCAGCACCTCCAGCTCCTGCTGCAGGGTCTCCCCGGCGTCCTCGCCGCATCCACGCCTGGTCTCCAGGCAGCGCTGGTAGGTCTGAGTGTCGGACTCCGAGATGCTGAGCTGTCGGTCCAGCTGCTGCAGGAGGCTGTCCGTGCAGTCCTCGCACAGGGGGTGGCGCAGCTCTTCCCCGGACAGGATGTCACAGAGCCCCGTCTCCGTCCTATGGATGCTGCTGAGGGTCCTCCCGGCGGCCAGCTTGCCGAGCAGGGTGAAGTTGGTGGGGCGGTCCCCAGACAGCTCCCCATCACCAAGGATGTGCCAGGCGGAGGCCTGCAGCTCCTCAAGGTCGGTCTCCAGGCTGGAGGCAGAGCCTTCCTCCGGGGCGTCTCCCGGCTCCCCCTGAGCGGAGGGGAAGTATGAAGCTCCAGGGTCTTGGCCAACGTCAAGGCCAGGGGCCTCCGTGGTCCGGACCAGCTTCAGGGGCTGGCGGCAGCCATGGCAGATGAAGCGGATGGAGGACATGGTGGTGGAAGTCTTGACTTTCCCAACTTTCCCCCCCAGCTCCCAGGTTCCTCCTCCATTTATACTGGGTGAGGGCCTTCAGGGAAGGGAGTTTTAAAATGCCTATCTCATCTCTCACCTTCCCGCCTCAAACCTGGCCCTCCTTAGATACCTTCTCAAAGGATTACAGCCAAGAATCTCCCAAAGGCTTATCTGAAGAATAATCTTTCTACACTTGATCTTAGCCAAAGGGCCCAGAACGGAGTTTAGCTTTAGTTCCTAAAACTAAAATCTGGTTACGGTACTTCCCTCCTGAAAACATTTGATCCTTATTGTACCTTAAGATCTTTTGATTTTTTTTTTAATGTTTTTTATTGACTTTTTACAGAGAGGAAGAAAGAAGGAAAGAGAGTTAGAAACATCCATGAGAGAGAGTCATCAATTAGCTGCCTCTTGCACACCCCCTACTGGGGATGTGCCCGCCACCAAGGTACATGCCCTTGACCGGAATCGAACCCGGGACCCTTCAGTCCACAGACCGATGCTCTATCCACCGGTTTCGGCTGTATCTCAAGATCTTAATATTTTAGCCTGATACCAAGGCCTCTGCCCACATGTCAACTTCTTTCTTTTATTTTTTATTTATTTTTAAAAGAAATTTTATTCCTTTTGTCAAATACCAAATAAGGGATGCTTTTATTTATTTTATTTTTATAAATATTTTATTGATTTTTTCACAGTGAGGAAGAGAGAGGGATAGAGAGTTAGACACATCCATGAGAGAGAAACATCAAACAGCTGCCTCCTGCACACCCCCCACTGGGGATGTGCTCTCAACCAAGGTACATGCCCTTGACCGGAATCAAACCTGGGACCTTTCAGTCCTCAGACCGATGCTCTATCCACTGAGCCAAACCGGTTTCAGCTACTTCTTCTTTTAAACATATTTTTATTGACTTCAGAAAGGAAGGGAGAGGGGGAGACTGAAACATCCATGATGAGAGAGAAGTGTTGATCGGCTGCTGCCTGCATGCTCCACGCTGGGGATCCAGCCTGCAACCCGGGCATGTGCCCCAACGGTGAATCTCACCGTGACCTCCTGGATCCTAGGTGGACAGTCGACCACTGAGCCACACCAGCCGAGCCACATTTTTTTGGTGAATCCGCACCTACGGATACTTTTCTCTTTATTTTTAGAGAGAAACATGGATGTGGTGGAGACACAATGGTTAGTTGCCTCCCTCAGGGGCCCCAACCAGCGTCAGGGATCAGCCTCGGAGGGATCTGCCCTTCAGCGGAAACAAACCAGGGACCCTTCTGTAGAGGGGCCCGTGCTCTATCCACTGAACCACACCGGCCAAGGCCGGAAACAGACTCTTTTCTGCTGGCCACCCTTTCCTCCCTGCCTCTCCCCGGCCTCCTTGGAGAAGTTTTATTGTTTCCATCTGGTCTAATCCACGGGAGAAGGCCCCAGGTGCTTGAAATAATGGGAACCTGTGGCCGGTTGGGCTCAGTGGGTGGAAAGTCAGCCTTCGGGCTGAAGGGTGCAGGGTTCCGTTCCCAGTCAGGGCACAGGCCTGGGTTGTGGGATCCACCCCCAGTGGGGGGGGGTGCTGGAGGCCACCGATCAACGATCCTGTCTCATCATGGATGTTTCTATCTCTCTCCTCCTTCTCCCTTCCTCTCTGAAATCAGTAGATTATATTATTAAAATTTTTTTAAAAAGAATAGCTAGTAGTTTGGAGGAGAAACTCCAGCAAAGTCAGACAAAGGGGGGTACAGAAGGGCCCCCCAAAGGCCTGTGGGCTCCCCAGGCTCCGGCTGTGCCTGAGGGAGAGCCTGGGGGGTGGGGAGGAGCTGGCCCCGCCCAGCCTGGGGCCCTGGGAGGGGCAGGTGTGGCCCCTCTTCCGGCTGAGCCGCCCTCCTCCCCGGGGGCGGGGCTGCGGGCAGAGCCAGGGCTGCGGCTCCCAAGGGCCTGGGTCAGACCCGCTCCAGGCCCCGCGGCCTCCAGGGCGCCCTGAGGTCCCCCTCCTGCCGGGAAGGCCCCTGGCCTGCGGGGAGGCAGCAGGCTCTGGGTTCCAGTCTCCAGGATGCTCAGCGGCCCTGGGCTGCTCCCCCAGCTCTGGGGGTGCAAACAGCAGCCCCAAAAGAGGTGAGTGTGGGGCGCAGAGAGGTGAGTGTGGGGCGCAGAGGGGTGAGTGTGGGGCGCAGAGGGGTGAATGTGGGGCGCAGAGAGGTGAGTGTGGGGCGCAGAGCGGTGAGGGTGGGGCGCAGAGGGGTGAGTGTGGGGCGCAGAGAGGTGAGTGTGGGGCGCAGAGAGGTGAGTGTGGGGCGCAGAGCGGTGAGGGTGGGGCGCAGAGGGGTGAGTGTGGGGCGCAGAGGGGTGAGTGTGGGGCGCAGAGGGGTGAGTGTGGGGCGCAGAGAGGTGAGTGTGGGGCGCAGAGCGGTGAGGGTGGGGCGCAGAGGGGTGAGTGTGGGGTGCAGAGGGGTGAGTGGGGCGCAGAGGGGTGGCCGGCAGGTGGGGGCTCCCCCGAGTGGAACAATGGGGTGACTGTGGGGACATGGCGGTGCTCAGGAGGAAGTCAGGAGGGAAGAAATCGGGGTGCGGGCTGGTCTGGAGGCGGGGGTGCAGGGGAGACTGGGGGAGAGGCCGGAGGGGGTCGGGGCTGGGGAAGGGGCGCCCCTGGGTCTGTCCCCGAAACCCCTGGACCCGGGACCAGGTGAGCGGGTCATTGATGCCTGTTAATCTCCCTGCTTCACCTGCAGGTGCTTATGATGACGATGATGATGATTGATTAAGGTATTACATATGTGTCCTTATCCCCCCATTGCCCTCCGCCCCACTCTCATACACTCCCTCGCCCCCCAGTGTCTGTGTCCATGTCCATGGGTGGTGCTTATCTGCATGCATACAAGTTCTTGTTGTTTTTTAGTTTGTCTGTTTTGTTTTTAGAGCATCTTAAGTTTTTCATCCTTCCTTGGCAGGCTACCTAAGACCCCTTTTGACTCGGAAAACTCTAGAACGTTAGGAACTGCCCCAAGCCAACGCCAGGTGGTGGCCCTTGCCAATTTCCCATGAGTCCTGCTTTTTGGGGTTGTCTGAATGCACTGCCGGGGTCTCTGCTCACACTGGCCTCAAGCATCGTGGCAGGTTTCAGTGCCCAGGCCGCTCGCTGCTCCCCATATTTCATTGTGAACCCGTCGGCGCTCATACAGAATGTTCACGGTCCTTAGAGGATTCCTCAGTAGGTCAGCCCGAAGGGGGTGCTCAGGGAGGGGGCAGGGGGGCATGCACCGGGGCCATGAGGGGCTGGGTCACCAGGTCTGTTTGGTTGCTGGCTGCCAGGTGTCAGCACTGATGACCGGCAAACACACCTGACCCTGCTCATCCGCATTGGGGTGCTAGGTCTTTGTTTTCAATGTGATCTCCGGGGGTTTGAATTTGTGATCGGCTGGAGAGCTGGTTTGGAGTCTGAAGGCTCCTTACAGTGTGGAAGGTTGTCAGGCACAGGAAGCCTTTGCCAAGTCAGTAAACCAGCCTCATCAGCCTGGATGTTAGGAAGGTTTTCATCCCACATTTGGGATTTCTTCAAACTCCTTCATCAGCCTCCTGCTGGCCATGTTCTGGGATCTGCTTTCCCAACATTCATACAAGTCCTGAGGCTGGTCTCTTTCCCCCCCTGCCCTCCCCAGCTTTTCTGGTATAATTTGAGAGTCTATTCCATGCTTTACTGCCTCTGTGTCTATCTTTGTTCATCAGGTTATAATGTTCTTTACTTTCCATCCAATGAGTGAGGTCATGTGATACTTATCTTTCTCCGACTGGATTATTTCACTTAGCATAATGCTCTCCAGGTCCCTCCATGCTGCTGCAAATGGTAGGAATTCCTTCTTTTTCATTACAGCATAGTATTCCATGGTGTGGGTGTACCACAGTTTTCAGATCCATTCATCTGCTGATGGGCACAGATTTGGCTGTTTCCAAATCTCAGCTTATGGTAAATTGTGCTTCTGTGAACATAGGGGTTTATATGTCCTTTCTGATTAGTGTTTCTGGTTTCTTGGGATAGATTCCTAGAAGTGTACATGGAAAACATCGGTGTTTTCTCCATTTTTTTTTTTTATTAAGGTATTACATGTGTACATTGAAAACATCAGTAACTATTTTTTTTATAAAGTATTATATGTTAAAATTATATTTTAAAAAAATAAAAAAAGAATGGCTAGTGGGATGAGGACAAATATATAATACCTTAATAAAGAAATTTTAAAAAAAAAATACTTATTACAGCAGCAAAAAAGCAAACAAAAAAATGCAATAAAATCTGTTAGAACATTGAGGGGGGAAATGAGAGGCTCTGACAAAGCCAGACACTAGAGGGTGCAGAGGGGCCCCCCAAAGGCCTCTGGGCCCCACAGCTCAGGCTGTGCCTGGGGGGAGCTGGGGGAGAAGCTGGCCCCGCCCAGCCTGGGGCCCCTGCGGAGGGGCAGGTGTGGCCCCTCTTCCTGATGAGTCCGGCTCCTCGTCCAGAGCAGATGCAAACCCGAGTCTCCCCCTGGGTGAGGGGTCATTGATGCCTGTTAATCTCCCTGAGCTTCCCTGCAGGCTTTTTTATTTAATTATTTTTTTTTATTTTATTGATTTTTAACAGAGAGGAAGGGAGAGAGATAGAGAGCTAGAAACGTCGATAAGAGAGAAACATCAGCCAGCTGCCTCCTGCACACCCCCTTTTGGGGATGTGCCCGCAACCAATGTACATGCCCTTGACCGGGAATCGAACCTGGGACCTTCCAGTTCGCAGACCGACGCCCTATCCACTGAGCCAAACTGGTTTCGGCCATATGTCTCCTTTCTTTCCCCATTTTCACCTTCCCCCGGTCTTCCCTACCCCCCAGTGCCTTGCATCCATTGGTTGTGCTTATCTGCATGCACACAAGCCCTTTGGTTGATCTCTTATCTCCCCGCTGTCATGTGACAGTCTGTTGGATGCTTCTCTGCCTCTGTATTTATCTTTGTTCATCAGGTTATAATGTTCTTCATTACCCATAAATGAGTGAGATCCTGTGATATTTATGTTTCACTGACTGGCTTATTTCACTTAGCATACTGCTCTCCAGTTCCATCCACGCTGCTGCAAATGATAGGAATTCGTTCTTTTTTAGCGCAGAGTAGTATTCCATTGTGTGGACGTACCACGGTTTTCTGATCCACTCATCTGCTGATGGGCATTTAGGCTGGTTCCAAATCTCAGCTCTGGTGAATGGTGCTGCTGTGAACATAGGGTGCATGTATCTGAAAGATCAGACAGAGGCCTAAAACCAGAACTACAGGCTTTATTGGAGGAGAAGGACCTGCTGGGCTGTCCCGCGTGCAGAAGTGAAAACGCCTTTTGAGGGGAGGATGGGAAGGAATGGGGCTTAGGGTACTCGGCACACGCTGATTGGTGGCTTACTGTATGGTCCATATAAGGTGCCTGGTTAGGTGCTCAGGTATGTCCAGGCCGAGGGTGCAGGTTATGTCATACTCTGCCCACCAGCTGGGGGAAGGGAGGATCTATCATTCCAGGCTTTTGGTAATGGTAAAATATTGAGAGTCCGGGCAAGGTCATGGGGCATAGCTACTTCCTGCGGAGAGGGGGCGTCGTCCGGGGCATCTGCCCAGGGTCTCGAGGATTCTGGTGACATAAGCGTCTCTAGGTTCTGAATTCAAGGCCAGGTAGATCTCTCCCACCTTCTGGTTAGTGAACGCCTGCATTCTGTTCTGCAAAAAAACTATTGAAATAGCGCATGAGACAGGGGCCAAAGAGCAAAATTAAAAGAATAAATACCAGCTGAAACTGGTTTGAGTGGGTGGATAGAGCATCGGCCTGCGGACTGAAAGGTCCCGGGTTCGATTCCGGTCAAGGGCATGTACCTTGGTTGTGGGCACGTCCCCAGTAGGGGATGTGCAAGAGGCGGCTGATCAATGATTCTCTCTAACTCTCTATCCCTCTCTCTTCCTCTCTGAAAAATCAATAAAATAAAAAGTATTTTAAAAAAAGAATAAATACCAGCTGAAACTGGTTTGGGGAGGGGGGTGGATAGAACATCGGTCTGTGGACTGAAGGGTCCCAGGTTCAATTCCAATCAAGGGCATGTACCTTGGTTGCGGGCACATCCCCAGTGGGGTGTGCAGGAAGCAGCTGATCGATGTTTCTCTCTCATTGATGTTTCTGGCTCTCTATCCCTCTCTCTTCCTCTCTGTAAAATATCAAAATATCAAAAAAAAAAAAATATATATATATATATGAATAAATACCAGTGGGAGGAGCCACGGAGTAAGTGAGCCGGAGATGGCATACCCCCCTTCTGGCTGGTTACGTCCTCTTTGGTCAGTCCTGCCCCGGAGGGATTTATTGTAATCTTTGATAATTCCGGATTCATTTACAAAGTAGCAGCATTTCCTCCCCAAGAAAGACACAGCTACCCCCTTCTGCTGCTGTCAGATCTAAAGCACGCGGTTCTGTAGGGGATGCCGCTGCTAGGGAGCATGCCTGCCTCTGAAGGGAACTGCTCATGATGGGGAAATCTTCTGAACCTTCAGCAGACAGCTGTGGTGGAGATGATCAGAGGAGGGAATGCCTTCCACTCCTGTCCCCACTGCAGGGAGGGCTCCTGGGCCCACTAAGATAAGGTGGCCAGACGTATGCTTTTGGCGGGACAGTCCCGATTTTTAACAATTTGTCCCGCGTCCCACGGCGTTTTAAAAAGTCCCAATTTTTGGAAAGAATGCACGACCAGCTAGGGAACGGTGGGAGAACGGGAAGGGAATATGTACAGTTTTCGGCGGCCGTGGGGCTATTTAGCCAGGATAGGAGTTTTACATTATTTTTGTTAATTGTATCATGTTAAACTTTAATAATAACAAATAACTGTTGAGCACTGATCATCGAGAACTGCTTATCAACGTTCGCATTATTGACAAGTTGTTAGAATTCACTCAAATGAGAAATATGCCAAAGAATAAAATAATACTACACATAATTTTCTAAAATTTATTATATTTGTAAATTGTACTTATGTTGAAATTTATATATATATATATATATATATATATATATATATATATATATTACAATACTATGTTTGCGTTCTATGAAAAATTTTTGTTGCTCCATATAGACCAAATTTCTAATCAAGGACCCCCCTCCCCTTCCCCCTCCCCCCCCCCCCCCCCCCGCCCTCCCCATCATTACCAATGTTAAAATCTGGTCACCTTACACTAAGAGGAGAACAAGGGCGCCCTCTTGTGGCAGGGCCTGAGAAGACCAGGAGAGGATTCGCGTTCTCCCTCTGTTCTGATAGGAAGATGGGGGGTTAGAAAGACAAAGACAGAGCCCGTGGGGCAGGTCCTGGGGGACGCAGGTGTGGGCTGTAGTCCCAGGGGAGAAAAATGACCGGTGGGGGGCAGCTAAGGGAGGGGGTACATTCATAGATGGTGCACAGCAGTAAGGGGCAGGGGTAGGTGAGGTGGAGGTGTGAGAGGTATTTGTTAAACAGGTAGTGTTTTCCGTGCTGGATGAGGAGTGCAGCAGCATGATTTCCCCAAGAGACTGGTTGGTGAAGGCTGGAGAACGATTCTGATGAGTTACTTGGGAGATTAAAGCTGGTCCTGAGGCTGCTGCAGCGTCCCTTGTCTGGTTTTGCTGCTTTTCTGGGCCTGGAGCTGAAAGACAACTGAGACCTAGATGTTGTTGTTATTATTATTATTTTTTTAATTTTATTTATTTTTTACAGAGAGGAAGGGAGAGGGATAGAGAGCTAGAAACATCGATGAGAGACATCGATCAGTTGCCTCCTGCACACCCCCTACTGGGGATGTACCCACAACCAATGTACATGCCCTTGACTGGAATCGAACCTGGGACCCTTCAGTCCGCAGACTGATGCTCTATCCACTGAGCCAAACCGATTTCGGCTATTTTTTTTTTAAACAATTTTTAAAAATATATATTTTTTATTGATTTTTAATAGAGAGGGAGAGGGATAGAGTTAGAAACATCGATGAGAGAGAAACATTGACCAGCTGCCTCCTGCACACCCCCCTCCTGGGGATGTGCCTGCAACCAAGGTACAAGCCCTTGACCGGAATCGAACCCGGGACCTTTCAGTCCACAAGCTGACGTTCTATCCACTGAGCCAAACCGGTTTCGGCTAGCTGTTATTTTCAGGGGGGAAAGAGTAGGGGTCTCAGTGGCCTCACTAGTAAAAGAGGAGAATAGGTTACCCTGGGTATAAGGTTCTTGTTTTCCCAGTTTTGCTCTTGCTGGGCATCCACAGATTTCTTGTAGGTCCTGAGACTGGGTTTCAAAATAGGTAGAGCAGTGGTTAGGCTCCCTGTGGCAGTTCCAACCCCTGCTGTGATGCCCAGGGTTAGGAGGAGAGGGATGATCTGGGCTCCCCTTTTGTGTCTGTGTTTCCCAAAGTGTGGTGCGCGTCCCCCCAGGGGTACGGGGAGAGTCTGGTGGGGGTACGCGTTGCACCGGAGTTCGGTGGGGATATGCACTGCACCGTGCTTAGCTGCGTCTCATTCTACGTTCTCATGAGGACGAGGGGTGCTCAGCGTTACGAAAATTATAGAAGGGGTACACGTATGTCAAACGTTTGGGAAACATTGGGTTATGGGAACAGGTAAAGACTGATCATTGGGGCTGCGTCTACATTGGGTGAGAGAGAAATGAGAGGACAGGTTCCTGTCCAGCTGATGAGGAGACGGGTGAAGGTGTTCTCCCCACAGAGGAAGAGAAATCCTGGATCACGGAGACAAGCTGGCAGGTGTAAGGAGCAGAGGGGTTGGCTAACGGGTAGGAGATTCCTTTTTCTGGTTCCGCACTCCGAGCTGAGAGAGCAGTCGCCATGGCGCTACCAATGAGGGTGCCAGAGGAGTGATTGGGATGGCACTGCAGTGAGAGTGATTGGGATGGCACTGCAGTGAGGGTGGGAGGGAATGCCAGAGTGGGCTGCTCTCCACGGGAAAAGAGAACGGGAAGGGAAGGAGCAGGGGAAGACCAGGATGGAGAAAAGGCAGACGGAGGAGGGAGCAGGCCCCTCAGCCTGTTCCAGGGCCTCTAGCTGCTTGGGTTTAAAACTGTCCCATTTTTCCTAGAGAGAAAGATCTCAGATCCTGCCCAAACCGGTTTGGCTCAGTGGCTAGAGCCTCGGCCTGTGGACGGAAGGGTCCCAAGTTCGATCGCTTCCGGTCAAGGGCATGTTCCGGTGGGGGGTGTGCAGGAGGCAGCTGATCGATGTTTCTAACTATCTCTCTCCCTTCCTCTCTGTAAAAAAATCAATTTATATATATATATATATATATATATATATATATATATATATATATATAAAATTTATTTTTTTAAAATATATTTTATTGATTTTGTACAGAGAGGAAGGGAGAGAGATACAGAGTTAGAAACATCGATGAGAGTCATCGATCAGCTGCCTCCTGCACACCCCCTACTGGGGATATGCCCGCAACCAAGGTACATGCCCTTGATCAGAATCGAACCCGGGACCCTTCAGTCCCCAAGCCGATGCTCTATCCATTGAGCCAAACCGGTTTTGGCAATATATATATATCTCAGTTTGATAATAGCCGGACTGCTGAGTAAGCCTGTGCAGTAAGGAAGCAGTTCTTTGGGAAGAGTGGAGTCGGGGAGGGGGCAGGGTGAGAAGACGCTGAGGTGGGAGCAGTCTTTAGAGCACTAGAGGGGTGAGAATGTTGGCCTTGGGATCTAAAGACTCAGTGAGGCCGAAACCCGTGTGGCTCAGTGGATAGAGCGTCGGCCTGCGGACTGAAAGGTCCCGGGTTCGATTCCGGTCAAGGGCATGTATTGATACCTTGGTTGCAGGCACATCCCCAGTAAGGGGTGTGCAAGAGGCATGACTCTCTCTAATCGATGACTCTCTCTCATCGATGTTTCTAACTCTCTATCCCTCTCTCTCTTCCTCTCTGTAAAAACTCAATAAAATATATATTTAAAAAAATAAAAAAATAAAGGCTCAGTGAGGGAGACCCTTCACCATGTCACTTCACAGAGGAGCTTTGCAAAAAGACTGAAGTTGTGAGCCTGGAAGCAAGAGTACCCAGTGAGCCTGAGAGAGGAGGAAATGTCTTGTTCAGAGGAAGGGCCGGTCTTAGAGGAGATGAGGCGTCCACAGCCCAGGGAATGGCTTGGCCTTGTGGGTGAGAGAGTGAAACTGAGGCAGGTGACTGTGGTTTGGGACCGCTGGGCTTTATGAGGGAATGCATGGTAGCCTTGGCCGGGCACCCAGGTAGAATGACAAAAGATGCCAAGTTTGGCTCAGTTGGTAGAGTGTCGGCCTGCAAACTGAAGGGTCCCAGGTTCGATTCCGGTCAAGGGCATGTATCTCGTTTTCGGTCACATCCCTGGTGGGGGGTGTGCAGGAGGCAGCTGATCATCGATGATTCTTTCTCATCGATGTTTCTAACTCTCTATCCCTCTCTCTTCCTCTCTGTTAAAAATCAATAGAATAGCCGGGACCGGTTTGGCTCAATGGATAGAGCGTCAGCTTGGGGACTGGAAGGTCCCGGGTTCGATTCCGGTCAAGGGCATGTACCTTGGTTGCGGGCATATCCCCAGTAGGGGGTGTGCAAGAGGCAGCTGATCGATGACTCTTTCTCATCGATGTTTCTAACTCTCTATCTCTCTCCCTTCCTCTCTGTACAAAATCAATAAAATATATTTAAAAAAATCAATAGAATATATTTTAAAAATAATAATAAGGGGGCCAGGGGTGGACAAGATGGAGAGGAAGGATCAGCTGGGTCAGAAGACAGAGAACGGGGTTTGAGGGGGTGAAGAGGACTTTGCGAGGTGGATCTGATAAGTGGAGCCTGAGTAAAGCCAGGGGTGAGGGTGTGGGGAAGGGGTGGGCCGGAGGGCGGGGCGGGGGGTGGGGGGGCAGAAAGCCTGTTTTGTGGAATCTCTGAGGCCTCCCTGTCCGGTGGCACAATGATCTCGGTCTTACAGGAGATTGGAATGGAAAGTGCCGTTTTCGGGCCACAGAGAGACATGGTGGTGGCCAGGTAGAGCCTCTTTGGTTTGCTGTGGCCAGAAAGACCACGGGTGGAGAGAGTGGAGAGGAGACACCCTAAAGGGTGTGTTTTGAGAGAGTTTGGACTGAGAGGTCCCCATGACGGGAGGGAAGGGCCACCGGGAAGTTGGGGAGGAAAGAAGGAGCGTCCTCCACTTTCCTCAGCCAACCTGGAGAGAGATGGGGGGAGGGAGGAGGAGAGAGGAGGAGAGAGGGGGGGGAGGGGGGAGAGAGAGAGGGGGAGGGAGAGGGGGAGGAGAGGGAGAGAAAGAGAGAGGGGAAAGAGAGGGGGGGAGGGAGGGAGGGGGGGAGAGAGGGAGAGGGGGGGAGAGAGAGGGAGGGGGGAGAGAGGGGGGAGAGGGGGGAAAGAGAGAGGGAGAGGGGGGGAGGGAGAGAGAGGGGGGGGGAAAGAGAAGGAGAGAGAGGGGGGAGGGAGGGGGGAAAGAGAAAGAGGGAAAGGGGGGGGAGAGAGGGAGAGAAGGGGGGTAGAGAGAGGGAGAGGGGAAGAGAGGGGGAGAGAGGGAGAGAAGGGGGGTAGAGAGAGGGAGAGGGGAAGAGAGGGGGAGAGAGAGAAGGGGGGGAGGGAGAGGGAGAGAGGGAAAGAGGGGGAAGGGGGGGAGAGAGGGGGAGAGAGAGAAGGGGGGAGAGAGGGGGGGAGAGATAAGAAAACGTTCCAAGGTCATCACCCCGAGACCGTTGCCCTGGAGAAGAGCAGAGTTTCCTGGCCAGGTGCCTGGCTTTGGTAGAACGTAGAACGTGTAGCTGAGCAAAGGGGAAACTCTGAGGCCCTTCCCGCTCAAGGGAACGATGGAAGGAAGGGGGGGGGGGGGTGGAGTCCTAACGCCTTCCCGTGAGAAGGCGAGGCGACCCCCACGTGTCCTGGGACGGCAGGGTTTGAGCGGTGCCCGGAGCCGGCCAGTCAGCTCGGAACCGCGCCACGAGCAGAGCCAGCCAGGATCAGACGCTCGGGGCTCGGTGTGAGGCTCGCCCACGCTCGCGTGCACCTCGCCCAGACTTTGGCACCAAACGAAAGATGAGACAGAGGCCGAAACCGGTGTGGCTCAGTGGATAGAGCGTCGGCCTGCGATTGAAGGGTCCCGGGTTCGATTCCGGCCAAGGGCATGTGCCTTGGTTGCTGGCACATCCCCAGTAGGGGGTGTGCCAGAGGCGGCTGATGGATGATTCTTCTCTCATCGATGTTTCTAACTCTCTATCCCTCTCTCTTCCTCTCTGTGAAAAATCAATAAAATATATTTAAAAAAGAAAAAGAAAGGAAGGAAAAAGATGAGACAGAGGCCGAAAACCAGGACCACAGGCTTTCTTAGAGGAGAAGGACCTGCCAGGCTATCTCCCAAGGGGAGAGCAGCAGCAGGTGCAGGGGGAGGAGGAACGGGAAGGGACGGGGCTTAGGGTGCTCAGCACGGATTGGTGGCTTCCTATAAGGCACAGGATTAGGCACTTAGGGACTTAGGAATCAGGGGCTTAGGGTGTTTGGCAGGTGCTGATGGGTGGGTCAGTGTACAGGCCGTATAAGGTGCCTGGTCAGGGGCTCAGGAATGTCCAGGCGGCAGGTGCAGTCACATCATACTTCACCTACCGGGTCGGAGGAAGGGAGGATCTATCAGAATGATATGTGTCTTTATCCCCCCTCCAATGGCGCCCCTACTCTGCTGAGAGTCTTTATAAAAAACTAGAAGCGCCGAAACCGGTGTGGCTCAGTGGATAGAGCGTCGGCTTGGGGACTGAAGGGACCCGGGTTCAATTCCAGTCAAGGGCATGTACCTTGGTTGCGGGCACATCCCCAGTAGGGGGTGTGCAAGAGGCAGCTGGTCGATGACTCTCTCTCATTGATGTTTCTAACTATCTCTCTCCCTTCCTTTCTGTACAAAATCAATAAAATATATTTTTTTTTAAAAAAAGAACTTTAAAAAACAAAACAAAACAACCTAGAGGCTCTGTGCATGAAATTCATGCATGGTGGGGGCGGGGGGAGGTGTTCCTCAGCCCAGCCTGCACCCACTCCAATCTGGGACCCCTCAAGGGATCCCTCTCACAGTCCACGACTGCTGGCTCCCAACTGCTCACCTGCCTGCCTTCCTGATTGCCCCTAACCGCTTCCGCTGCCTGCCAGCCTGATCACCCCCTAACCACTCCCCTGCCAGCCTGATTGCCCCTAACTGCCCTCCCCTGAAGGCTGGTCACCCTTAACTACTCTCCCCTGCAGGCCTGGGTCCCCCTCCCAACTGCCCTTCCCTGCAGGGCTGGTCACCCCAACTTCCCCTCCTTTGCCGACCTGGTCACCTCTAACTGCTCTCCCCTGCTGGCCTGATTGCCCACAACTGCCCCCCACCCCTTGCTGGCCATCTTGTGTGTTGGAGTGATGGTCAATCTGCATATTACTCTTTAATTAGATAGGATAGAGGCCTGGTGCACAGGTGGGGGCCAGCTGGTTTGCCGTAAAGGGTGTCTTGGATTAGGATGGGGGTTCCCTTAGGGTGTGGGGCAGCATGGGCGAGGAGCCTGCAGTGGTTTACAGGCTGGCCCCGCTGCCCGCCCCCCCCCCCCTAACTCCCCCTGCCCCCGTGACCCAAGTAGAGGCCCATGCCTGTGGAGGCCCTGGTATCTGGGATTTATCTTCTATAATTGAAACTTTGTAACCTCGAGCAAAGACCAGGGCCAGCCAGGATGTGTAGGAAGCTTGGCTTCCTCCATTGCCAGGGAAACCCAAGCCTCCTGCTGGCTCGGTGGCCACAGCCATCTTTGTTGGGTTGATTTGAATACTCCTGATTGGCTGGTGGGCGTGGCTTTGTGAGTTCAGCAGAGATTCAGTCCATTTCCATATTACTCTTTTATCAGATAGGATGGCTGTTGGATTTTGTCGAATGCTTTTTCTGCGCCTATTGATATAATTTTTGTCTTTCAGTTTACTTATGTGATATATCACATTTATTGATTTATGAATATTGTGCCAGCCTTGTGTCCCTAGAACAAATCCCACTTGGTCATGGTGTATGATTTTTTATTATTATTATTTTATTGATTTTTTACAGAGAGGAAGGGAGAGAGAGAGCTAGAAACGTCGAAGAGAGAGAAACATCGACCAGCTGCCTCTTGCACACCCCCTACTGGAAATGTGCCCGCAACCAATGTACATGCCCTTGACTGGAATTGAACCTGGGACCTTTCAGTCCGCAGACCGACGCTTTACCACTGAGCCAAACCGGTTTGGGCTGATTTTTATTTTAATATATATTTTATTGATTTTTTACAGAGAGGAAGGGAGAGAGATAGACAGTTAGAAACGCCGATGAGAGAGAAACGTCGATTAGCTGCCTCTGGCACACCCCCCACTGGGGATGTGCCCGCAACCAAGGTACATGCCCTTGACCGGAATCAAACCTGGGACCTTTCAGTCCGCAGGCTGATGCTCTATCCACTGAGCCAAACCAGTTTTGGCGTGTATGATCTTTTTAATATATCACTGGATCCGATTTTCTAATATTTTGGGGATAATTTTAGCATCTTTCATCAGGGATATAATTCTCTTCCTTTTTAGTGTCTTTATCTGGTTTTGGAATGAGGATAATGCTGGCCTCATAAAGAGCTTGGAAGTGTTCCTTCCTCATTGAGTTTTTGGGAATAATTTGCGGAGGATAGGTGTCAATTCTTGTTTGAATGTTTGTAAAACTCCCCTGTGAAGCTGTCCAGACCAGGGCTTTTGTTTGCTGGGAGTTTTTTATTATTATTATTATTTTTATTACTGCTTCTATTTCCTCAGTTGTTATTGGCCTATTCAGGTTTTCTGATTCAGTTTTGGGAGATTGTATTTTTCTAGGAATTTGTCTGTTGCATCCACATTATCCAGCGTGTTGGCAGAGGGTTGTTCAACGTATTTTCTTACAATCCTTTGTATTTCTGTAGTGTCAGCGATCACTTCTCTGCTTTCATTTCTGATTTTATGTATTTGGGTCCTCTCCCTTTGCTTCTTGATGAGTCTAACAGTTCATCAATCTTCTTTACCATTTCAAAGAACCAGTTTTTAGTTTCATTGACATTTTGTATTCTGTGTGTGTGTGTCTGTCTGTCATTTATTTCTGCTCTAATCATTATTTCCTTCCTTCTACTTACTCTGGGCTTTTTTGTTGTTTTCTTTCAAATTCTTTTAAAAAATATAATTGATTTCAGAGAGGAAGGGAGAGATAATGAGAATCATTGATCATCTGCCTTCTGCATGCCCCCTACTGGGGATTGAACCCACAATCCAGGCATGTGCCCTTGACTGGAATCAAATCTGAGACCCTTCAGTCTGCAGGCCCATGCTCTATCCATTGAGCCAAACCAGCTAGATCTCTTTCTACTAATTCTTTAAGTTATAATGTTAAATAATTTTTTTATGAATTTTTCTTGGCTTCATCTTTCTACCAACAGACTGACATTGGCCCCGTCCTATCGGAGCTATGCAAATTATACCCTCATTTGCATTTATACTGGCCAATCATAATCACACAATATGGAAATCTCATTTACATGAAACAGACCAAAATGGGAAACAGGAGCCGAAAAAAATGCTATTTATTTGTTTATCTATTTATATATCCATTCATTTGTTCATTATACATCATTCATTCATCTATTCCCTTATTCATCATGCATTCATTAATTCATTCACTTGTTCATTTATTCTTTATTTTTTTTATTAAGATATTATATGTCTACATATCTTACCATTGCTCCCCTCTCCCATACATGCCCTTCCTCTCTATAGTTTTGTTTCCATTGTTTGTGCTTATATGCATGCATACAAGTCCTTCGGTTGATCTCTTTATCTCCCCCATTTATTCTTTATTTATGCCTAAATTGTTTTTTGATAACAAAGCAAGTTGAGGCTGTTGGTAATGGGTAACCCTATCCAACCAATCTGAAGTCATAGGTAGGAGTGGCTAAGTTTGTGTGGTGGGTGGGAAGAAAGATAGTTTCAGAACGCGGTTAACTCAGGCTGGATAATCCAAAGACCCTCTGACCCTCATCTTCTCCCCCATATGAGCAAACGCCTGTCTGTGGGGGAGAAGGTGGCGCTGTTGCTCTGGGCTCTTGTGTCCAGAAACTCTCTCTGATCTCCTTTCTCCTGCCCCCTGGCTCTCAGGTTGTCGGGTTGAGGAGTCTCCAGGAGGGAGGACTCTAGTCTGGGAGATGCTGAGAGCAGGACTTTCCATCTGCTTTGCTCGTTGTTCTTTGCGGGGAGCCCAGAACAGCGCAGGTACAGTGTGCTCAATGTCAGTGTGTAAATACACCGAGAAGAGATTCAGAGTTCCTGGAACGGGGGGTGGAGAGTACACAAAAATGAGAGGTGCACCGATGTGGAAAAAGGGGGAAAGTGTGTCAAACTCGCTTTTGGAGGAAGCACTGATGGCCCAGCATCCTCTAGTCTGAGGATCTCCTCTGACAGGCTTTTCTTCATTCCCATTGGAGTCACCTAACCCTCAGCAGGTCCGAGCACAGGAGGTTCAAAACTGTCAAAACCGATTTGGCTCAGTGGATAGAGCATCGGCCTGGGGACTGAAAGGTCCCAGGTTCGATTCCGGTCAAGGGCATGTACCTTGGTTGCGGGCACATCCCCAGTAGGGAGCTTGCAGGAGGCAGCTCATCGATGTTTCTAACTCTCTATCCCTCTCTAAAAAGTCAATAAAAATATATATTAAAAACATACATATATCAAAATTGCTCCAGAGAAACTGCATTGGCGGAAGCTCAGAGGCAAAAGCTGTCTTTGGGTTTGTGTTTTATTTTCTGATTTGAGAGGGAGGGAGAAACATTGATTTGTTGTTCCACTTATCTGTTATCTCTGGCTTTTTTTTTTTTTTAAGTATTTTTGATTTCAAAATTGTGAAAATGATATAATCTGGGTTTTTTTCTTACCTGCCACTTGCCGTTTTTATTAAATGTATTTTTTGTCTTACTGTTGGCTGTTTAGGATCAATCATCTTAGGTACAAGTCTACTTTGAAGTTATAAATCTTGTTAAGTTATAAATTTTCTGAAATTAGTGTTTTCTTCAAAGCCTAGTCTCTGTATACTAGGTTTCTGTCCACAACTTCAACATTTGTCACTTCCTCATCTTAAGGAACTAGTCTTAATCTACTTGTGGGCCTTTCTGATAGATTTCCATTATCTGTAAAGATGTTATTCTGTTATTCACTTTGTAAGAGGTTAATCTAAAAACTATTTTGTTACTTTTTTAAAAATATATATTTTATTGATTTTTTAGAGAGGAAGAGAGAGGGATAGAGAGTTAGAAACATCGATGAGAGAGAATCATCCATCAGCTGCCTCCTGCACAGGAATCGAACCCGGGACCTTTCAGTCTGCAGGCTGATGCTCTATCCACTGAGCCAAACCAGTTTCGGCAGTTTTGATATTTTATGTGGTTTCTTTTAAAGTAAAAATTTTCAAGCTGAGAAACATAGTTTATGGGAGCTTTAGCCCTCACACCCCCTCGAAAAATTCTCAAGAACTTTCTCGGTCAACTGTCCCTTCTACTTCCACCTGTCTCTGCTGTCCCTCTCCTGCTCCGTTTTGGCTCAGCTCCTGCAGTCTCCGGTGGGCACCCTGTCCTAGAAGGAGGTCATGGCAAGCCTGTCTGATGCTCCATTCGGACCAGGTGGCTCCGTCCCCCCCTTGCCCGGCCTCTCGCCCTCTCGCCGCTGGGAGGGCAGAGCTGTCCCAGATGCCCGTCTGCTGGCTGCTGTGCCAGTGGAAGGCCATTCCAGAGCTCTGCTCAGGCCCCCTAGAGGGCTGTCCCTGCCTCTGCTCCTGATGCCAGCGCCTCCCAGTGGCCTGGAGGGGGGTTGGGACTCAGTGAGATCAGTTGCTGAGTTTGCTGTCATGCCCAGTGACTGGCTCTCTAGTGCGGGGTTTGGAGATGGAGAAACTACTGCGCTGCCAACTTTTCCTCTGCTCCCCGCCAACTGTAAGCGCTCCCAGGCGTCCTGTCTGCTCCAGCCTCACTCCGGCCCCACTTTGGAGGCACCTGCGTGATGTCCCCATGGGCTGAGCTCATCGGAACTCACCCTGTGGCTCTGCCCCTGGAGGAGGGACGTGTAACCCACGTGCCTGACTCCCGTTAACCTTTGTGAGTATGTAGTATGTTTTATTCCTTTTGTCCTTTAGGTGGTATTTTAAATGGGGGGGGGGGGGAGGGGAGGGAAGAGATACACTTTTGCAGACAATGTCTGATTTACATTCTTCATCGTTCTATAGCAGGAAACATTCATAGAAAACTCAGATTTGCTTCTGTTTTTTGGATTTTTCTTTTCAGATGATTTTTTTTTACTGTTTCTTACAATGTTATGTTCATGGTTCCATTCTGACCTCTGTTAGGCAATAGTCCTCTATTAAGTCTCATTTACTTTTTAAATATATTTTATTGATTTTTTTTTTTTTTACAGAGAGAAAGGAAGGATAGAGAGTTAGAAACATCAATCAGCTGCCTCTTGCACACCTCCTACTGGGGATGTGCCTGCAACCAAGGTACATGCCCTTGACCGGAACTGAACCTGGGACCTTTCAGTCCACAAGCCGATGCTCTATCCACTGAGCCAAACCGGTTAGGGTTTAAGTCTCATTTAAGCATTAAAACATTCTGGGTCCCTGTCCTCTATCTTCTATAGCTTAGGTCAATGGTCGGCAAACTCATTCGTCCACAGAGCCAAATATCAACAGTACAACGATTAAAATTTCTTTTGAGAGCCAATTTTTTTAAACTTCTTCTAACGCCACTTCTCCAAAATAGACTCGTCCAGGCAGTGGCATTTTGTGGAAGAGCCACACTCAAGGGGTCAAAGAGTTTGCTGACCACTGGCTTAGGTAATTCTATGATTTCTTTAGCCCAGCTGGTGTGGTTCAGTGATTGAGCACTGACCTATGAACTAGGAGGTTAGTTTGATTGCCGGACAGGGCACATGCCCAGTATGGGGTGTGCGGGAGGCAACTGATCAACAATTCTCTCTCATCATTGATGCTTCTGTCCCTTCCTTTCTCTCTCTAAAGTCAACACAAATATATTTTAAAAAATTTCTTTACATCATGCCAGGTCTTCCCTTGCACAGCTGGTTTTGTCCAGGTGTCTGCCTATTTCTCTGTGGAGTGTGTGTATTAGAGACCAGTGGTTGCCAACCACTGGCTGGCGACTGCTTTATAGACTCGGCAGCTGTAGCATCTGACATCACACCTAGGACACTCATTCTAAATATATGTTGTTTCTAGCCTGTACTTCAAAAAAGACATATTTAAAAACAGGCTATTTGGAAGTTTAAGAATATTAGTGATGTAAGTAGTAGTTCCTTCCACTGTCAAATGTGCATCCCAACCAAACCCCTCAGGGGTAGGAAAGCCTGGCCTGCTTTGCAGCCACCTGCACGCCTTCCAACCCCCCCTTCTAGCAAATTTATTTCCCACCCACCCCCGAAAGGCAGAGAGGGGCACGTGGAAAACTGTGGAGCTTGGAGGGATACAGTGATTTCCTCTAGGATAAAATGATTTACAGAAATGCGGTTTTCCACTTGCCATTCTTATGCTCACAATGCAACAGAAATCCTTAAGAGTCAATTTCTATAAATTCCAGCGGGCCTGCCCAAATAACATTAAAACTTCCAAAACTGCTTAAAAATAACTACCCCCGTTAGCTGCGTATGCAAACGTAAAAAGCTGAACAAAGGAAGCAACCACAGAGTTCATATACAAAATGTCCTCTTATTTAAAAAGCGCGGCGGGACTCTGAGAACAGAACTGGTGACCCCTCTCGGCCAGGGAGGTTCAGTGGAATATCGCTCTCTGCACCCGCGCGCATTCCGGCTTGTGGAACATGTCCTCTTCCGTCTCCGGAGTGAGCTGGATGTTATCCTTGACTGGAGACAGGGGATCTGGCTTCTTACAGGAAGGGAGCTTCTCAGAATCTCTGCAAAACAGAACAGAGCGCCACGAACTTGGCGTCTTTAAAGGGCAGGGGCCGGAGGCGTGGCTCCCTGGTAAAGACACGCGAGCTGAGGCAGAATGAGTCCAACCTTTCTCATGCCGCGACCCTTTAATTCAGTTCCTCATGTTGTGGTGGCCCCCCCAACCATAACATTATTTTCGTGGCTACTTCAGAGCTAATTCTGCTGCTGGTATGAATCATAATTAAATACCAGTGTTTTCCAATGGTCTCAGGCTCTACAGCATCTCTCGTCTCGACCCACAGGCTGAGGGTCGCCCATCAGGGTCGCCCAAGACCATCGGAAAACACAGATATTTACATTTCAATTCATAATAGTAGCAAAATGACAGTTATGAAGTAGCAACGAAAATAAATTTTTAAATATATTTTATTGATTTTTTTACAGAGAGGGATACAGAGCTAGAAACATCGATGAGAGAGAAACACCGACCAGCTACCTCCTGCACGCCCGCCACCGGGGATGTGCCCGCAACCAAGGTACATGCCCTTGACCGGAATCAAACCCAGGCTTTCCAGTCCGCAGGCTGACGCTCTATCCACTGAGCCAAACCGGTTCCAGTGCAACGAAAATAACTGTATGGTTGGGGGTCACCACAGCATGAGGAACTGTGTTAAAAGGGTCACGGAATGAGCAAGGTTGAGAACCACTGCAATAGAGAAACGAGTTTTCTACTTGGCACCTCTTCAAATCTTGCTAAGAACCAATGTGAGGCAGGAACAAATGTTCTAGCCCTAACTCTTACCCCATTTTTGTGCTCTCCACCTCCAGGCACAGCTTACAGGTGACCGGCTGGCGCTGCCAGGCACAAGAGCAGGATGCTCCCCAAGAGCAACACGGGTCTGGTCAGGTCAGTGGGATGCGGGAAGTTCAGTGTCAGGGTTTCATGCTCGGCCTCACAATAACTACTGCTTGTTGACTTTATGTGATGTCAGAAAAGATTTACAATTAAATAAAAAGGCTATTACAATACCAATTTTCAAACAAAAAACACACAAACCGAAAAACCTGGTGGGGCCAGGTTTTCTTCATATACTTCAACCAAAACATACCAGATCAAACACAGATCAGGTACAAGAACCCAGCTGATTCCATTAAACTAGGTCAGTGTTTCCCAAAGTGCGGTACGCGTTGCACCGGAGTTTGGTGGGGATAAGCACTGCACCGTGCTTAGCGGCGCCTAATTCTGCGTTCTCATGAGTACGAGGGGTACCCAGCGTTACGAAAATTATAGAAGGGGTACACGTATGTCAGAAGTTTGGGAAACACTGAACTAGGCAATGAAGACTTGCAAATGTGTAGTGTTGTTGTTTTTTGTTTTTGTAGAACTATGCTATTGATTCTAAATACTTAATAAGTTTATAGTTAAGTGTCTATTTTAATTTCTAAAAGGTTAAATGTTGACAGGTGTAACTAATAATTTGGGGCCCTCAACTTTTAAAAGTATAAAGGGTTCCTGAAGACAGGTGTTTGAGAACTCATGCAATGTGGTTTAATCCTAGACTTCACCCAATGTAAATTGTAAGAAGGCGCTGGGCAGTGTTTTTACTAAGTGTTCCCATCCACACCGTTTCACCTGGTGACAACACCTCTGTTAGGTAAGGCTCAATCCTATGGCACCCGGGCAATCTTTGTGTTTTTCATTTCTTCTTAGCACACTTGCTTTAAGAACAAGAAAACGAACGAAGAGCGAGCCAAGATGGCTGCACTGGTAAATGCCTGTACTCCAGCCTCCCACAGCCATGTCAGGATGACAACCACAGTAAGAACCTTCACGCAGAACTGCCCGAACGCTGGGTGCACAGAAGCCCTGCAGCCGGAGAGACGGAGAGAGCACACAGACTGGTAGGAGGGCACGTGGGCGTTGTGTGTGTTTCTAACTGGGAGGCAGACCTCTCTGCAGAGGCGCCAGTGAGGAGGCCCGGCCTCAGGTCCCAGAGGGGGGGAGAGAGGTCCAGGCAGCCACAGGCTGTAAGAAGCAGGGGGATCCCAGCTGTTCCCCTTAAAGGGCCCATGTGCACACTTACAGGGTCCCCTTTCTTCCACGCTCCAGCGCTGGGGAGCCAGGCTCCCATGGGCAGGAACTCGGGGCGGCTCTCTCCCAGACAGGGTGTCCAGAGTGGCCCCTGTTCCCGTGCTGGGGCCTCCGGTCACAGGGTGACTGGCAGCCATGTCTGAGGCTCAATCAGCACTGTTCGCTCTGCCTTGGGGATTCCCGAAGACCCTAACCCGCCCAAGCTGGCTGTAGCTGCTTTTCCAAATGCATGGCCTGTCCTGACTCAGACTTCACTAAAATTAAACAAATCTCTCAAGCAGCAGCTGGTGTCAAACCTACCGATAAAAGGCCCAAGACCCGCCCTAGCTGGTTTGGCTCAGTAGATGCAAGGTCGGCCTGGGGACCTTGGTTCGATTCAGGTCAAGGGCATGTACCTGGGTTGCCGGCACATACACGGTAGGATGTTTGCGGGAGGCAGCTGATCGATGTTTCTAACTCTCTGTCCCTCTCCCTTCCTCTTTCCACAAAATCAATAGATTAAAAAAAAAAAAAGGCCCCAGCATCAGCACCAGCTGGCCTTGTTTCACAGCTGGGCCTGGGCATCTGAGCCCAATGCTAACAGCAGATCTCAGGAGTCCCTGCTGGGTGGCCCTAGAGCCAGTGCACCCAGCGGACAGCTTCAGACCATAGATTACACACCCGCATGCGCCACACTCAGGACGCAGACTCGGTGAGCACTGAAACAAGTGCTCCTGCACAGGGGTTCCGGCCCCGCAGCTCTCCATGTAGCTGCAGCTGGGCCTCACAGCCTGGCCTGAGGTCAACTCCTCCCAGTGACCCAACAGCAATCGAGGCTCAACTACAAGATGGGGCGCACCTAGAGGGCCCCCCAGCTCAGGTGACTGCGGAGGCTGAGCCATAGGACCTCTCACAAGGTCACTCACCACTTCCGGGAGACACAGCAACAAACATGGGGAAGCAGCCAAAATCCGGGGGAGACAGGAGGGCAAGGGAGCAGGAAGAAAAAGGTATCCATTTTTCATATATTAATCTAAAAATCAAAATGAGCCGAAACCGGTTTGGCTCAATGGATAGAGCGTCGGCTTGGGGACCGGGTTTGATTCCGGGCATATCCCCAGTAGGGGGTGTGCAAGAGGCAGCTGATCGATGACTGTCATCGATGTTTCTAGCTATCTCTCTCCCTTCCTCTCTGTACAAAATCAATAAAATATATTAAAAAATAAATAAATAAAAATCAAAATGAGTAGGAAACCTAGTGAACAAAATAAACTGGTGAATAAAATGTAATCAGAGGCAGAGAAGCATGGAGTGGACTGATGACTTTCAGCGGGAAGGGGGAGTGGGTGTGGAAGAGATAACCAAAGATCTTACCTTTAAACACGGACAGTGGGGTGGTAAAGCGTGGAGGGGGCAACTGGGGGAAAAAGGGGGACACCCCTAATACTCTCAATAATAAAAGATTTAAAAAGAAAATTGAGTTACAAATCAATGTTACTCTGCAGTTAATCTTGAAATCTAACAGAAGCATTGTAGATCTATACAGGGGCAACTCATTTAAATCCATGTTTGCCACATACATTTAGAAATCTGGCCAATTCATCTTATAAACTCAGTAATTCCTCCCATTTAAAAATTATTTTTTATTAAAGAGAGCGGGAGACACACATCAATCGGTTGCCTCCTGCATGCGCTGCCCAGGGCCCAGCAACCAAGGTATGTGCCCCTGACTGGAATTGAACCCGGGACCCTTCAGTCCACAGGCTGGTGCTCTATCCACCGAGCCAAACTGGCTGCAGCTAACGCCTCCCATTTTAGATGTGATAACTTAAGGAAAAATGAAAGTGCAGTATACCCAGACGCACAATTACCTTCCCAACCCCATGTCTTAACCTTGTTCTCATTACAATCCTGAGAGAGAAGGAAAGAAAGCTGAGGCACTCAGGCCAGGAAGAGTCATGTGATTTGCTTAACGAGAGAGACCCCCAGAGCTGACCGAGAACTGGGTGCTGTTTTTTGTGTGTGTGTGTGTTGTTGTTTTTTTTTTTTTTTTTTATCAGTTTGCCATCTCTTCATTAAAAGAAGGCACAGAAATTGCAGTTAAGGTATAGAGTCAGCTAAAGGAAATAGGTAAGAGAAAATGGATTCATAAGGGAACAGAAAGACTTGGGAGGAAGATTGAAATTAAAGAAACAGGACAACTCACTTTCTAAACCCGAAGTTCTTCCAGAGCTCATTGATCTTGGTCTGCATCCCCGGCCTGTTCTCGGCGTTGTGATGGGCGCTGTGATGCTTCCTTTTCTGGCCTCTCGCTGGCCGCCTGCTCAGCCCACTGGCCCGGGCCGGCACCAGAGGCCTGATCTTGGTGGTAGAGAGACTGTCCAGAGAACTAGACTTATACAGCCCAGGGACCTGGAAAATAAATGCCGGTTTTAATACTCTTGTTAAAGCAACTCCTTTAGTTAATGTCAAGCTGTCCTTTATACCCCAGAACAGAAAAATAACAGGCAATATGTAAAGATGTGCCGTTTACAATACTACAGAAATTAATTTTAACCGTTAATACATGTAGCACCTGGCACTTAAGAATTAAGTGAGGCTCTGCCTTACTCCTTCATCGCTGTCTGAATCCTTTTACAGTCGTTTCCTACCCATTATTTGTGGGGATCTGTTTCAAGACCCCCAGTGGCCCTGACCGGTTTGGCTCTGTGGAATGAAAGGTCCCAGGTTCGATTCTGGTCAAGGGCATGTATCCTGATTGTGGACACATCCCGGTAGGGAGTGTGCAGGAGGCAGCTGATCAGTGTTTCTCTCTCATCGATGTATCTCTCTATCCCTCTCCCTTCCTCTCTGTAAAAAATCAATCATTAAAAAAAAAAAACCCAGTGGATGCTTGCAGTTGTGGACAGCACCTAACTATAAATGCAATGCTGCTTCTCTCACTCTCTCACACACACACACACACACACACACACACCTATGATAAAGCTCTACACCTTTCCCATCCACACGAAGCCCTGACACTGCCTGCAGCTGTCACTTGTGCAGTTTGAGGTGTGACGATAAACAAGCACAAATTCTTTTCCTTCCTCAAAACAGAACATTCGATTTTCTCATGGATCTGAGCACACACTGCTTCCGCACACACTGCTTTC
Source organism: Pipistrellus nathusii (assembly GCA_963693515.1). Lineage (NCBI taxonomy): Eukaryota > Metazoa > Chordata > Mammalia > Chiroptera > Vespertilionidae > Pipistrellus > Pipistrellus nathusii. Next base: position 5,602,409 of record OY882877.1, read on the forward strand.
TTTTCACGTCACAGCTTCTCTCTCGGCGATCTGGATCGCAGGAGTAGCAATTCCATGGCGGCGTCACCACTGCCGCACTTGGGGACATTACTAAGTAAAACCCAGTCACTGAGCTGACAAGCAGCTGGTCCCACAACATGTGGCTGCTAAGCACCCAATGGGTGGGTGGGGTTACAGCGTGAATATATTGGACAAAGAGAATTAACATCCCAGGCGGGATGGAGACATGAAATGGAACACGGCAGGCAACGTAACATTTATGAGCTATTCATTTCTGTCATTTTCCATTAACATTTTCCAACTATAGTTGACCAAGAGTAACCAAAACAGCAGAAAGCAAAATCGGATAAGGGGACTCCTGTACACGTACACACACACACACACACACACACACACACACACACACGGCAACATAATACACACAGCTATTGCGTACTTTGTTTTTCTCACTAAATATATCTTGATTTTACTTAATAATGTACCTGGGAGATTTTCCCGCTTCACACATAAAACTTACTTTTGAATAGGTTGCCTGGTCCTCCACTGTCTAAATGTGCCATAATTTACTCAAGCAGGTCTCTGCTGACAGGTTATTCACACCAAAGGGTTGATTTTTGTTGGATGAAACACGGGGCCATTGAAGGGGTGTTTTTCGGGATAGCCATAGGGAGACATAAAACAGTGAGGAGGAGAGAGAACTGATGAAGCCGGCAGACGGCGTACAAAGAAGGAAAAGACTCACAGATGAAGGGGAAATCCTGGGGGAGGGATGAGAGAGCAAGACACAGGACAAAGAAATGTCGCCTCTTGGAAAGGATCAGGTTTAGTTGTTTCCTTCACCCCCTGCTGAGCTGGCATCTATGTTTCTAACTCTCTATCCCTCTCCCTTCCTCTCTGAAAAAATAAATAAATGAAATACATAAAAAGAAAAGGACAGCCCTGGCTGGTTTGGCTCAGGGGATAGAGCGTCAGCCTGCAGACTGAAGGGTCCCAGGTTCCATTCCAGTCAAAAGCACATGCCCAGGTTGTGGGTTCAATCCCCAGTGGGGGGCGTGCAGGAGGCAGCCGATCAATTATTCTCTCTCATCATGAATGTTTCTATCTCTCCTTCTCCCTTCCTCTCTGAAAAAAAAAATTAAATAAATAAATAAAAAAGAAAAAACATTAAAAAAAGAAAAAAGAAAAAAAAAAAGGACAGCTCTAAGATTTTGAAACTAAGTGAGAAAAATACGATTTTATTCTGAGATGCACGGCTTAGTGATAAGATGATGAAACTGGACTGAGAGGGAAGGTGCAGCGGAGTGAACCAGGAGTGATGGTTAAAACCCCGACAGAGAGAATCTCTGACAGAGAACAACAACAGATGATGATGGTTTAATGTCGGACATAATTCCTTTGGGGAAAGTACTCTCTACATTTCTAGTCCTCTCAGTTACTGCCAACAGTTTTGATATCTATTTCCAGACTGTTTACTATAATTATGTAAACATACACGTACGCATGAATATTTTTAGGTATTATAAAGCAAACAAAAACACCATGTTAATAACATACTTTTTCCTTTTCAAAGGCAGGATATGATTGAAAAGCCTCTCTTATCCAATGATGTTAAAAAAAAAAAAAAAGTCTTATATTTGCTATAGTATGAGATAGAAACCTTTCAGATGGATATGAGGACTTGAAATATTCAAAGTTTTTGTGCTTTAAAAAGTAAATATGTTCATACAGAAAAACATGGAAAACAACAAAGAAATCCCCCTTTATTCCTACCAGCTAAGACCTAAAACCAAGAATGTATTTAACAATTTGTCTTTTATCTCCAATTTTCACCAATATAACCAATACACAAGTAAATGTTCTTATAGAACTATTTCCTTAGATTCAAGTTCCAGAATGCACTTACCGGGTTAAATCACTTGAACTCTCTCAAATGGTTTTCCAGATATGACAAGGCAATTCAGTCTCTCCTAAATATCTGATTATACATCTCACTAGACTTTCACAAAAATGACGCATTTCTCAGAACGTACCTGCGCTGTGAAAAGGCAGGCGACTGTGGAGTCATTACAGATAGATGCTAAGTGAGCACGTGGGAAAAAAACCCTTATGCCACAAGCAAACACAACCAGAACGCCTACAATCAATAACACAGGATCCTGGAAGGTTTGTTTGAAAGTAGACATTTTTGTGTAAAAAAAAAAATATAGGCATTTAACATTTTTAATTGTGTTTATGTTTCTCATTTTCTGACATGTGACATGAAATAAATGTGACATGAAATAAATGAATGTTTTACCTTGTTTCTCAGAGGCGTGTCTTTTTTTGGAAAGTGAGAGACATGTAGCGTGGGTTTCTGATTACCTTGATTACCAAGTGACTTAAAATTGCAATCAGATTCCTAGATCCCCCAGATCAAAAAATAAAAATAAAATTAGGTTTTTACTATGGAATGTATATATGACAACTGACCGAAATTCAACAAAACATAAAACAAAATGAGAAAATCAGTATAGATATAACATTTTGGTTTTTCCCCCCCAGAAAAGAAAGTGTAAGAAGCTAGGGGCAGAGTAAAAGAAACGGACCTCATGAGAAGAGAATGAGGTTGCCAATTTTAGTTTAAAATAGGAAGACAGGGAGAAGGCCTTCAGATGAATGAAATGTAAATTGTCTACACAGTAATATCTAGAACGAAAAAAGTTAAGACCGTCAATTATTCCCATCGCGTGGGCAAACTTGTCTCCATTATAGGATTAATCGCCCTATTTTGTTTTAGGTATAAATGTGAAAACAAAAGGGTTTGTGGGACTTACCTCTGGGCTGGAATCCTTGGTGGAAAGCCCAGGGAGTGTGGACCCACTGAAGCTGTGAGGGGATAACTCCGCACTCCCCTGAGACCGGGAAGACCAGCTCAGTTCATGTACGGGATGCGCTTCATCATCTCCTGACTCCTCACTCTTGACCCTCCTCTCGGGCAGGGAGCTGGGGGAGTCCCCGTTTCTCCGAAACTGCTGCAACACTGTCCTCGGAGAGGGGCTCGGAGTCCTTGAAAAATCTCCAAGACTTCCAGACCAGCTGAAACAGCTTCTCAGCGTCCCCAGAGGGGGTGGGGAGATGGTCCTTGTGAATCCGGTGGTCTTAAAGGACCGAGGCTCTTCACCAGCGACCACAGCTCCGCCCTCTGGAGTCTGATCACGTGGGTTGGGTGCTACATTGCTCTCGACACAATCTGATTCATTTAGTTCAACCAGCTTTTCGCTCTCTAGACAATCTGACTCATTTAGATCAACCAGCTTCTTGGTCTCTAGACAATCTGATTGATTCAGATCAACCACTTTATCATCTAGACAGTCTGACTCATTGAGATCAACCAGCTCCTTGCTCTCATGACAATCTGATTCATTGAGATCAACCACTTTATCACCTACACAATCTGATTCATTGAGATCAACCACTTTATCATTTAGACAATCCGATTCATTGAGATTGTTCTCTTTATCTGTGTCAGCAGTTTCATCTGGAAGTTGGGGGCTTGCTTTCTTTGATACACAGTCCATAGAATCCAGAGAATTGCAAAAAAACCTAACAGGAAAAACAACGGATAGAATGCATAAGTATTTTAGATAAGATTTAAAATATGGCCCAGTTTCTTTTTAAAATAAAATCTCATAAATAATTTTATGCACACCTCTGTCACTGCACTTACCACATGGGCTGAGAGATTTTGTTTATGGACCCATTTTTCCAACTATACTAGAAGCTCCTCAAGAATAAAGTCTACGCCTCTCACTTTTGTAACTCAACACCTAGTATCGTATCAAGTTCTCAATTATTAGAGCTCTTTAAAAAATATATATATTTTTTATTGATTTCAGAGAGAGAGGGAGAGGGAGAGATAGAAACATTAATGATGAGAGAGAATCATTGATTGGCTGCCTTCTGCATGGATTGAGCCTGCAATCTTAACATGTGCTCTGACCAGGAATCGAACCGGTGACCTCTTGGTTCCTGGGTTGACGCTCAACCACTGAGCTTACACCCGGCTAAGCTCTTAGAGCTCTTATATTCATCAGTATTTAAATATACTTCTAATAAAACAAACAAACAAACAAACAAACATACTTCTAGTAATACTTGGAAAATGTACTTAGTTTTTAAAGAAACAAAGTAGAGACTACCTCCAAAAACAGTTTTTCTGATACAAAAAGCAGCAGAAGTTCAAGGGAAAGCTGTGCATTCAGGTCTGAACTCAGGCAATAAAAACTGTCATTGTTGCCGAAACTGGTTTGGCTCAGTGGATAGAGCGTCCGCCTGTAGACTGAAGAGTCCCAGGTTTGATTCCCATCAGGGGCATGTACCTTGGTTGCGGGCACATCCCCAGTCGGAGCTGTGCAAGAGGCAGCTGATCGATATTTTTCTCTCCCCAATGTTTCTAACTCTCTATCCCTCTCCCTTCTGTTAAAAAGAAAAAAAATCAATATATTAAAACAAACAAACAAACAAAAAAGCTGTCATTAAGTCAGGTCCTACACCTTCCCCAGCTAGATTTGGTGTTTACCTAACACCGTCGAAGCACACGTCAATGCAGCACAGAACACAACAGACACACAGCATCCCAGAGATGGAGCCATACCTGCTTCTGGTCCCAGGGACCACGACGGCACCACTTTCTTGGTTTTTCTTCTGCAAAAGTGCAGCAAATTTATTCCTTGTCGTAGGCGGCGTGCTTAGGGTTTTGGTGATAGTAGTCCCACCCACCGGGTTAGGGAGCGGCATTTTGGAAAAGTTCGATGACGTAATGCCTTCGCAGCCATCTTCCTTGGTCTTCTTTGCAAACGAAAGAGAATACTGACTCAACAGGTCATCTTCTGACAGCTCCTCTAAATAAAAATGGGGTGCCCGTGAATAAATGTCTGCCCACATGCAGTTAGAGATGCAGTTTAGTTTCACTGTCCATGTCCCTTTGTCCTAAACTATGCACCAGAGAAGAAAATCCAAGGATAACTTAATTTTTTTCTTCTTGGTTGTGTTTTACAATTTCACAAGTTAGAATGCTTTAATGTCGATTATTTGTACAATTTTATGTGAAATTACCCAAACCAAAATTTCAGGACACAATCAATTTTGTAAGGCTATTTATACTGATTATACCATGGGCTTAATTTTGAATGTACAAAATAAATTAAAAAAACAAGACCTGGGAAGCGAAAATTATAAAGCACTGCTGAAGACTTAAATAAATGGATCAGAAAATTCAATATTCAGATGTTAATTCTCCCCAAATTGAGCTATAGATTAAACTAATTCCCAATCAACATCAGAGCAAGATTTTTTTTTTTAATATATTTTTTATTTATTTTTTAACAGAGAGGAAGGGAGAGAGAGGTAGAGAGCTAGAAACGCCGATGAGAGAAAAACATCGACCAGCTGCCTCTTGCACACCCCCTACTGGGGATGTGCCCGCAACCAATGTACATGCCCTTGACAGGAATCGAACCTGGGACCTTTCAGTCCACAGACCAACGCTCTACAACTGAGCCAAACCGGTTTCGGCCAGAGCAAGATTTTTTAAAAACAACAATCTTAGCTGGTTTGGCTCAGTGGATAGAGCATCAGCCTGCAGATTGAAGGGTCCTGGGTTTGATTCCAGTCAAGGGCACATGCCCGGGTTGTGGGCTCGATCCCCAGAAGGGACTTGCAGGACGCAGCCAATCAATGATTCTTTCTCATCATTGATGTTTCCATCTCTCTCTCCTTTTCCCTTCCTCTCTGAAATCAATAAAAAAACACATACAAAAAAAACCCCACCACCCCAACAAAGTTGATTCTAAGATTTAAATGAAAATGTGCACAACACAGAGTTAGCCAAAACAACTTTTCAAAGAAGTAAGGGACTATACCACTTGACTTTGAAATTGACTGTGAAGCTGGGACCAGTTTGGCTCAATGGATAGAGCGTCGGCTTGGGGACTGAAGGGTCCCGGGTTCGATTCCGGTCAAGGGCATGTACCTTGGTTGCGGGCATATCCCCAGTACGGGGTGTGCAAGAGGCAGCTGATCAATGACTCTCTCTCATCGATGTTTCTAACTCTCTATCTCTCCCTTCCTCTCTGTACAAAACCAATAAAAAAATATTAAAAAAAAAAAAAAAAGAAATTGACTGTGAAGTTATAGTGATCAAGACAGTGTGTCTGACATGAAGTTAGGGAGAGAGATCAATGCTTCATAACACTTCAAACACATACACACACACACACACACACACACAGGCCAACTGATGGCCACCAAGTGTGCCCAGGAATTCAATAGGGAAGGATCATCTTTTTAACAAATGGCCCTGGGACGACTGAACTGGCAAAAAACGCAACCACGACCCGTACCTCATATCACATAAGAAAAATCAGTTAAAAATGGATCAGAGGCCTAAATATGAGTTAAAACTATAAAACTTCTAAAAGAAACAGGAGAAAAGCTTAGTGACCTTGGGTTAGCAAAGATGGATTTCTTAAACATGACCAGTGCTGACTAGCATTTCACAGAGACGAAACACACACCACTTCTTGGCCGTTTCACCGCGGACAGCTTCCGGGGCAGGTTCAGGCCCCTGGTGCTGATCACCCGCTCCCTGCCTGCAGTGCTTGGATTCTCCTTCAGTCTCGTAGCGCCCGGAACCGCGTCCCGCTCAAGCCTAGGGCGGTAATTCCTGTGCCAAATGCTATCAACACTAGATGGTTTTTGAGATGTTTTGTCATCCCAACTACGACTTCTTGACAGGGCAGGCTAAAATAGTAAAAGCAAAAAGATTACTTGAAAAACATAGTGAATTATTTCCCTCTGTGTCAACACCAAATTATCAACAAATAGTTATCCAGAAAAAAGAGCTTTTGGATGAATTATCTGTCCTCTAAGGACATTTCCTACACTTTCTGTTACATGTACCTTGTATTCTTAGGTTTGTTTTCTTTTCTAAGTGACCTTATCAGCTCATCCTAAGAAAAAAGTAGCCCCAGCTGGTTTGGCTAAGTCCTTTTGCTTCTTTGGGCTGTCGTGCTGGTTAAGAAGTGTCTTCTGTCTTAGTTCCCAGTCCAATCCAGGCCTTTTTTACCCTTGCTCATTCTCATTAATTAATCAGTCCTTTACTAAGCATTTATTAAGCACATAAAATATGGTTAGGCTAGCTAATGGTCTGGAGTACAAAGAAAACAAAATATAATCCTTCCTTGTAAGGACTTGGCAATGAAAGCTCATAAAACCCTGCCTTTATGAAGGTTACATTATTTTGGGGAGAATCAGAAAATAAACCAGAGATAAATTACATACAGTAAGTACTAAAAAGAAAAAAGAGAGAGAGAGAGAGAAATGTTACTAGGGAAAGCTGGTGAAGAGTTTGTGTTTGGCTGTGGATAGATTTCAGATTACCGGAACTCATTTAAGTAGAGATTGTGTGGCTGGCACACAGACTGGAGATTGGGGTAGAATAAAGATGAATGAAGAGAACAGAGTCTGAGTGAAAACATGAACAGAGAAGAGAGAATGGCGGGAGAGTGGACCAAGAGACAGAATTGGGAAAAAGTAGTAGAAAACAGGGAAGGGCTACAGAACAGAGCGAAGGTGTTTATTAAACGTTTGCTAAATTGTGCATCAGTGGAAACCAAGTTGTACTTGCAAGGGTAGCGTTTCTAGATTTGGGTCTTCAACAACATGACAGGGTGAACAGGGTGAGAGGAGGAGAAAGGCACTGAATGCTTGGTATATTCAAATGGCAAGTTCAAGTCTAAAGGTCTTTAATGTAAGGAAGTTACCCGCTGTACCTATGTTCTAAGAGACACCATTTCTTTAGCTGTTTCTGATCTGTACTCCGCACAGTGCCTGGATAGAAAAACGCTTAAAATATGTTCAGTACACGAAGCTTCTGAGACATAACTGAATGTGCGTTTAGAAAGAAGCCATTAAGAGACTTACTGTGGCAGCGTCTGGACTGTAGTCATCAATCTGTTCAAAAGTATTTATATCTTTATTTCCAAGTGCTATCTGAAGAGCTATGGAGTCATCAATATACCTAGGTTGGTAAGATTAAGGACAAATTTTATTAACAATGGAACAAAACCCACGGTATTAAGAAGAAAAGTGGGCCCAGCCAGTGTGGCCCAGTGGTTGGGCACATCGACCTGTGAACTAGGAGGTCAGGGCACAGGCCCGGGTTGAGGGGCTGAGTCCCAGTGGTGGGTGTGCAGGAGGCAGCCAATCAATGATTCCCTCTCATCATTGATATTTCTCTCTCTCTCTCTCCCTTCCTCTTTGAAATCAATAAAAATATAAATTAAAAAAAAGAAAAGTGTATTCCATTGTTACAGAAAAATATAAATTAAAAAAAAGAAAGAAAAGTGTATTCCACTGTCACAGGAAATCCTCAGTTTTATAACGTCAATGGATGCTCCTTCCTTCCATCCACACTCGGCATTACCGAAACCACAAGCACATTTACTCATCTGCTTGTCACTGCAGGAGCTGGCTGTCTCCTGAAGCAAAGCCAAGGCATTGCCTACTCCCTCAAGAAGATGGAGAGGGGCCTGGCCGCCTGCTGAGTGGCCCAGGCTGGGCACTGCCCGCCCGAGTGAGTGGCAGTGGCTGTGGGAAGGGCTCTCTCATCGGGAGTCCTCGCCCATAACGCCGCTCCTAACACGCCCAGCTTGCTTGCCACAAGCATTTCTCTTAAGTGTCCCCTTTGTTGTTGTTTTTTAAAAATCTATTCGGCTTTATTGGAGGATTCACAGATCAGCCAGCATTCCTAATGCTGTAGAAAGAAGTTTTAAGCCCAAACCGGTGTGGCTCAGTGGATAGAGCGTCGGCCTGCGGACTGAAGGGTCCCAGGTTCGATTCCGGTCAAGGGCATGTACCTTGGTTGCGGGCACATCCCCAGTAGGGGGTGTGCAGGAGGCAGCTGATGGATGTTTCTCTCTCATCGATGTTTCTAACTATTTCTCTTTCTTCCTCTCTGTAAAAAAATCAATAAAATATATTAAAAAAAAAATAAGTTTTAAGTGTCACCTCTGGAATATGTCCCTATTAAGTCCCACTAAGTAATTAACAAGCTACAGCAAACGAGCCTCAGATTTATAAACAAGAAGTTGCTTTAAATTTTCACCAGCATGCTAATCAAAATGAACAAAACACAGATTTCATTACAGAAAAGAAAGCAAGAAGGAGTTTGCAAGCTTTTTACTGGCTGCCTCGCTAGGAATGCCACCACGGACACAGAGAGGGACGGAAGCCCCACCACGTGGTTCAGAGAGGATACCGCCCAGCGTAGCTCAGGGCCGCGGGGTCAACGTCGTCTCCGTAGTCATTCAGAGGGACCAGCTTCCTTCGGACGGGATCAAACACGAGCTGGTACAGGAAGGTGTTGTTGGCCCGAATGAAGCCTTTGATGTAGTCTTCTGGCACTGTGATATTCATCTTGAGGTAATGCCCAATTTTCTTAATAACCTAGCAATGGATGCAAAGATATTTACGCGTTATCTGCAAGTAAAGAATACAGAACGCATAAACCCCAAGACCCATCTGCTTACACGAGAGGAGGATGAGGAGAAACAGGAAAACCAATAGTTTTTATCTGCATTAAAAACCTCTACCAGCAGCCAGGACCGGTTTGGTTCAATGGATAGAGCGTCGGGTTGGGGACTGAAAGGTCCCGGGTTCGATTCCAGTCAAGGGTATGTGCCTTGGTTGTGGGCATATCCCTGGTAGGAGGTGTGCAGGAGGCAGCTGATGGATGACTCTCTCTCATCGATGTTTCTAGCTCTTTATCTCTCTCCCTTCCTCTCTGTATAAAATCAATAATATATATATATATATATATATATATATATATATATATATATATTTTTTTTTTTTTTTTTTTTTTTTTTTAAACCTCTACCAGCAAACACAACCATGTGACGATCACTTAAAATGCTGAGTTTCTATAACAGTATTTTCTTTGCATTTCCTATTATTAATCCAAATAATAAGAAATTCACCCTAACCCATTTGGCTCAGTGGATAGAGTGTCGGTCTGCAGACTCAAGGGTCACGGGTTTGATTCCGGTCAAGGGCATGTACCTTGGTTGCAGGCACACCCCCAGTGGGGAGTGTGCAGGAGGCAGCTGATCGATGTTTCTAACTTTCTATCCCTCTCCCTTCCTCTCTGTTAAAAAAAAAAAAAAAAAAATCAGTAAAATATTTAAAAAGTTTCAGTTACACATCAAGTTTACATTCCTAAGTACATATTCTTCACAAAGTCCCTTTTATTCAGAAGGCAAAAACTCAAAACATATATAACTCAAGAATTAAAAACCCCCAAGTATTAGAGAAATTAGCATCCTAACTCCTACGAACAGTCATGGATGATTAAAGCTTGAAGTGTTTTTAAACATTTTCTATGAGATCACAGAGAGAGAAGGGAAGACCCGGAGAACTGAAGGGATCCTGTAGTGACATGAGGATCGGGGCCTAACCCTCCCTTCCCAGTTCTCCCACCGTCTCCCCCCCCAACACACTGATGCTGCACCAGCCCGAGCCCTGAGGATGCACACTGCCCCCTGGAGACAAAAGGGAAGCTCTGCTCTGCAATCCTAGGGCTTTGGAGAACTACCCAGCAGGGAGAAACGAGCTCTTTAATGGAAGGAGCCCTGGCTGGTGTAGCTCAGTGGATAGAGTGTCAGCCTGCAGACGGAAGGGTCCCAGGTTCGATTCCAGCCAATGGCACATGCCCAGGTTGTGGGCTCGATCCCCAGTAGGGGGCGTGCAGGAGGCAGCCGATCAATGATTCTCTCTCATCATTGATGTTTCTGTCTCTTTATCCCTCTCCCTCCTTTCCTCTCAAAAAATAAAATAAAATAAAATAAATATATATATATATACACATATACATATATATATACATATACATACATATATATCTGTGTGTGTGTGTGTGTGTGTGTGTGTGTGTGTATATATATATATATATATATATAGAGAGAGAGAGAGAGAGAGAGAGAGAATATAAAGGGATCCTGAGACCAAAAGACTGAGAACCACTACTATTGAGTAACAGGACAGATAAAAAGATGGTACGTCTTAACATTGTTGCTACTCTATAATACTTCAAATAGCCCTTAAGACTCTTTATATTACTCCTCATTTAAAAAAAACCACTACTAGTTTGTCAACTGCTGAAAATATGGTTCATTATAGTTGCAAAAGCAAATTTCTAGTGTGGTAGTCATTTTATTTCAGTGACACAGTACTGGCAGTGACATATTATTACTGGCTATAATATTTCAAATCCACATTCATAGTGTTTTATCTATCATTTAGGAAAGGCTTCAAAAGTCGAATATGACACCTGGTAAGTCAGTCTTACCTTCACAATATCGGGGTTATTGGCTAGCCTCAGCACTTTGCAGGCCTTTGCTAATCCGATCCCGCGCAGCGAGGAGAGGTAGTCACAGCCGGAGAGAATGCACATGTACCGAAACTTCTCCTCCGTGAACACATCCCCGAGCTGTCGGCACATGCCCAGCCGAGCCTGGTCAATTTCTAGCCCGTTTCCGAACTGGTCCATTTTTAAAATCACCTGCAAGGGGAAAGGAAATTGTTAATACCTAGAAGGGCCATTTTTATTTTTTATTCTACAATTCACCGCAAAATTTCTAAGAAATGTGTTTTTATTCTTCATCGTAGCAACGAGAGCTGAGCTAGGTCGGCCAGTTAACTACTGTCACGTCTGTAAACAAATCAAGGTGAAGTACGGGCTACTCTGACACAAGGAACACCCTTTCTTTTTTTTTAACTTTTAAAAAAATATTTTATTTTTTTTTTTTACAGAGAGGAAGAGAGAGGGACAGAGAGTTAGAAACATCGATGAGAGAGATCATCGATCAGCTGCCTCTTGCACACCCCCTACTGAGAATGTGCCTGCACCAAGGCACATGCCCTTGACCGGAATCGAACCTGAGACCCTTCAGTCCGCAGACCGACGCTCTATCCACTGAGCCAAACCGGTTTCGGCAGGAATACCGTTTCTACACCTTTACTTCCTACTGACATTACAGGTTGTCATGGTGACCAAATAGCAATTCAAATAGAAAGCACTTCCCCTTTACCTGCCACTGTTACTTTTTAAAAAGTAAACCGTTTTCTTATTTTTAAAGTAATACATGTTCGCCGAAACCGGTTTGGCTCAGTAGATAGAGCGTCGGTCTGCGGACCGAAAGGTCCCGGGTTCGATTCCGATCAAGGGCATGCACCTTGGTTGCGGGCACATCCCCAGCTGATCGGTGATTCTCTCTCATTGATGCTTCTAACTCTCTCTCCCTCTCTCTTCCTCTGTGTAAAAATTCAATAAAATATATTTTTAAAAAAATAAAAATAAAGTAATACATGTTCATTATAGAAAAGATTGGAAACAGAAATCCAGGAGGAATGAAATAGAAGTTGCTCTAAATCTCTCATCTATCGCTGTTACCCAGCATTATCCTTTTGACATAGGTCCTTCCAGTCATCTATGTCTAGATGATATGAATAACAAAAATGAGATCATCCTATATTTCTGCATCTTAACTTTTCCTAAACATATCATAAAAATTTCCATTTAAGAGTTGATACCCAATCCCATTATAAAAAACTGTATTTAGGAAAAAAAGATGGTGGCTGGTAGGACAGAGGAGAGAGAGGACGTGAGTGGTGAGGGTGTGAAAGGAGTGTGTGGCTGTGCGGGGGCGTGTGTGTGAGGGGAGGAGGGAAGGTTAGATCTCCCAGGAGCAGCAGGGGCTGGCAGACAGCTCTCCTTGACAAGGAGAGGCACTCCCCGGACGGCAGGACTCCATGCCATCTTGAAGGAGAGAACGGCCTTTTTCAGGAACTCATCACCACCACCAACCAGACAGGCCTTGGAACTGCCCCGCGACCCACCAGCCACTCCAGCCATAATCCTGCCCCCCTGGCTGCAGACCCTCGGACCCGGGACCTCCACCTCCAGAGGTACACGCCCGGCAGCAGTGAGTGCAACCTCCCTGCCCCGGCGGGAGGACTCCGGATTCACGTGTACCCAGCCCCGCAGGCAGCCAGGGCACCCACTCCTTAGGCAGCGCCTGGGAGCCTCTGAGAGCCCCCGAGGGTGTGACTCTGCACAGACCATTTCCCAGGAGAAACTCTGAGTTCCCTCTTCCTAGATAACTACCCACATTCACCCCTGCGGCTCAGCTGCGGTGCCAGGACCCCTCAGAGTGCAAGCGCACCTCCACCGAGGCGAAGTCCATCAGGCAGGCACCCCGAGCCCATCTGCCCACGGGGCGTGCCACTGTGAGCTCTCCCACTGTGAGATCTTGAACAAGCGGGGGCACACTCCCCCTCCCCAGCAATAGAAATTTTGAATTGACTCATCCTGGATCCCAGTCCACAGGCGCCTCAATTGCGCGGCTACACTGCCAGGGCCCTGCAGTGTGCCTCGCTGGCAAACGTACCGAGGGTGCTCCTGTGAGCAGCCGCTGGGAGTAAGATCCATCACAGGTGCAACGGCAGAAGCTGGGTCTGCCCGCCCCCCGACCGCAGAACTCTGGGCACCACAGTCATGCCGTTCCAGAGAGCAGGCTCCCTGAGTCCCGTCAGACGGATCCTGGGTGCCACTGTGACTCTCTGCTGGGCATGTGTGATTTCAAGTAAGGGTGCAAGCAAAAAATTGGGACACTCCCCTCCTCGGCGGCTGACTTCTAGACACGGCTGTTGTGCCTCTCAAGCTCGCAGGCCTACATCAGGAGAATCCAAATAGCTCGGGTAGGGATCTGCACTAGATTAACAAGCCCAGGAGAACTGAGAGATCACACCAGTAACACCATCCCCAAAAGAACCTGGGTAGCAAAGCAATTGGGTCTCCAATTAAAACATTACAAGAAAACATGGAAAGACAAAAAAGCAATTACCAAAGGAAAGAAAAAGAGGAACACCAGAAAGGGAGTTAAGTGAATTTGAGGCTAGCAGCTTACCAGGGATCTCCTATTAGAATATCAACTGATTGCTCAACAGAAACACACCAGGCCAGAAGGGAATGTAATGAAATATACAAAGTGATGCAAAGCAAGGGACTGAATCCGAGAATATTATACCCAGCAAGGCTACGATTAAAAATTGAAGGTGGAATCAGGAGCTTCACAGACAAAAGAGGCCTAAGAGAGTTTATCCCTACCAAGCCAGCAATGTAAGAAATGCTAAAGGGACTGCTATAAAAAGAAGAAAGAGAAAGGCAAGAAGAAACACAAACACTAAGGAAAAATTTAAACAAACATGTACTTGTCAATAATAACATTAAACATAAATGGATTAAATGCACCAATCAAAAGACGTAGGGTAGCTGAATGAATAAGAAAACATGATCCACATATTTGCTGTAAACAAGATTCCCACCTCAGAGCAAAGGATTCACACAGACTGACAGCAAAGGAATGGAAAAACATTTTTTAGGCAAATGGAAATAAGAAAAAAGCTGAGGTTGCGATACTTATGTCTGATAAAATAGACCTCAAAGGCCATAATAAGAGATAAGGAAGGCCACTACATAATAGTAAAGGGAGCAATTCAACAAGAAGTTGTAACTCTGGTAAACATAGATGCACCCAATGCAGGATCACCCAAATACATAAAAAAATCTGGAGCTGAAACCGGTTTATCTCAGTGGATAGAGCATCAGCTTGCGGACTGAAGGGTCCCAGGTTTGATTCCGGTCAAGGGCACGTACCTTGGTTGTGGGCACATCCCCCAAAATCAATAAAATATATATTTTAAAAATCTCCTGGAAGATATCAAAGGAGAGATCGACAACAATAATATCGATCATAGTAGGAGACTTTAATACACCACTGACATCAATGGATAAATCCTCTAGAGTCTAGACCAGTGTCTCCCAAACTTCTCTCATGATGAGAATCACCTGGTGGAGTTGACTTGGAAACCTTTTTCATTTTTTGCCCTAATCATTTTCCTTTGGCTTGTTTTAACACCATGTGGTTTTTCATGGATGGTCTTGCTGTTAACATTACAAATGAAAGTTAATTTTCTCAAGTAAAAAATTTTCTAGATCTAATTTACTTACGGGATATTTTTCTTTACATGATATTCTTCTACTATTCCCCCCTTTTACATAGGTAAAATTGTATGTTCCCAAAAATTCTAGTTTAGCACTTCTTCGTTGGGATTCAGGAATCTGTATTTTAACAACTCCACCAGGTGATTCTCGTCATGAAATAAGTTTGGGAAACACTGGTGTAGACAAAAAAAAAAAACCAGCAAAGAAACAGCAATTCTAAATGACACGCTAAATCAGATGTCATTTACGTTCTTCTCAGGTGCACATGAGACATTTTCAAAAATAGACCACATATTAGGTCAAAAGCAAAGTCTCCCCAAACTCAAGAACATTGAAAACCTATCAAGCATTTTCTCAGGCCACAATGGCATAATATTAGAAATAAACCACAATAAAAACATTCCAAAAAATATGCAAATTAACTGTAATTCCTTGCTTTAGACCACTGTTTTGACGTATGTGTACCCCTTCTATAAGTTTCGTAACGCTGAGTACCCCTCGTCCTCATGAGGACGTAGAATTAGGCGCAGCTAAGCACGGTGCGGTGCATATCCCCACCAAACTCCGGTGCAACGCGTACCCCCACCAGACTTTCCCCGTACCCCTGGGGGTGCGCATACCGCACTTTGGGAAACACTGCAGTGCGTTTAGACTATTTTCGTACCTTTTTACAGCCGAAAGCCAGGAGATCCGAGTCCTCCGTGACGATGGCCTGCACAATGCCGGCTTTGTTCAGATAGGCCAGCTGCGCGTCTGCTTCGTACGGCGCCACAAGGCAGTCCACTCCCTGGGCCCGAGCCGCCTGGGGGAGAGGAGCAGTTAACGTGACAACAATGCCTGGAAAGAACTAAACAACTTCCCGTTTCAAATCCATTCATCGCCAGCTTCAACGTGCACGTGCTAGGAATATTTTCAAAAACCCTATTCTTGCCCTAGCCAGTTTAGCTCAGTGGATAGAGCGTCAGCTTGCAAACTGAAGGGTCCCAGATTTAATTCTGGTCAAGCGCATGTGCCCGGGTTTCGGGCTCAACCCCCAGCAGGGGGCGTGCAGGAGGCAGCAGATCCACGATTCTCTCTCATCATTGATGTTTCCCTCTCCCTCTTTCTTCCACTCTGAAATCAATAAAAATATTTCTTTAAAAAGAATGACTATGGCCCTGACCTGTTTGGCTCAGTGGATAGAGCATTGGCCTGCGGACTGAAGGGTCCCGGGTTTGATTCTGGTCAAGGGCATGTACCTTGGTTGCGGGCACATCCCCAGTGGGGGGAGGGGGGGTGTGTGCAGGAGGCAGCTGATGGATGTTTCTCTCTCATCAATGTTTCTAACTCTCTAACCCTCTCAATTCCTCTCGGATTACCTCGTGTTTGGCTTACTTTAATGACTTTGTGGGCCATGGCGTGCGTGATGTTGACGCAGCGGGTGAAACAGTCTCTGGCCTCCGAGACCTTCCCCTCGCGAAGAAGCTGCTTTCCCTTAAGGAGGTTGGCCTGTCGTCGTCTGCGAGGAACAAGAAAATTCAGAGCTGATCAAGAAACTGTGATAAAAGTATAACGCAAGAAATTTCACTCGAATCAAAAAAAAAAAAAAAAAAAGTTCGGCTCATTTGAAAGCGCACACCTGGCCCTTGAGAATATTCACCCACAGGCCCTGGGCTTCTAAGCAAAAGCACAAGTGCTTTCTCTGCACACTCACAGGGCAGCTCAGCGGGCTCTGCCACAGCAAAGCTGTCAGAAGAAAAGGAACTAAGACGCTTAGGAAAATGGGAGTCAAAGCCTTTACACCATCGAAACCTCCCAAATATAAAGGATGGAACTTTATATCAACATACAAGGAACTTGAAGGAATGCTGTTTCAGTGAGCTCTGCTGTGAAATGATTACAGAACAAATTTCAGAAAAAAATAAAATAACATGGCTGAAACCGGTTTGGCTCAGTGGTAGAGCGTCGGCCTGCGGACTGAAAGGTCCCGGGTTCGATTCCGGTCAAGGGCATGTACGTTGGTTGCAGGCACATCCCAGGTGGGGGGTGTGCAGGAGGCAGCTGACTGATGATTCTCTCTCATCGACGTTTCTAGCTCTCTATCTCTCTGTAAAAAGTCAATAAAATATATTAAAAAAAAAAATAACATGGAGACACTGACATAAAGACTAGTGATAATCACATAGTAAATTGTAGAATCACAACTAAGGAAGGATTTGCCCTAACCGGTTTGGTTCAGTGGATAAGGGTCCCAGGTTCGATTCCAGTCAAGGGCATGTACCAGCAGGGGATGTGCAGGAGGCAGCTGATCCATGTTTCTCTATCAATGTTTCTAACGCTCTATCCCTCTCTGTAAAAGCATCTATCTATCTATCTATCTATCTATCTATAAACACATAAAAAACAACAACTAAGGAAGGATCAAACAAAGAGAGCCACAGCTACATGCTCTGACAAAGGAGCAGCACTGCACAGAAGAGAGTATCTGGGAAAGAAAAATAAACTTCCACCTGTTTTCAGTAATCACATTGGCAGTGGAAGAAGTGTGAGTACTGTTGAGTAGAACGTGGGAGAAAATAAATGATCACAGTTGTCCCCAGTTATCCCCTGTTTTGCTTTCTGTAGTTTGTCATTCAGAGCCAAGTGAAGACCGAAAAGATTAAATGGAAAATTCCGGAAATAAACAAAATTGCTAAGTTTTAAATTGGGTGCCTTTCTCAGCAGCAGCAGGGTGAAATCTTGTGCAATCTGGCTCTCTCCGGCCTGGGATGTTAATCATCCCTTTGCCCAGTGTATTCACTTTATCTCATCCCATAGGTGTCCTATCGTCATCAGTCTAGAGCACTAGTTAAATATACAATTTTACCTCTATGTTCCCAAAAATTCTAGTTTAGCACTTCTTAGTTGGGATTCAGGAATCTGTAGTTTAACAACTCCACCAGGTGATTCTCATCATGAGAGAAGCTTGGGAAACACTGATCTACATCATCACAAGAAGGGTGGGCCTGGCCAGTGTGGCTCAGCAGACAGAGCATTGGCCTGTGGCCTGAGGGGTTCTGGGTTCGATTCCCAGACAGGGCACATGCCCTGGGTTGCTGGCTTAGTCCCCAGGGGGGACCTGCAGGAGGCAGCTGATCCACGATTTTCTCTCTCAACAATGATGTTCCCAATTCCCCCTCCCCCACTTCTGAAATCAATAAAAAAAAAAGAATAAGGGTGAGTAGAATATAAGATATTTTGAGGGAGTAGAGACAGATCACATTTACATAACTTTATTATAGGTTATTATGCTTGTTGTATTTTATTAACAGTTATTGTTGTTAATCACTTCCTGCGCCTAACTTAGAAATTAAACCTTGTCACATGTCTGTATGTATAGGATAACACAGTATGTATAACAGGGCTTGATATAACAAATAGGGTTTCATGCATCCACTGGGGGCCTTGGCATGTGTAGCCACTGAATAAGAGGGGACAACTGTAATTATCTGATGCTCTAACTTTATCATCCCCTGTGCCCTTAAAACAAGGATTATCCATCTGGAAGGAAGGAGATACTGATGAAGTAGAGAAGTAAAAACCTGTGCCCTGAATTTGAATTGGAAGTACCAGTCTGAACTAATGAGGTTTTTCATCAAGTAAATGCACACATACATGCTCAGGATTGTGGGCTTGATCCCCAGTAGTGGGTGTGCAGGAGGCAGCCTATTGATGCTTTGCTCTCAATGTTTCTCTCTCTCTCTCTCAAAATTAGTAAAAAAAAATTTTTTTAAATGGATAAATAGAAGGAGGCTTGACTTAGGGTGGTGAATACACAACACAACATACAGATGATGTATTATAGAACTGTACCCCTGAAACCCAAATAATTGTATTAACCAATGCCACCCCAATAAATTCAATTAAAAAAAATGGACACAACTAATAATTAAGAAACTATCACGGTGAAATTTCAACATCCTTTTCTCAGTAACTGATGGATTAATTAAGAAGACACACATAAAAAACAAAAGAACCAGTAAAGATTTTAAAGACTTGAATCCTACAATCAATAAGCCTGATTTACTGGACAGTAAAGCCTTCCACACATTAACTAGAGAATGCACCTTCCTTTCTAGCACACAGAAACCTTAAGGACATTTGTTCATGTACTGGGCTATAAAAGAGCCTCAATAAATTACGTATTTAACCAAAAACTAGTATTGGGTCCAGGGGGTGGATGATGTTGCCTCGGGGCATAGCTGGGGCGGCCTCGCTGCCCTGTCTCCATGGAAACCGAGTCTAGAGGTGAAGTGACCTCCCCGCGGTCACCTGGGAGTGAGGAAGCCAAGACTGGGGTGCCTCTTCCCATCGCCCCAGGGCGAGATTCCCAGGGAGCTGGGGGGCCCAGGCCTTCCCGCTCCCTGGAGACTCACAGGCTAACCTGCGTTCTTAGGGGCCAGGCTGACACCCCCTGGGACTGGCCGGGCACCTGGAGGCAGCAGCACAGGTACCACCTGGATCTCATCTGGAAAGGCGGAAGAGGGTTCTGGAAGGGCCACGGTGGGGGAGGGGGCTCCCACGAGGCACCAGGCAACCTAAGTCCGCCCTGCGCGGCCGGGGCACCTCCAAGGCCCCTTACCAGCGCCCCCCATCTGAGCTGCAGCCCCCAGTGGGCTCTGCAGGAGCTCCTGGCGGACCAGAACCCCGAGGCCTTCCCGGGATGGAGACCCAGCTCCCCACGAGGAGCAGAGGCTGAGCGGGCCCGGCCGACGCGCTCACCCCTGGGGGAGCCCCATCCCCTGCCCGGGCAGCACAGGCCGCCACTCCCCGGGGCCCTGCGTGGGGCTTGCGTCAGGTGGGAATCGGAAGGGCTATTTATTGTCAGCACCTGAAAACAAATAAGCTCTGTGCTGCTGAGAAAAAAACACACACACAGAAAACCAAACTACCATTAGCCCAGCCAAAGTGGCTCAGGGGTTGAGTTGATCTATGAACCAGGAGGTCAGTCTGATTCCCAATCAAGGAACATGCCCAGTGTGGGGCATGCAGGAGGCAGTTGATGGATGATTCTCTCTCATCGATGTTTCTCTCTCTCTCTCTCCTTTCCTCCCTCTCTGAAATCAATTAAAAATATATTTTAAAAAAACCAAACAACTAGTATTCATTCTACAAACCACAGCATCAGACCTCAATGCAATCAAGTCAGAGATGAAACAGAGGCTCCACTTACTCTCGTCTGGACTTCTCCACTTCCTTTTTAGAAGGCAGAGTACATCCATCAAACACAAGAACAGGCTTGATCCCGTGAGACAGCAACATATTTACAAATTTCATGCAAAATCCTACATACCTACGAAAATAAAAGGCACGTCAGTGTTTTGCATCTTGTAATACTTTTTAAAACCTGATAAAATGAATTACAAAAGAGGTTTGCATTTCTTTAAAGAAAATGCTTTCATAGGAAATGAACATTACTTTACATTTCCCATCATTTCATTAAAATAAGGGGATCTCTTAACTCCAAATATAAATAAAGGTATAATCTTAAAAAGCAATCATTTAGATAAAATATATTCATCTGAATGCAAGGCTCACTACGTTGTCCTTTTTCTTCTTAACTGGAAACTACTGACTATGAACCTTCGAATCTTTGTTGGTAAGATATTCTTCAAGTCCATTTGCAACTGCTTACATGTAACGGTGAGAAAGAAACTGCTTTAAAACATGATCAAAGCCAAAACCGATTTGGCTCAGTGGATAGAGCGTCAGCCTGTGGACTGAAAGGTCCCGGGTTCAATTCCAGTCAAGGGCATGTACCTTGGTTTCGGGCACATCCCCGGTGGGGGGTGTGCAAGAGGCAGCTGATCGATGATTTTCATCAATGTTTCTAACTCTCTATTCCTCTCTCTTTCTCTCTGTAAAACATAAATAAAAATATATTTAAAAACAAAACAAAAACCATGATCACAGCGTGGGAGTGGCAGATGTGCCAGGCTCCTTCAGCTCCCACACAAACTGTCACAAGCTGCTTGTCTGGGGTCCTAAAAGCCCCAAACATTCACCAGGCAATAATGACTTCCCCCCTTCCTTCCAAGAAACCAACAGGATTCACACATTTCACCTGTTGTCTGTTGTGCTCAAGTACTAGTAAGATCTGTGAGCCTTTCCTCTAGGAGAGAATTTATATATTGCAAAAAAGGAAACAAATAACGAGTGCCCAACTCCCTGCGGAAAACCTGTCCAGCAATTGTGCTTATTTTTCTTCTTTTTTTTTAAAGTATATTTTATTGATTTTTCACAGAGAGGAAGGGAGAGCGACAGATAGCCAGAAACATCGATGAGAGAGAATCATCGACCAGCTGTCTCCTGCACACCCACTACTGGAGATGTGCCCGCAACCAATGTACATGCCCTTGACCGGAATCGAACCTGGGACCTTTCAGACCGCAGACCGACGCTCTATCCACTGAGCCAAACTGGTTTCAGCTGTGCTTATTTTTCTAATGGGTCTGTTTAAAAAATAAAGAGGACAGACAGAGTCCTGCCTCCAATGAGGTCTCAGAGTTTATAACGACATCAACCTGGCCACCAGTTCTGGGATTTTCAGGACACTGTTTATCTCAGACAGAAGGTAAGAGGAGACGATTTTGGGGGTTTGCCCATCAGTGTGCTGATGATCTGGCTTAATCCAAATAAAAAAAACAAAGTCTCCGTCACAGAAGGAAGTCATTCCCGACTTGGCAATGTTCTAAGACACACTTCTGGCCGAAACCGGTTTAGCTCAGTGGATAGAGCATCGGCCTGCGGACTGAAAGGTCCCAAGTTCGATTCCGGTCAAGGGCATGTACATTGGTTACGGGCACATCCCCGGTGGGGGGTGTGCAGGAGACAGCTGGTCGATGTTTCTCTTTCATCGATGTTTCTAGCTCTCTATCCCTCTCCCTTCCTCTCTGTGAAAAATCAATAAAATATATTATAAATAAAAACAAAACACACTTCTGGATAAACCTGGTGCTGCATGAAAAATAAGGCATTTTCTTTCTTTTCTTTTTTTTAAAGAAAATGTTTTCATAGGAAATGAACATTAATTGACATCTCCCATCATTTCATTAAAAAGGGGGGATCTTTTAACTCAAAATGGAAAATAATAAGGCATTATACGTCTCACTGTTGAGTTGGCAACGAGCTAACGTGAGGTCCAGACTTACTTATCGGTCGGCTCCCCTTTGGCTAGCTTTTCAGCACAGGCAATGGCGCCTTTGTGAAGCCAACAGTACGTATCCACGGCCACCGCCTGCCCCTTGTACTTCCTCACATGGACCGGCTCGGAGGCGTCTTTGATAAACTGCAGCAATCCTTGAATCCCCATCCTGCCAGGCTACCTGCGTGATACGAAGGGAGAAGGGAATGCAGCAATATTTAAAAGCAAATATACGTTTACCCGAAAGTTCTAGGAGAAAAAAAAAAAAAAAAAAAAAAGAATCTAGAAGCTAATAAGGACCCGTTGCTATTCAGATATTTGAGAATCATTGTTTTGCAAGTATTTTAACAAGGTTCCTCCCTGTCAAACAATTTTCTTCCATAGTCTAGAATTTTTTTCTAAAAAAAAAAAAAAAAAAAGGAAATATATATATATAAAAATACACACACACACACACACACACATATATATATATATACACACACACACATTATTGATTTCTTACAGAGAGGAGAGAGGGACTGAGAGCTAGAAACATCGATGAGAGAGAATCATTGACCAACTGCCTCCTGCACACCCCCCACTGGAAATGTGCCCGTAACCAAGGTCCATGCCCTTGACCGGAATCAACCTGGGACCCTTCAGTCCGCAGGCCGACGCTCTATCCACTGAGCCAAACTGGTTTCGGCCATAGTCTAGAATTTTCTTTCCGAAGTGCTTTCCCACTTGGAATCATAATGTGTGCTCCATGGAGACACATGGAGGTGTTATGTTCAAGAGGTAGGAGTCTCTCTTCTCTAAAAATGCACTGCTGCCCGGCCGGCATGGCTCAGCGGTTGAGCGTGGACCTAGGAACCAGGTGGTCACGGTTCGATTCCCGATTAGGGCTCATGCCTGGGTTGCACGCTCCATCCTTAGTGGGGAAAGGGTGGAGGGAGAGGGTGTGCAGGAGGCAGCCAATCAATGACTCTTTCTCATCATTGATGCTTCGCGCTCTCTCCCCCCCTCTCCAAAATCAATAAAAATATATTTTAAAAAAACAACAACAATAAGAGTAGTGGAGGCAGCCACAGCGCCAGGATCTGCCCTTGACCTTTGGATTAGAGTTAAGTGTCCACCTCCATCTGCCCATTTGGCGAGGAGCAGCTGAAGCAGCTGATTCATGATTCTCTCTCATCATTGATGTTCCCCTCTCTCCTCTCCCTTCCTCTGAAATCAATACAAACATTTAAAGAAAAAAAAAAAAAAAAGGCATGGCTAAAACCTGTAACGTTGTTCTTGCTCCGGCATCACACTCCCTCTCTGCAGGCATTATACCTTAAGTGGCAACGTGCAAATGAGCGGAAGAGCGGAAACTCAAAACGGCTTGTAGGAAGGTAGGTATTTCAACTAAAAAGTGTAATAAATGCGTCAGGACAAGCGCTTTAACTTCCCACCCTCCCACCCAGGTTGCAACCTGAGTGGAAACCATACAGAAACTGCGGAACCGCCCGGTTCCTTCTAGAAGCAGCCGCCCTCCCGGCTCCCTAGGATGATTGGAGGCAGCTATGGGCACGGAGCAGGTGCTTGGAGTTCCATCACGTGGATCTCTTCCAGCAAACGCTGCGTTTGGGAGGGAGGGAGGGCAGCAGGCACAGGATCCGAAGGCAGCCTCACCCTGCAGACCCTGTACGGAAGCTCTGATGCGGCTGGTCCAGCCAGTCCCCAAATTCCAGCCGCTCGCAGATGCTCAGTTGCAATCAGGGCGGATCATGTGGGTGCTGGTGGTGCTCAAGCCCCAGGTCCAGAATCACCAGGAATCTTTCTCTTCCTCACCAAGAGCTTCCTCCTTGCACCGTAGAAATTTTGTGAACCGTGGTTTCTTCCAAACTAAGTCAATACCCTCCTCGAATGCATGTTTCCTCCGCAGCCTGGGGTGGGGAGGGCCTGCGAGCCATAGGCCACCAGTCAGCTCACGGAGACCCCCCACCCTGGGGCGCCCGGGGTACCAGCAGCACCAGCGCCTCTTGGCTCCTAGGTCGCCCAGAGGTGCCCGGGTGAGGCCCGCATGCCCATTCCAGAAGACAGGATTTGCTTGGCCTGCGAAAAGGAAAAATGTACTCGTCAACATTTAACCAATGGACACAGACACCTGGGGGGGGGGGGGGGAGAGTGAGGGCAAAATTGGGGGAGTGCAGGGGATAGGGGGGAAGGGGGGGCAATGGAGGAATAAGGACACATGTAGCCGAAACCAGTTTGGCTCAGTGGATAGAGCCTCGGCCTGCAGACCGTAGGGTCCCAGGTTCGATTGCGGTCAAGGGCATGTACCTTGGTTGCGGGCACATCCCCAGTAGGGGGTGTGGAGGAGGCAGCTGGTCGATGTTTCTAGCTCTCTCCCTTCCTCTCTGTGAAAATTCAATAAAACATATTTTCTTTTTTACAAAAGGACACATGTAATTCAAGGTGAGCCGATCGTCCCGCTTTTGGCGGGACAGTCCCGCTTTTGAACAATTTCGCGTCTCGCGGGACAAAAGTGTTGAAAATCGGGACTGTCCCGCCCAAAGCATTAATGTAATGCCTTATCAATAAAGGGAAAAAATTAAGTTGGGAGCCTGCGGGCTTTTGCAGAAAGACTGGGGGGTTGGGGTGCGACCCCCGGTGCCGGGCCCGGCAGCAGGGAACGGCCTGCAGGCCACGGGGACGGTCCGTTCGGTGCGCGAACCGCAGCCCCCGCCCAGCCAAGCACGTCCCCCCGGGACTCAGCACCCTCCCGGGCCACGAACCGCATCGGACGGCGACCCCCCGCCGCCCCGCGCTCCCCGGGGCCTGGCTGGCTGCAGGGTCGGGGGGCCACGCAGAACCCCGGATCCCGAGCCCGAACGTGGGGACGGACGCGCGGGGACCCACCTAACGCCTCTGCACAGCCCGCTCCGCTCGCTTCTCGGGCGGCCGGGAAGGGGCTCCGGACCCCGGCCCCGGCGCCGCCGACTCCGTGGGTCCCGGCACTGGAGGGGGCGCCGCGACACGCACCGCGCCCGGCAGCCGCACCGCTGCTCCGAGGCGCCTTTCAATTTGCGCGGGAAGGCCCGGGGCCCGCCCAGCGGAAGTGACGCCACGCATTTCCGCGACGCCGGAAGCCACCGTGGTCGGCAGCCCCGAGACTCCGGAAGTGAAGCTTGTTGAAGAGGCGGGAAGAGCTGAGCTGATTGGCCAACGTGGAATGACGCTAAGGAGTTGAGAACTTCCCCCCCCCCTCCACGCGAGCGCTGCTGGGAGTTGTAGTTCTCTCCCTACTGCAGCCTCGTTCGGAGCTGCTGAAGTTCAAAGCGCCCTCACCCTCGCGTGTCTTGGTTGTTTTTAAAGCCTCAAAAAGGGCTCCAGGGAAACAGGAGGTGCAGCTTGAGTTTTGGTAGATTTTAGGAAGGGACAGAGGTGGCGCCTGGCAAACAATTTAAGGAAAGGCAAAGGTTCTCTCCGTACTAGCCAGGATCCTCAGCCCTCTTCATTCTCAACTAGGCTGCAACCTTGGACTACATAGATCTGAAACCCCACATAGTTTTGTTTCTTTAAATTATATGTGTGTGTGTGTGTGTGTGTGTGTGTGTGTGTATAATCAATTATATATATAATATATACATTATATATATATATATATATATATATATATATATATATATATAATTGATTGCAGAAAGGAAGGGAATCAGCTGCCTCCTGCACGCTCCCCAATGGAGATGGAGCTTTGGATACGAAGAAGTGAACAATTTCTTGTATGTTTTTGCCTTTATTTGCATTTATGTTGTACAGTCACTCTTTATGTCTTTTGCCCGTTTTTTTCTCCTAAGTTGTAGAAGTTTCCCTTCCTCTGTGTTTTTTCTTTTTTGATGTTGGACCTCAGCTGTAGAGGGTTGAGTAATTGATACTCCTCATGGGCATGATCAGCATTGCTCCCTTTTATCCTGATTCGTAATCCCACTTTTTCTGCCTCCCACCCCCAACCCCCACATGTATATGAGCAAGCTTCCTAGTGTGTTCAGTGAATATCCTTTCATCTTTGTGAGTTGTTGTAAAATGCATGTATTTTAAATTTACATAAGTCAAACGGTATTGCATATTACATTTAATGATCCCCAGTAGGGGACGTGCAGGAGGCAGCCAATCAATGATTCTCTCTCATCACTGATGTTTCTAACTCTCTCCATTCCTCTCTGACATCAATAAAAATACTTTTTAAAAAAAATCCACTGCTGTTCTCTACTATATACCTAGGACTTTACTTCTAACTGCTGCAGAGTACTCCCTGAAGGGTGCTCCCACCACCTATCCCTCAGGTGCTTCTCCAGTGAGGCCCCCCTGATGCCTCCAGGGTTCCTCTCCGCTGCACCACTGTACACAGCGCTGCCATAAGCATCCTCCTCACCCCCCATTCCAGCCCGTGAGAATTTTTTGGAACACACACACACACACACACACACACACACACACACGAGTGAAATTGCTGGGTCATACCTAATTTAAAAAAAAAACAACTCAAAACATTTCTTAAGTTGATTTCAGAGATGAAGGGAGAGGGAGAGAAAGAAATATCAATGATGAGAGAGAATCACAGATTGACTGCCTCCCGCACGCCCCCTACTGGGGATTGAGCCCGAAATCCCGAACCCTGCCTGAGAATCTAACCATGACCTCCTGGTTCATAGGTCAAAGATCAACCACTGAGCCATGCCTGTGTCCTACCTAATTTGACTAACCTTCCAATTGCTCTTTAGATAGGAATTCCAGCATAAACTCCTACCAGCAGTGGAGGAGAGTTCCTAAACTATGTTTTTTCCTACACATCCCAGTCACTCCGACAGGTAACAGTGGTTACTATTGTTCCCATTTGCATTTCTCTGATTGCTAACGACTGTGAGTACTGCTTTGTAGGTTTCCTCTTGTATATATAACTAATAATGTTCACCCATTTTTTTGTTTCTTGTTTTTTTTTTCTTGTAGGTTTTCAAATCTCTTGTACACATTGCTCTATTTTCATGCCCTGTTTGTGAGAAGTGTTTTCTCTAGTCTATTTACTTTTACTTGTGCTTATGTTTTATACATTTTTAAGTTTTACATTTATCAGGTAGTCAGTTATCCTAATATTTTTTTTTATTGATTTTTTACAGAGAGGAAGAGAGAGGGATAGAGAGCTAGAAACATCAATGAGAAAGAATCATCGATCAGCTGCCTCTTGCACACCCCCTACTGGGGATGTGCCCGCAACCAAGGTACATGCCCTTGAGCAGAATCGAACCCTGGACCTTTTAGTCCGCAGGCCGACGCTCTATCCACTGAGCTAAACCGGTCTCGGCAGTTATCCTAATATTATTATCAGATTTCATCAAAAACATCTGTGAAATCTGGCAAAATAAATGGTTTCTCTCTTTGTTTTCTTCTGCATTAGTAATCTCACTGCTTTCCTCAAATAGATTATTCCAGGAATGTCAGCCAGTCATTCAAAAACTGTGTTGTCTCTTTTGATCCACTAGAGGGCAACACTTGCTTGAAAGAAACCCAGGTCCCTTCCTATAACTCATGCCCTTTTCTCTCTGAAAAAGAGGAAACTGGCTGAAATGAGCCTTAACAAATTAAATAACTGGAAATTACATAGAGGAGTTTGGACAGAATAAAAAGCTATTTTTAAAAATATGACAACTTGTATAATAAGAATGCAAGGTTGTTTTTAAGTGAAAAAAAAAAAATGAAAAAGACAAACCAGGTACATTTATTTTATTTGACTTAGGAACCAGTTCTAGTTTACAATAAAAACAAAGATGGGCCAAAACCGGTTTGGCTCAGTGGATAGAGCGTCAGCCTGCGGACTGAAAGGTCCAGGGTTCGATTCCGGTCAAGGGCATGTACCTTGGTTGAGGGCACATCCCCAGTAGGGGGTGTGGAAGAGGCAGCTGATAGATGATTCTCTCTCATCGATGTTTCTAACTCTCTATCCCTCTCTCTTCCTCTCTGTAGAAAATCTATAAAATATATTAAAAAAACAAAACAAAAAAAAAACAAAGATGGTCCCCCCCAATCGGTGGAGACCACAACCCTGAAAGGACACACCTGGAAAGCTGCAGAATGTTCTATTGAGACCTTCCTCTGGGTCCCCTTAAAGCCCTTAGGAGGGAGGACCCAGTGCCTTTCCTTCCCAGGAGCCAGTCCCCCCCCCCCTTGCCAATCCCCTCTCTCTCTCTTTTATATATATATATATATATATATATATATATATATATATATATATATATATATATATATTATTGATTTTACACAGAGAGGAATTGAGAGGGACAGAGAGTCAGAAATGTCGATGAGAGAGAAACATCCACCAGCTGCCTCTTGCACACCCCCTACCGGGGATGTGTCCACAACCAAGGTACATGCCCTTGACGGGAATTGAACCCGGGACCTTTCAGTTCGCAGGCCCGAGGCTCTATCCACTGAGCCAAACCGGTCCCGGCACAATCCCCTCTCTTTTCCATTAGCTTCCTCCTCCCATGCTCCAAGGGCCCTTTCTTTACCTCTATGCCCAGTTTCCCAGGCCCATTTCTCCTAGGAATCTAGCTCTGTAATTTACCCAATAAATGTTCTCTTACAAAAAACAAACAAACAAACAAACAAAACTAGGAGGTTGACTGGTACATTTTTTCTTTTAATAACAATTCTTTTGTATGCCACGGCATGACACAGAAGTAACCTATCTCTTTTAGTTTTTATTTCTATAGTTGAGAGTATTACAGATGTCCCCCCCACTGCCCTCCTCCACCCGGATCCCACCCCCACCCTGCCCTAGGCCCCCCCCCCATTGTCTGTGTGCACAATGCTGAGAAGTAAATTCTTTGGTTAATCTTTCCAGCTGCCTCCTGCCCCCTCCTCCTTGAGACTCCTCAGTCTATTCTATGGTTCCATGGCCCTGGTTCCATGTGATTCATCAGTTTATTTTGTTCATTCCATTCGTTGTTCATATACGTTGATGTTTAGATTTGATTGTTGATAGATACGTATTTATTGCCATTTTATTGTTTATATTTCTGATCTTTTTTTGTCTCAACGCATACTGTTAGATAATAATGAGTTCGGTGGAACAGTGGAGAAGGTGGAAAGAGCTAATAACGGGGGCCATATTATTTTACTTATGCTATTGATTTTCTTTTGTTTTCTTTGTCATGTTGCCTATGGTAACACAAGAAACACTGGCAATTTCTTAATTGCATTTCAGTGGGTGGGAGAAGCTGGCTGCGTGGGACTTGCTTGGCCTTCAGAGCTGAGCCTGCCCGAGCTCCACAAGCCGGGAGCTTCACCAGGAGCCAGCTGGTCTGAGGATACAGGGAGGGTGCGAGTGTCTGCTGGGCCCTTGCTTTCACAGCTTCCGGTTCA
Organism: Pipistrellus nathusii; assembly: GCA_963693515.1. Classification (NCBI taxonomy): domain Eukaryota; kingdom Metazoa; phylum Chordata; class Mammalia; order Chiroptera; family Vespertilionidae; genus Pipistrellus; species Pipistrellus nathusii. The sequence continues at coordinate 5,632,063 of OY882877.1, forward strand.
GCCCTCACCATTTCCGTGCAGCTCAGCCACAGCAGCCAGCTCTTGCTTTTCTCTTATTTGGGGATGACTGGGAAGAAGAAAGGCGACAGGTTGATCTGCGGGACCAAATTCCTCTTCAGACTTTTCCTCCGCAGGAACTGTGAAATAAAGGGCTGTCTATTATTAACTAGCCTTGTAAGACAAACGTAATTTTCTATAGTCAAGTTGCACCACTAATTTTTTTTAAAAAAAATCTATTCTTATTCATTTCAGAGGGGAAGAGAGAGTGAGAGGAACATCAATGAGGAGAGAGAATCATGGATCGAATGCCTCCTGCACGCCCCCTACTGGGGAATCGAGCTCACAACCCGAACATGTGCCCTGACTGGTAATTGAACTGTGACCTCCTAGTTCGTAGGTCAATGCTCAACTATTGAGATACACGGCCTGGCCGCACCACTAATTTTTGCAGAGAAAGCAAGTCCATTTATTTACGGAACTATCCTGGGTGCCTCCAGGGTAAAATGTTTACAAACAGAAGGGATGCTACTAAAGGGTGAAAAGGGCATGGGTGGAAGAGCAGATGCTTTAGAAATACTTGACTGGGCAGTTATTCATTCTGTCACTCAACTGCCCAAACTGTAAAGGATTGGTTAAAACGGAACAAAGCAGAGAAGCTTGCTAAGGATGAGATACAGCATAGAGACACTGTATAATAATATCATCAGAGGCCAGTGACTTACAGGAAAAAGAAATCAAGTGATGATCCCACAAATGAGAAAGGAAAGTTCGTTTTGGTTGGCATTGGATATGTTTGGAAGTTATACACACATATAAAATGTTGAACTCATTTGGTTAAAAAAAAAAATCACATCAAGAAGTGTCTGAACCGAAACCAGTTTGGCTCAGTGGATAGAGCGTTGGCCTGTAGACTGAAGGGTCCCAGGTTCAATTCCGGTGAAGGGCATGTATTATGTACCTTGGTTGAGGGCACATCCCCAGTAGGGAGTGTGCAAGAGGAGGCTGATTGATGATTCTCTCTCACAGATGTTTCTCTCTATCCCTCTCTCTTCCTCTCTGTAAAAAGTCAATAAAATATATTTAGGGGGAGAAAAAAGAAGTGTCTGATATTATCAATTATGTTCAGCCAATATTTAAAGCAAACATCAACTTGATTGTATGGTCTATGATGGGGAGGAAGAGAGAGAGAAGATAGAGGGAAGAGAAGATGTATAGAGTTCCAAGGTAAATAAAAAGACAAGAGAGCCCCAAGGTCCAAATTTAACTACCCGCAGCCTGGGCTTGGATACACCTGGTCAGATGACTGCTCCTCCTTCCCCCTCTAAGACCAAGTGGGAGACTTCGTTCCCCACCCAGATCAGTTTGCTAAACAGCTGAGGCAACTCCCTACGCTTCACTGGTCTTTCTTTCTTTCTTTCGTTTTCTACATATTGAATACCGGGTGAGGCAAAGCAATGCTAATATAGGACATAAAATATACCAATTATAAAACTCTAAACACTCTTTTGATTTACCTGTTTCTGGATTATTTATACCATTGTGTTTTATGCATTACTTAACAAGTTAAAAGCAACTGATACAGCCCTAGCCGGTTTGGCTCAGTGGATAGAGTGCTGGCCTGCAGACAGAAGAGTCCCAAGTTCTATTCTGGTCAAGTGCACATGCCCAGGTTGCATGCTCGATCCGCAGGAGGGGGCATGCAGAAGGCAGCCAATCAATGATTCTCTCTCATCGTTGATGCTTCTATCTCTCTCTCCCTCTCCCTTCCTCTCTGAAATCAATAAAAATATATTTTAAAAATATATTTTTTAACCTTCGTTAAAAAAAAAAGAGCATATAATTTTTATAACAAAATCTCTTCTATTGCCAAAAATTCTTACACAAATAATTGGTAGAATTGTTGATAACAAGAATCATTCGTATTTTCTTCATTAAGGGCATAAGCTAAAAAATTATGGTCAAGTTTTCTATATTAAACTAGAGGCCCAGTGAGTGGATTTGTGCACTGGTGGGGTCGCCCAGCCTGGCCTGCAACCTCTCGCAATCTGGGACCCCCTCGAGGTTATGTTGAAGAACCAGTTTCGGCCTGATCCCTGCAGCCCAGGCCAAGGGACCTCACCAGTGCATGAATCCACGCACAGGGCCTGTAGCATGCATAGAAGATCTTTGGTTAATTTCTTCCCTCTGAGATTCATCAGTCTGTTCCATGTTTCCCTGCCTGTGGTTTCCGCTCCTGCATTGACTGTCTGCCCCCTGGTGGCCAGTGCTTGTCATAGCTACCAGCCTGTCTTAGGCTTTTATATATATATATATAGATAAAGCAGCTTTTTGTTGGTTAGTTGTGTTTGTTCTCTGTTGTTCATTTAGGTGCAGACGATCCCAATCCAAGCAGAAATGGGATGTACCGTGGAATTCCAAGTGCTGACTTACTTTCTCATGTTGAACATGACCTGTCTTCTTCTTTCCTGGAATGCCGTCAGAAGACTCCTTTAGGACCTCTGAGCCAATGAGTGGAAGGAACTTCAGACTAGTAGGGCTTGGTACCTGCGAGCCACAAACAAAGAGTAAGACATACTCAAGTGATTACTTCCTCATGTGAATTAAAGGGTGGGGAGAGGGGGGAGGGGCAGGATAGGAAATGAGATGCTCCAATTGCTTTAAAATATACTCCCCGTCATAGCTGCCGACAATGAATTATTTTATTTTAATTTTAATTAATCCTCACCCTCAGATATTTTCCCATTGATTTTTAGAGAGACTGGAAGGAAACGGGGAGAGACAGAACAAGAGAGAGAAAGAAATGCTGATGTGAGAGAGACACACTGATTGGTTGCCTTCCACACATGTCCTAACCAGGATCAGGGATCAAGCTGCAATGGAGGTACATGCTCTTGAGTGAAGCAAAACCCAGGGCCCTTCAGTCCAAAGGCTGATGCTCTATCCAATGAGACAAATCGGCGAGGGCTTCACTATTTAATTCTTAATAGTTCACCCTCAGCACCAACCTGCAGCTTCAGAGTTTGATACTCATCACCATGAAGGCGTTTTGGGCAAGGAGAGGGTAACATTTTAAGAAATAATAAGTTAGAATTAAGTTGAAATATTTTATCTTCACGTTATTACTCTTGGTTAATCGATTGGTTCTTTCGTTTGACAGAGGTGATCTGGAATGGAGACCTGAAGGAGGAGGGGGGGATTTGGAAGGAAACAAGGGGCGGGTGAATTCTGGGCAGGGGGCCAGCACAGGCAAAGTCACCGAGGAGGAAGGAACGCTGATGCTTACGGAGCAGTACATGGTCTGGCTCAGCTGGAGGAGAGGGGTCATGGGAGAAGGTGGTGGAAATGAGGGCACATGGATCAGGTGGGGGCCAGAGTGTGAAAGATGGAGATGCCAGGCTGAAAGGTAATGAAGAGCTAGGATCAAGTTCAAAGCCGTTCCCCGTGGTGTTGTTCCACGGGGAAGGCAGAGGCAAGTGATCAAAGCCACTGACTGACACATAGACCCAGGGCCTCTCGGGGTCGGACACAGCCTGGTAATGGAGACATCCGTCAGCCTGGCGATGTGAACTTTCTTCAACCTGGCTCGGGAGCCCGGGGCCCGGAATGAGATGTGAGATTCCCTACTGTCCCGCCACCACTGCAGTCCTGGGAAGTCAACTCACCCTGTATATAGGCAGAGACCCAAAAACAATCCCCGCCTCCTTGTTTTCAGTCATGAAGCTTTCCAAGGGGTGCTTGAGAATCTGTAAAACAGAGGAGCGGATGTTTAATGAAAAGGGCACGTTCCCATAAGAGGCAACATTCCTGGGTTCAAATTCTGACTCTGCCACTAGACAAGTTTTTTCCCCCAACAACTGTATTTAATGAAGCTACTAACTGTTATTTACAGAAGATATATATACAATTCCTACACATAAAATGCAGCTTAATTGTAAAAACAGGAAGAAATGTACCCAATATTACGTACTAAATGAATAAAAAGTAATTATTTGGCACAATATCTATCATGTAGCAAATAAATAACTATAGCATCGACTGAATGAACTATGATATATACAATCTACTTGAAAATGCAAAACAACTGCTGAAAATTAACGTATTTGTAATAACATTTAAGTCCAGAAAATGTTTTATTTTTTTTAAATCAGTAACAATAATTAGCCAACAGTAAAAAAAATTTAATGCTCAGGAAAATATTTTCATTTTGAAAATTTTTGTGTGCATATTGTGCTCTTCTGAAATGGTATTGTTATTTTTTTAAATCGCTGGCAATTTTAGAATCTTAGAGTTTCTTAGTAGAATTTTTATTATGTAATCCTGATTTGAGAGTTTAAAAAAGTTATATTGTAAACATAAATATTATTCTATATCATTCAGAACTTAGGCAAGTTTTTGCCATTTTCCTAAAATTTTACTTTTTCTTGATTTCAGAGAGAAAAAAAGAGAGAGAGAGAGGTAGAAACATCAATGATGAAAAAGAATCATTGATTGGCTGCCTCCTGCACGCCTCCTACTGGGGATCAAGCCCGAAACCTGGGCATGTGCCCTGACCAGCAATCACACCATGACCTCCTGGTTCACAGGTTGATGCTCAACCACTGAGCCACACTGGCTGGGCCCAGGTCTGACTTCTGACTTACAGAACAGTCAAATGATTAGTGTGTGTTGTTTAAACCATTTCATTTGTAGCCATCTGTCACAGCAGCAGGAGCAAATTAATACACTGTACCAATGTCAATTCAGGAAAACTACAGTATTCTTGTTGGATGTTTAAGGATTACCTTGGGCCGAAACCGGTTTGGCTCAGTGGATAGAGCGTCGGCCTGTGGACTGAAAAGTCCCGGGTTCAATTTTGGTCAAGGGCATGTACCTTGGTTGCGGGCACATCCCCAGTAGGGGGTGTGCAAGAGGCAGCTGATTGATGATTCTCCCTCATCAATGTTTCTAACTCTCTATCCCTCCCTCTTTCTCTCTGTAGATAATAAATAATAATAATAATAATAATAATATATATATATATATATATATATATATATATATATATATATATATATATATATATTTTTTTTTTTTAAAGAATTACCTTGGGAGAAGAAAGAGACTTGAAAAACTTAAAATCATGCTCTATTTTAAAGGGCTTGGAAGGTGTCCGCTTGAAAAGCAAAGCCATGGAGCTCAGTCTCTGCCATCTGCATGTGAGGAAATAAGAAAAGCTGTTACTCACCTGTCCACACCTTTTCCCTCGGGGCCCCACACCCTCCGGCTCCCTGGCACCGGCTCTAATGATGTCACCTCTGCACTTAAGTCTCATTCCCGTTGGCTTCCCAGATTTCTCTCTCCAGGCAAACGAAAGAGATTTCTACTGGGCCTGAGCACTCCGTACTGTTAAATTCATTACGTCGCCATTGGGAAAAATACTGCATGGTAGGGATGAGCAAACCTTGGGTACCAAACCAAGTTGCTGGATATTTGGGTGACTCAGGGAAGGTTCTGTTTAGTTAATACTTACTCTTGCATATGTTTAAAAAGCCATAACTAAGCATTGAAAACATCCTATATAATAAAAGACTAATATGCAAATAGACTGAATGGTGGAATGACTGGTTTCTATGACTTGTACTGACCACCAGGGGGCAGACGCTCAACACGGGAGCTGCCCCCTGGTGGTCAGTGTGCTCCCATAGGGGGAGCTGCTCAGCCAGAAGCCGGGCTCATGGCTGGTGAGCGCAGTGGCAGTGGCGGAAGCCTCTCCTGCCTCTGCAGCAGTGCTGAGGACTCCTCTGCAGACATCCGCTGAGGGGATGTGAGAGGGCACAGGCTGGGCTGAGGGACCCTCCGCCAGTGCACAAATGTCATGCACCGGGCCTCTCGTTTAAAAAAATAATATCCCACAGGCATCTTGGACGTCAACCTGTCCAAAACCAGACTCAGTATCTTTTTTTCCAGTTTTATTTTGTGTTGGTTTCAGACTTATAGCTTAGTGGTTAGACAATCATATACACTATATTTTTCTTCAGATCTGCTAAATCTTCTTGTATATTCTGTCACAATGATGTCAGTAAAGATGAAAATCTTTATGTTGGCCCATAACAAAAGCTCTTTTTGCTTTAGTCTTTACGTGCCCCATGTGGTTGAGCCTCGACCTATGAATCAGAAGGTCCTACGATTCCTGGTCAGGCCATATGCCTGGTTTGTGGGCTCAGTCCCCAGTGTGGTGGCCAATCAACCCTCATCTTTGATGTTTCTCTCTCTCTCTCTCTCTCTCTCTCTCTCTCTCTCTCTCTCTCTCTCTCTCCTCTCTCTCTCCCCCCCCCCGCTTCCTCTCTGAAATCTATAGATTTTTCTTGCTTTATCTTCTACCATGTCTTCTCTACTTGCTCCCTGAACTTGAATAATTGGATATAATAGTGTTTCATCATTTTGTGCCTTTGCTTAGGCGATTGCCTCTTTGGTCTTTTTTATTTGGATAAATCCTCTTTGTCCCTCTGTGATTATCTTAGGAACTGATATTCTTAGCAGTTCTATTATACTGAATTATAAATCTTTGTGCATCCTCCCACTGGGTTGAAAAATTATTAAAAAGTTTTGAGTTTTTCCACCTTTGAATTTTTCATGTCCTGCACAGTATTATGGTATAATAATCCTATCCAAAGAGTAATATGCAAACTGACCATCACTCCAACACACAGGATGGCTACCCCCATGTAGTCAAAGATGGCTGCCCTGATGTGGACACAAGATGGCCATCACAAGATGGCCAGCAGGGGAGGAAAGTTGGAAGGGAGGGCAGTTGGGGGCGATCAAGCCTGCAGGGGAGAGCAGTTAGGGGTGACTAAGCTGGCAGAGGAAGGAAGTTGAGGGCCACCCAGGCCTGCAGGGGAGAGCAGTTGTGGGGGTCGGGGGGAGGAACCAGCCCTGCAGGGGAGGGCAGTTAGGGGCAATCAGGCTGGCAGGGGAGCAGTTAGGCATCAATCATTCTGGCAGGGGAGTGGTTAGGGGGTGATCAGGCTGGCAGGCAGATGTGGTTAGGAGCAATCAGGAAGGGAGGCAGGCGAGCAGTTGGGAGCCAGCAGTCCTGGATTATGAGAGGGATTGTCCGACTACCTGTTTAAGCCCGATCCTACTGGCATATCCTACTGGGATTGGGCCTAAATGGGCAGTCGGACATCCCTCGAGGGGTCCCAGATTGGACAGGGTGCAGGCTGGGCTGAGGGACCACCCCCTCACCCCCGCCGTGCACAAATTTTTTGTGCACCGGGCCTGTAGTAGTTTAATAATTATAACAATAACAATAATAATTATTATTATTTCTAAAATAGCAATAATCATGCCTTGGATAAAGCTCATTGGCTACGATTCTGCCATTGCACAAAGCTGATAATAGCTTAATTCTTGTCTGCTCTCTAAAGGAAACCCAATGGCCTTACCTTTGCCGGTCAAATACCAGAGGGTAGTCATATTTTTGTTTACTTTCTGTGAACTTGCTCTCTTCTTTTATTTCTACGGGGTACTCACTAACATCACAAGGCAAAATGAAATCGGTTGTCTGTGCTAGGTCAAAGGGTCTTCGCTGTCCAAAATACCCACAGTAATGGCCATTGAGGGCATGCCAGAGCCTGAGGAAAGGCAAAAGATAGGAAGGAAAACGTCACTGGAATCCAGTGGAAGTTATTTTGTTAACAACAAGGTTTTCATTATGGATTTTAAACTTGAGTCCAGAACTCTTCTCATTAAATATAATATGTACAAATAATGAATCATTATGCTGTACATTATTTTACAATATATACAAATATTGAATCATTTACTAATGTTATATGTAAATTATACCGTAATTTAAAAAAAGGCCCAACTGGCATGGCTCAGTGGTTGAGTGTTGACCTATGAACCAGGAGGTCACGGTTCGAATCCTCGTCAGGGCACATGCCTGGGATGTGGGCTTGATCCCCAGTGTGGAGTATGCAGGAGGCAGCCGATCAATGATTCTCTCTCTCCACTGATGTTTCTCTCTCTCTCCCTCTTCCTTCCTCTCAGAAATAACAACAACAAACAGCATGGCAGTCCATACCTCACTGAGCCATCCACAGAAGCAGTCAGCACCACTTGCTTGTCTTCTACGTAGATCGCTTGAACAATTTCTAAAGAATGAGCACGCCAGGCAAGCAGCTGCTTGAATTTCTAGATGGCAACGATAAAGCATATACCTTGGCATAAGTATTTGCTGATCAAAATTCAATCTTGAGCAAACTGTTAGTCATTAAAGAGGCCGGCTTAGGAGTGAATGGTTTGGGCATATGTGGAAGGTGATGGCGCCCATGCCCCAGTGAGTTCATCTTTTCCTTGTTAAGGTCTCAAAAATTCAATTTCTAGCCTGGCCAGTGTGGCTCAGGGGTTAAGAATCGACTTATAAACAAGGAGGTCACGGTTCGATTCCTAGTCAGGGCACATGCCCAGGCTGTGGGCTTGGTTGCCACTGGGGGAACATGCAGGAGGCAGCCATTTGCTGTGTCTCTTTCATTGATGTTTCTCTCTCTCTCTCTCTTCCTTCTTCTCAGAAATAAAAAATATATATATTTTAAAAATTCAATTTTTAGATGTTTGCTAATCTATACAGATACCTGGAACAGAAAGTACCTTGCGTCTTTAGCAATTTATCATTTAATTGAGGATTAGCAATTCCTTTAGTTGAAAATTACTAAATGACTTGATGGAAGAACAGAACAGCCTTAGGATAAAGGCTGTGGGGGAGCTGAAACCAGTTTGGCTCAATGGATAGAGCGTCGGCTTGGGGACTGAAAGGTCCCGGGTTTGATTCCGGTCAAGGACATGTACCTTGGTTGCGGGCATATCCCCAGTAGGGGGTGTGCAAGAGGCAGCTGAACGATGACTCTTTCTCATCGATGTTTTTAACTCTCTATCTCTCTCCCTTCCTCTCTGTAAAAAGTCAATAAAAATATATTTTTAAAAAAGGCTGTGGGGGAAGTGAGAGAGAATATGATCAGAAGCAGGTACAAGCAGAGTGGAAAAGTGGAGACTAAAGGAGACAGTGACAAAAAGACTTTTCCTATTTTAAAATTTTATCCAGGCATATTTTGTTCTTTTTGTTGTTGTTGTTGTTGTTGTTGGTGGTGGTGGTGTGTGTGTGTGTGTAGGGGGCTATTTATAATAACCCTATATCACAGGAATTAACAAAAGTAACGGGCCCAGCTCATTCTCTTTCAAAGACATCCTGATGCTTGATGGCTAAGTTCCTTCAGAAGGTGGCTTATTCTCAACTCTAGCAGCTCCTACACGGGCCCCAGAAGACATTGCTTAATCGGGTGAACTAACGTCAACTGCAGAGACTGCTCTGCAGTCACATTTCAGTGGAGTGTCTATAAAGCAAAAAAGATATAAAAACTGACTGTGGAGGGCTAAATGATATATAAACTCTTTTAAGCTCTGGGTTTCTCCATAGATTGTCACAAATAAGTAAACAAAAAAATGAAGCAGAGCCCTAGCTGGCTTGCCTCAATGGATAGAGCATCAGCCTGTGGACCGAAGGATCCCAAGTTCAACTCTGGTCAAGGGCACATCCCCAGGTCGAAGGCTTGGACTGTGCAGGAGGCAGCTGATCCATGATTCTCTCTCATCACTGATGTTTTCATCTCTCTCTCTCTCTTCCTTCCTCTCTGAAATCAATAAAAATGTATTAAAAAAAAACAACATGAAGTAGGTGCAAAGTGACCAGTGGCTGGCTGGCTTGCTCGTTCGCTCGCTCACTCGCTCGCTCACTCGCTCACGCACTCACTCACCCCCTTTTTCCCCCCAATAGACCAGTGTTCTTTGTCACGTGGCTTGTTTCCTAGTGTATATATGATGTGAGTGTAGGAAGTCCTGGCTTGCAGATCTTTTGTGATGTCTAGCACAGAGAGATGTTCAATCCATATACACTGATTCACAAGTTAGACAAAGACCAAGTTCTTACCTTTTCATCATGAGGTGGATCCAGGAAGGAACCAACACTGCAAAGGATAACGTGTCCCTCTGTGTAAGACGTAAACATCGCAGTATGTCATTCAGTATTCTGTTGTCTAAGTCAGCACTGCCTGCACTGCCAAGGTCTTTGGACTCGGGCATTTATAATCCTATATAATAAAAGGCTAATATGCAAGTTGACCAAACGGTGGAATGACAGGTTGCTATGATGCGCACTGACCACCGGGGGGGGGGGGAGGAGGGGGGCAGAGGCTCAATGTAGGAGCTGTCCCCCTGGTGGTCAGCAGTGCTAAGCCAGAAGCCGGGCTCATGGCTGGTGAGTGCTGTGGTGGTGGGTGGTGGTGGGATCCTCTCCTGCCTCCATGGCAGTCAGACACCCCTCGAGGGTACCCTGGACTGTGAGGGGGCACAGGCAGGGCTAAGAAGGGCCCCCCCCCTTCCCAGTGCGTGAATTGTGTGCACTGGGCATCTAGTAGTAAATAAGGTATAATCTGAGGAACCAGAAATGAAAGAAGAAACTTTATATCAATTTTTATACGTGGCAATTCTTTTCTGTTTCTGGCTTAATAAGTCAAAATGAGGTTGCCTTATACACGCAAAGTCAAAGTTCTTCCTGACAGGGTAGATGAAAGAGAGATGAGTACAAAATAAGGCCTCCTACTGAGAACAAATACTTCCTTTCCTCTCTGTTCTTGCCACCTCTCCCTTTAATAATGAAGACTAATGCAACACAACGCTTGTAGGATTAAACATGAAAACTTTAGCTGAAACCGGTTTGGCTCGGTGGATAGAGTGTCAGCCTGTGGACTGAAAGTCCCGGGTTCGATTCTGGTCAAGGGCATGTTCCTTGGTTGCGGGCATATCCCCAGTAGGGGGTGTGCAAGAGGCAGCTGATTGATGATTCTCTCTCATCAATGTTTCTAACTCTCTATCCCTCTCTCTTCCTCTCTGTGAAAAATCAATAAAATATGTTTTTAAAAAAATGAAAACTTTACCTTCTCCCCAGTATATAAGGTAAGAGTAGTCCTATACACAACTTAAAGATGGAAGAAATAGAACGTCCTGCTGTAAGGAATTAGGAATGAACTAGGAGTTCACCTCCATTTGATTGTTCTATTCATTCAGCAAGCTATCCTTAGCACTCTCAACACCTCCTCTCATTTTTGAGCTCTTATTCTTTTCTATGAACGCAGGCTGCATATTTTCCTTTTTTTTTTTTTTTTTTTTTTTTATATATATATCTCGCAGGTGAAGATAGCTGTGGCCAACTACGTGAAGACAATTACTTACCTACGTTGCTGATCAGGAGTATCCTGGAGCAGGAATCAGTGTGCAGCGATGTCAGGGAAATGGCAGAATGCTTTGTAAAAGGCAGCAAGTCTTTCAGCAGTCGCCCCTGCAGAGAGTGTAACCACAAGTTCTGGAACATATTCGTATGGGAGTTGGGTTTCTCTATAAGTAATCTATCTAAGACATTATCTTTACTACCGAGACACGATTCTATGTGTAGTAAAAGTAATTTGAAACTATCCATAGGGAACTTAACTCGTTTTCTTTTCCTTTTTTTAAGTTAAATTTTTTTTCTTTATTAAGGTATTACATATGTATCCTTATCCCCACATTATCCCCTGATCCGCAGGAACTCATTTTCTTTTTTTAATATATTTTATTGATTTTTTTTTTTTTTGAGAGGAAGGGAGAGAGAGAGTTAGAAACATCAATGAGAGAGAAACATTGATCAGCTGCCTCCTGCACACCCCCTACTGGGGATATGTCTGCAACCAAGGTACATGTCCTTGACCAGAATTGAACCTGGGACCCTTCTATCCACTGAGCCAAACTGGTTAGGGCAGGAACTCATTTTTTTGACGTTACATATTCATATAAAGGTGTAGACAACTAATCATGATTGGCATCTGGACTCTGATTATTACAGATCATTTATACATTTGGGAGTTGATTTTTTGTACTTCTCCTGATCCTTTTCATGCAATTCTGCAGATCTCTTTTCTAGTTATATATTATTTTAACTAGATACAGGTTTACGTGCATCTAACACATTACATGTGTTTTATTTTATGATGACTATTTTTTAATCCTCTCTTGATATTTTTCCATTGATTTTTTTTTTTTTTTAGAGGAAGTGGAAGAGAGAGGGAAAGAGAGAGAGAAACATCCATGTGAGAGAAACACATGGATTGGTTGCCTCCTGCACTAGCCCTGACCAGGGCCCTGGCTGGGGCGGAGCCTGCAACCGAGGTATGTGCTACTTATTTATTTATTTATTATTTTTAAAATTTCTTTATTGACTAAGGTATCACATATTTGTCCTCAACCCCCCCATTCCAATCCCCTATCCACCCCCACTCAGGCCCCACCCCCCTATTGTCCTTGACCACTGGTTAGGCTCATAGGTGTGCACACAAGCCCTTTGGTTGATCTCTCCCTTTTATCCCCACTCTCCCTCTGAGGTCCAACAGTCTGACCCATGGCTCCTTATCTCTGGGTCTGCTCTTGTTCATCCATCTATGTTGTTCACCATTTCCCTTAGATGAGTGAGATCATATCCTAGGTATGTGCTCTTGACTGGTACGGAACCCAGGACCCTTCCGTCCACAGGCCGACGCTCTATCCACTGAGCCACACCGGCAAGGCACTTTCTCATCCTTTTCTATGCCAGGTCAACAGTGGGCCCAATCACCTCTACACTCCATAAGCGCAGGTGGCCATCCTCGTGAGCGGTGACCAGGACTGGAGGCTGAGTCTCGGCAACACTGGTGCTTCCTCCAACGTGCTTTTTGTCTGCTGGCTGTTGCTCTCCCTCCGTGTCCGCTTGCTCACCTACTTGGAAGATAAATGAGCTGCCATGGTGCTGGCAACACTTGGGATTCAACATCTTCTGGGTAGAAAATACTTAAAACAACACATTATTTTCCCTAGAATTTTTTTTTTTTTTTTTTTTTTTAACCCAAGAGAGTTTAGCAAGTGGACTCCCGTATCGCTGGACAAATGGGAGAGCTTGCTTTTGGTCCTGTAGCAGCGCCTCTTCACTGTACATAACCGCGAAAACCACGTAAACATCCAGCTCAAGCCTTACACATACAGAATGGCTTATGCATCTAGTGTCAGTTTTAGAGGATTAAGAGGTGCAGTAATATTTTGGATTAAATATATATATATATTTTTATCCATTTCAGAAAGGAAGGGAAAGGGGGAGAAATAGAAACATCAATGATGAGAGAGAATCATTGATTGGCTGCCTCCTGCATGCCTCCCCGCTGGGGATGGAACCCACAACCCCGGCATATGACCTTGACAGGAATCAAACCCAGGACCCTTCAGTCCACAGGCCAACGCTCTATCCACTGAGCCACACCGGCCAGGGCACAAAGCAATCATTTTAGAATAAGGGAGCGAGGTGACTTCATACTGACCTTTGCCCTCACCGTCATGTATGCTCTGCTTGCTTCCCTGGATTAGGAAAGAAAAAGAAGATACTTCAAAATCATTGTAAGGAAATGAGATATATTGGATCAGTAGACTCGTCAGATAGCTAATATATTGCTAAGTGGTAAAATTATTTTTGGACTAATTCTTTGAAATACATGCAGAGATTTTCATGTTCCTCAATTGGGTATCTGTGACGCAACTTCCTGCTAGTGGCTCAGAGACAGCATGATGTGAGAGTAACTAAACGCCTACTTGTGTGCCTCATGTGTTCGCGGTGTACATTATTTTGAATTTTATTAACAACCATGCAGGTGGGTGTATTATTCCCTTTTCACGGATGCAGAAATGGAAACTCAGAGATTAAGGGCAGTTTCTGCGGCTAATCAGATAAACAGAACACCTGGATTCAAGTTCAAGTCTATCTGACCCCTAATATTCTTTCCATCATGCTAGTGGCTTTTAATTATTTTTTTTGCAGTGAAAACTCCCCTTTCAACAAAATCCCAACTAGAAGTGTTACGTGTAAACACATTGAAAGCCATACATTACATTGTGCTGTCTCGTCCATCTGTGAAATGTATGAATGTGTTTAGCAAAACCATTTGAAATTACTTTTTAAATGTAAAAGTAGCATCTGTGATTTATCTTATTCACGATTACATATTGACTAGAGGCCCGATGCTTTTATTATGCTTTTATTATTATAGATTATTGGAAGTAACGAAAGCCTTCAGAAATAGGGGAAAATAGATGAAATCAGTTTAGACACTGCTTTTAAGAGAAACAAAAAAAAATGTTTTATATACAGATGCACAGAACATTTTTTCCTCTTTACTTCCTTTCTTAAGAATTTAAAAAACATTTTTTTAGAGGGTGGGGAGAGGGAGAGAGAGAAACACAGATGTGAGAGCGCAACATTCACTGACTGCCTTCTGATCCTCAGCCTGCATGTGCCCTACCTGGGAATCAAACTGGCAACCTTTCGGTGCGCGGGACGACTCCCAACCAACTGAGCCACCCGGACCAGGGCCCTTTTACCTTCTATCGAATGAATGGCACAAATGCAACCACCCTGACTTTTGAATCCATATTGGGTGGAAAAGTAAGACACACTCTCCTTGTATCTTGCTTACCTTGCTGCTCTGAGGACCCCTACTAGAGTCACACTGGGAAGAAGAGCACACGGAATCCTGACTTGACATCCTGCAAGAACAGGGAGGAAGCCCAGAGAGGAAACGTTAAGATTCTCTCATGCTCACGGGTGCTCTTCTCTGCTTTGATTTCATTCCTCCTTCCATCCTCTGTAGATACTGAGCCCTTTACGTAGAAAACAAAGCACCGCCGAAATCGGTGTGGCTCAGTGGACAGAGCGTCGGCCCTCGGATTGAAAGGTCCCAGGTTCGATTCCGGTCAAAGGCATGTACCTTGGTTGCGGGCACATCCCCAGTAGGGGGTATGCAAGAGGTAGCTGATGGATGATTCTCTCACATCGACGTTTCTAACTCTCTATCCCTCTCTCTTCCTCTCTGTAAAAAATCAATAAAATATAAAAAAAAGAAAAAAAAAGAAAAAAAGAAAAGAAAAAGAAAACAAAGCACACCCCATATCTTGTGTCACAAATGCTCATCTGCCTGTGTTGGTGGAGACAGCTGGGGAGCCTCAGGAATGAAGGCTCATTGCTGCGTGGTCTGGGAAGGAAACATCTGCCCTGTCCCAGGCCTAAGGCTGGATGCAGTCCCAGGGGTTCTGACACTGCCTATAGTGGTGGGAGTGGGTAGCGTGGCTAACTTCTGCTCTCCAGTGTCCGGTTCTGGCCCTGTCCACTCTGCGACACTGCTAGAATGAGCTGAACAGCGCCTCGGAGTCTGGTGCAAGCATATCCACAGCAACTCCTCAAAATATTATCAGAATAAGGAATTTCAAGCCCATGGGATATATTCTGGCTCACCTCTGGGTGACTCAAAACTATAATAGCATAGAGACATTTAAAAATGTATATATTTTTAAATTGATTTCAGAGAGGAAGGGAGAGAGAGAAACATCAATGATGAGAATCATTGATTGGCTGCTTCCTGCACGCCCCCTACTGGGGATCAAGCCCCAAATCTGAGCATGCGTCCTGATAGGGAATCAAACTGTGATCTCCTGGTTCATAGATCAATGCTCAACCACTGAGCCACACTGGTCAGGCTAGCATAGAAACTTTTGACTTCTCTCCAGAGATGTGTTTACCATGGCCTATGGATGGAAAACCAGACCTCACAAACAACTATAAAAATACCTTCTCTTCAATATTTAAATAATAATCTCCTGTTCTCCCAGAAATGGATGATGTTAGCTCAGTTTTGGCGGAGGCCATGAGACCTGTTGCCATTTGATCTGTCCTATTGCTCTTGCAAGTCCCATCTGCATCACATCTGTGCTTATAGAGTTTGATTTTGGCTACAAGTGTGATCAAGTGAGCATTTCTCCTCTTTGCTACTGTCGTGAAGGGTGCTGTGGGTCTGACCGAGTGAAGGAAATTACATTCCCACATCAAATTGAATCCTCGGGACCATCTACTACAAAAGACAGTGACAGGGAAGAAAGCTGAAACCAGGCAGTCTACTCAATGTGCCTTCCCTCAAGTGTTCCTTTCTAAAGGCTGGGATGGGGAGAACTCTTTTTTGTCACCCACGTAAGACTCAGAAAGGAATTCTCTACCAGTCAGTACCAAGTTACCTGGCACATTCAAGGGAACGGAAGAGGAACAGGATGTCATTAATTCTATAGCGTTTGGGATCTAACTCAGGATTCACAATGAAGCAATCTTCAGGTTTGTATCTGGAAAGAAACATGTGTACATGATAAACATTAAAGAATTAGGTAACTTAAATGACTTATATTACGAATATATTACATCCAGAGCTAATCAACTCCTAAAATGTTGATATCGAACATGAAGAGAAAATGTAAGAGGTATAGAGTTTGAACATACCTTTTTAAAAAAATTTTATTTATTTTTCACAGAGAGGAAGGGAGAGGGATAGAGAGAAACAAACATTGATGAGAGAGAAACATCAATCAGCTGCCTCCTGCACATCCCCTACTGGGGATGTGCCTGCAACCAAGATACATGCTCTTGACTGGAATTGAACCTGGGACCTTTCAGTCCGCAGACTGACGCTCTATCCACTGAGCCAAACCGGATTTGGCTAGAGTTTAAATTTAGTGTGTATTTTAAGTATTTGTTGAGGTTATGAATTTTGATGAGATAACACACACAAGCATGTACTAGAGTGAGAAGAGTAAAAGTCAAAGCACTTGAGAACACAAATTCTTAAGGCTCATCTTATTTATATTACGAAAGGCATGGTACACGAGATTCGTGCACTGGGGGGTGGGGTCCCCTCAGCCTGCCTGCACCCTCTCGCAGTTTGGGGGAGCCCTCAGAGGATGTCTGACTGCAGAGAGCCTGGCTTCTGGCTGAGCAGAGCTCCCCTTGTGCACTGACCACCAAGGGGCAGCTCCTGCATTGAGTGTCTGTCCCCTGGTGGTCAGTGCACATCATAGTGAGTAGTTGTTCGGTCGATTTGCATATTAGCCTTTTATTATATACTAGAGGCCTGGTGCATGAAAATTCATGCACACGTGGGGTCCATCAGCCCAGCCTGCATCTTCTCGCAATCTAGGACCTTTGGGGGATACCCACCTGCTGGCTTAGGCCTGCTACCTGAGAACAGATGATCTAAAATAAATAATCATATCCTTGGGTAAGGATTTTAAAAAGGTAACGGTCACATGAAAATTCACTGCTGGCAGGGCTGAGAGGACTGGGGACTTCAGCACTTGCCACCCCCCAGAGGGGCTGAGGGGACTGGGTGCTGCCATCTTGTGGCTGTGGGTGCCACCATCTTGTGAGGGTGAAATGGTCAATTAGCATATTGCCTCTTTATTATATAGGAGGATTCTGGGATTTAGACACTTAGAACATAGTTTCCTCATTATAATGACTCTAAGAATGCCTCCCTTGATAGCAACTACTACTTTTATTTATTGCTTTTGTTGATTTATTTGTTTTAGCACTGAATGTTACTTTGGCTCTTCTGCGGTACAACTTATATTGTTTAAGAAAAAGATGCAACTTACAATTCTTTGACAGTGGATGTCACAAAATTCCACAAGATGATCATACCATTTAAGGTCCCAATGGCTATCAAATTAAATCCTTCTACTTGCAATATATCAATGCAGTTCACGTCTGTACTGGCCCCTGGACTCTATAAAGAAGAAAGGAAACCAACTCATTGACTGTCGTGAACACAGTAAAGAACCACGATACACATGCTGTATGTACACTTTATTATCTCATCACTAACTTAAAATGTTTTTATTATGATTTTTCAGAGAATGTGCTGGAGTAGAACTGGTATACGGTATTCTATTTGTTTCCGGTGTGCTACATGGTGATTCAACATGTCTATGCCTTACAATGTGATCACCATTGTCATGAAAACCATCTGTCATGCAAAGTTCTTATGATATAATGGACTATATTCCCTTGACTCGTGGGAACACAGATGACACATTACATCTCCATGACGCGTGTGATAGCTGAAATTAAGTGATAGCGCTCTGAAGTTCATGGCATTGTTTTCTCTGCTTTTGTGTGTGTTTGTCATGTTCCATGATAAAAGGGAAAAAGGCCAAGAAATAAAACTTACAGGAACAAGCTGTGGCTGGGTTTTCTCGGTTACCAATATAACATGTGGGAAGGGAAGGGGCGCGCTCCTGTCTTTAGTGAACGTTTTCAAGCGCACGGTGTGATAGCCATCTCGTAGGACAGGCATGACATCAGGCAGTTCCCATACCACAGCGAGACAAATGTCGTTTTCTTTACCCTTGAACAGAAATCCAGTGAGGACATGAGAAACTCAATGAACTGTTTTATTTGGAGCTGGTGTAAGGATGTAGAGAAAAAGAATAAACCGGGATGTCTCTGCCACCCAGTTCTGTCAAGTCTTAAGTTCTATCTAGCCCTCCCTAATAGAATTCCTCTTTTTCCTTCCATTTCCAGAAGTAACGAGTAACCTGAATATGGTGTTAGTTATGAAAGTTTTTATATTTATACATACATAAATATAACCCATTACATGGCTCCAAGATCACACCCAGACAATCTACCGTGTTTCCCCGAAAATAAGACATCCTCTGAAAATAAGACCTAGAGCATGGAAAGATAAGACATCCCCTGAAAATAAGACCTAGCGCAACTTTGGGAGAAAAAATTAATATAAGACACTGTCTTATTTTCGGGGAAACAGGGTAGCACAGTAATGGCTTGTGAAAAGACCGGGCGGTTTGCATAAGCACTTTTCTGAGGTTGAGGAGGATAAAATCAAGAATATAAGTGCCAAAGAGACATTACATTTCAAGCCCTCAAGGACTAGTTCGAAGACATTCAAACTTATGGGGAGTCTGCCTCAGCACATGATGCATTAGCAATGGCCTCTGAGTGGCCAGCGGTGACTATAGACGCAGCGTTTACTGTTTGTGAAATGCAGTTTGTGTAATGCAGCTGAGAGTCTGGAGGATAGAGGTCTGGTGCATCTTTCCTTCACTCCACTCCCGGCTCCAACTCCAGGAATGAACTACATTCCTGTCCCATTCATTTACTATAGTACACCTTACAGGAGGCGTCTTATGGAAAGAGCATATTGTATCACTGTTTTTCCAGCAGCAGGCCATCAATCATCTTAATCAGTGCTGGATTTCTTTTTAAGTTGTGTTTTGGGTTGTGTGTGTGTGTGTGTGTGTGAGTGTTTTAAAACGTTTTTATTGATTTCAGAGAGGAAGGGAGACGGAGATAGAAACATCAATGATGAGAGAGAATCATTGATTGGCTGCCTCCTGTATACCCCACACTGGGGAACTAGTCCACAACCCATGTGCCCTGACCGGAAAACGAACCAGAGACCTCCTGGTTCATAGGTTGACAACCATTGAGCCATACTGACTGAACTGAGCAGCTCTTCTTTCTGGTTCCTTGTTGTTTTTTTGCTTTGTTTATCTAATATGTTTTTATTGGTTTCAGAAAGAAAGGGAAAGGGAGAGATAGAATCATCAATGATGTGAGAGGAACATCACTGACCAGCTGCCTCCTGTATGGCCCCTACCGGGGATGGAGCCTGCAACTGAGGTATGTGCCCTTGACTGGGAATCGAACCTGGGACCCTTGTGTCTGCAGGCCAATGCTCCATCCACTGAGCCAATCCAGCCAGGGCCTTCCTGGCTCTGTGCTGGGACCTTGGCAAACTTACTTAGCAGCCTCCTAGGAAGGTGGGTGGGAAATGCCAACCTCAGCTGGCTGCCAAGAGAGGAGTTCAGTGGGGATGGTGCCCAGACTCAGTGGCTTTTCCCCAGGGGAGCAGAGGGAACAGGTGTCAGCGGGGATGGCAAACCTGCATTATCTTGATCTTCCCGCTGTGCTCCAGGGCGAGGAGCAGGTGCTGGTGCTTCTCCTGCACCTTCAGGAAGACCAGGCGCTTCACCCAGTGCTCCTCCTCCTTCCAGTCCTTGCCCTCGGGCAGCACCTTCATCTCCTGCCCGCTGCCGAAGTCCCAGATCTTAACGGTTCCTGCGCAGAGGGAGACGTGGGGGGTGAGAAGGAACTGGTGGAGAGCTCGGCTCTTGTCTCACAGAACAAGATCTCCTTGAAAGCTTTCTGCCCACGATTTATTCTATGTCTAGTTCCTACTGAAAGTGAGTCTCCCCGGGCCTTGCTGTGCACAAAATTCGTTTCTGTGGGCCTTGACTGGCCACAGGCTGACAAACACGAAATAGGACCAGGCAATGTCTTGAAATTGCGACCGTTTTCTTTGAGCTCTCCTGGCTGAGCTTTCTGACTTTTTAAAAAATATATATATTTTATTAATTTTTTACAGAGAGGAAGAGAGGGGGATAGAGAGTTAGAAACATCGACGAGAGAGAAACATCCATCAGCTGCCTCTTGCACACCATCCCCTCCCCCCCACTGGGGATGTGCCCGCAACCAAGGTACATGCCCTTGACCGGAATCGAACCTGTGACCTTTCAGTCTGCAGGCCGAAGCTCTATCCACTGAGCGAAACCGGTTTCAGCTGAGCTTTCTGTCTTAAGTGGATCTTTTCCGCCTTTATTCTCCCAACACTTTCCAGTTTGCTAAATACCCCCGATATCTATCCATTTTTATATCTAATATCATGCCACAGTTATTTTTTATTATTGTTTAAAATATTTTTATTGATTTCAGAGAGGAAGGGAAAGGGAGAGAGAGAAACATCAATGATGAGAGAGAATCATTGACTGGCTGCCTCCTGCACACCCCTTACTGGGGATGAAGCCTGCAAACCTGGCATATGCCCCGACAGGGAATCGAACCGTGGCCTCCTGGTTCATAGGTCCACGCTCAACCACTGAGCCACGCCTCCTAGGCAGGCCACAATTGTTATTAATAGAAAGATCATCATTGCAACAGTAAAGATCGCAGGGTCACCTCCGGGTTAGATATAATGGGCTGCCCCTCTCATATCAGTTTTTTAACTGTCCAAACTTAAACACACACAAACACACACACACACACACACACACACACACACACACCTCCAGAGTGTATAACTAATGAAATTAAATATTATGCTTGCGTGAAAATAGTGCCATCTCAGTCACATTGAATTGCTTAATGCTTATGTCTGATAAACGCTGTGTCCATTGCTCAGAATTTCTATTATGA
The DNA here is from genome assembly GCA_963693515.1 of Pipistrellus nathusii. Lineage (NCBI taxonomy): Eukaryota > Metazoa > Chordata > Mammalia > Chiroptera > Vespertilionidae > Pipistrellus > Pipistrellus nathusii. The sequence continues at coordinate 5,653,241 of OY882877.1, forward strand.
CTGATTTCACATTGTGCAGGGCTGCTAAGAGCAGGGGACTGACTGCTTTCTTGGGAATTGCCCCACGAGAGAGCAGCTGCATTCATTCAATCACATCGCATCCACCCAGCAGGGGCAATTTTATTGCATGGGTGCTGCTATCTGCTCACACTTTTAAAAAGCAAACTCTTAGCCCAGCCGGCATGGCTCGGGATTGAGCGTCGCCCTATTGAGCAGGAGGTCACAGTTTGATTCCCAGTCAGGGCGCAGGCCTGCGTTACAGGCTCAATCCCAGGTGGGGGGTGTGCAGGAGGCAGCAATCCATGTTTCTCATTGTTGATGTTTCTATCTCTCCCTCTTTCTTCCTCTCTGTAATCAATAAAAATTTTATTTTATTTTTATTTTACATCCATCAATGGGCTTTCATGCCAGGACATATGTCCCCAGAATAAATGTACCGTGTGCAGTGCATGCGGTTGGTCTAAATCAGTGGTCCGCAAACTCATTAGTCAACAGAGCCAAATATCAACAGTACAACGATTGAAACTTCTTTTGAGAGCCACATTTTTTAAACTTAAACTTCTTCTACCACCACTTCAAAATAGACTCGCCCAGGCCGTGGTGTTTTGTGGAAGAGCCACACTCAAGGGGCCAAAGAATCACATGTGGCTCAGGAGCCGTGGTTTGCCGAACACTGATCTAAATAAAGCAGTTCTTTCTTGGGAGTTTACAACACAATGAGGTGAGAGGAAATCAGGCTGTTGCTCCAGTTCCTGGAAGTTCCATGCCCTGCTCCCCAACATGAGGGACATCAAACAAAACAGCACCAGCATGTAGTGGAGCATCAGACCTATGAACCAGGAGGTCATGGTTCGATTCCTGGTCAGGGTACATGCCAGGGTTGTGAGCTCCATCCCCAGTGTGGGATGTGCAGGAGGCAGTTGATCAGTGATTCTCCCTCATCATTAATGATTCTATCTCTCTCTCCCTCTCCCTTCCTCTCTGGAATAAAAATATTAAACACACACACCACACACACACACACAAAATAACACACCACACACACACAAAATAACACTGTATACATGGCACTTACCCCCAAGGAGCTCACACGGACAGGCAAGTTCAAAGGAAAATTCTAGGTGTTCTATGACAAAGCTGGCTGGCTATGGTGTCTGGCCCCCAAATCTACCCTCATGAAAAATATTCTTAACCACCACTGACCCTAATATGTATATCATAGCAGCTGGTCCTCCAAGGTAGGACCGAACGAGTCAGTGCAACACAGATACATCGACCAAAGATGGAGGAAGAGAGTATGCGGGGAAGACTTTTGCAGACGGTAAAGCAGCTGTCTGAATGTAATGGAAAGTACTGGTTACGGTGGACATCAGTCTCAGGACAAGAATGCCCATCAGAGAAGAGTTATCACTCTCCGGTCGGGCGCTGTGATCTCGCCGTCATGGTTACGTGGTCCAGCCTGGCTCATTCCCTCCCTGAGACTCATGCGTTTCTAGAGCAAACTCTCAGAGCACTAACGCAGGGAGGCCGCGTTCTGATCTGAGTCTGACCGTTATACGCTCCGGTGGCAAAAAGATATCCACTGTCATCGATGGCTGCGGAAGTCAGCTCGGTATTGAAGCCATGAGGGTCTAGAATCTGGTATATTTGGAGGCCAGTCTCCAGTTCCCACACCTGTAGGTAAGAACAAGAAAATCAAACGCCTTTCAGCTCTTACCAAAACATTTACAATATTCAAGACGGCCTCAAAATTGGTGCCCTGGCCAGTTTGGGTCAGTGGTTAGCACGTTGGCCCCTTGGAGCAAAGGGGCTCGGGTTTGATTCCCAGTCAAGGACACATACTGGTAACTGGGTTACAGGTCTCAATCCTTGCCCTGATTGAAGTGCGTGTGGGAGGCAAGCAATGAATGTTTTTCTCAAATCCCTCTCTTTCTGTCTCTCTCTCCTCTGTCCCTGCCTCCCTTCCACTCTCTCTAAAAACCAACAGGAAAAATATCCTCGGGTGAGCATTTAAAAAAAAAAAAAATGGTGGCTGAGACGGGCAGGGACTGTCCAGGAAGTAGTCCTTGGCTATTGTAAGCATTGATTCTCTGGGGATTGAGCCCGCAACCTGGGCACGTGCCCTCTGTGGGAATGGAGCCATGACCTCCTGGCTCATAGGTCAATGCTCAACCACTGAGCCACACAAGCCAGCGGGCAAAATTCCTATTCTGATAGTAACAACTAGCTTTATTTATTTAATGGAGCCTGTCACTTGATACCAAGCAGTCTGAGCTGGCTTAAAAGACTTGTTTTTCGTGTGTTTGTGAAAGCTTAAAAATAGATCAAATGTAGGGCCACTGCGTTTACTTCATCAGCCAAAGACTTACCAGGAAGAAGAAAAACTCCACCTGCTTTGCCTTTTCCTTTCTGCAGAGGCAACACGCACTCACCTTAATGATGGACTCGGAGCAGATGGTAAGCACTTGGTGGAAGTATTTGTTGTGAAGCATGACATTGATTTCTCGCTCATGCGTGTGAGGAACCTGTTTTGTATCTTGTATCATCCGAGTCAAAGGGTACATGTCAATAACAGTAGACCCTGGGGAAAAAGTAAGAGTCTCATAAATACTCAATAATAGAAGATTATTTTCGAGCCACTAATAGAAGTTATTTTCGTTTATTATTAATCCCTACCTGAGGATATTTTTCCATTGATTTTTAGAGAGAGTGGGAGAGAGAGGGAAAGACAGAATCATCAATGTGAGAGAAACACATTGATTGGTTGCCTCCTGCACAAGCCCTGACCAGGGTCTGGGCTGGGGAGGAGCCTGCAACCTTAAAAATAAGTGTCCTTGACCGGAATTGAACCCAGGACGCTTTGGTCTGCAGGCCAATGCTCTATCCATGGAGCCAAACCGGCTAGGGCAATATTAGAAAATTTGAACCACAAAGGATTTTATCCAACCGGTTGTGTTTGGAAATAGCCAATCAGTGAGACTAGTAATATCAATGCATAGGAACTCTAATGAGGGGGAAATGCATTCATTTACCCTAAAACAATGTTGATAAATAAAGCAAATGTGATTGATCGAGAGAGGAACATCCATTTTGGGCTGCACTGATTTTCAGGTGCAGGCCATTGGGTCTCCTGATACCCTCCTTTCAGTGGTTTCTGTTTTCCTCCTTAGACGGTTTTCTCCACACCGTCTGGAGAAGGAGAATGGAGAAGGAATGGAGACGGGAATGGCAGGTGAGCTGCCGGTTAGTGACTGGAACTGATTGTCAAAGAGCCCTTTTCAACCAACAGATGATAAAAAAGAAAAAAAAAAAGAAAAAAAAAAAACAAAACCCCACCCACTGTAATCATGGCCTTATTATTTTATTTATTTTTTAAAATAAATCTTTATTGTTCAGATTATTACAAATGTGTTCCTCTTCCCGCCCCTCAATTGCGCCCTCCACCAAGTTCCCACTCCACCCTCTGCCCTTTCCCCACCGCCCATTGTCCTCATCCATAGGTGCACAGTTTTTGTTCAGTCTCTTCCCACATCCCCTTCTCCCCTTTTCCCCAAGAATCATCAGTTCACTCCCCTTCCATACCTCTGATTCTATTATATTCACCAGTTAATATTGTTCATTAGATTTTTTAATTCCCGTGGTTTTTAGTTTCACTTGTTGATAGTTACGTATTTGTTGTTCATAATTTTTATCTTTATCTTCTTCCTCTTCCTAAATAACCCCCTTCAGCAATTCACATAATTCTGGTTTGGCGGTGATGAACTCCTTTAGTCTCTTTTTATTTGTGAAGCTCTTTATCTGAATCATGGCCTTATTAAATGGAACCAATGAGAATGATCGCAAGCCAGCGCTTGCAACATTACTATTAAATCAGATTATTTTCCAAATCACCACAGCGGTACATGGAGAGCAGGTACTTCTTACTTTCCTTCTCCTAAGGGAGTTTGGGTTGGTTTTACTGTAACAGGCTGCTCTGCAAGTATGATTCAACTCTCAGAATCAATGAGTCATGCATCCTGGTTGAGTATAATGTTTTGGAATATAAATAGGAACTCCAAAGCATCCCATAGTTCAAACAAAGATAAATCCTCTTTCCTGTGTTTTTTTAAATTTTATTATTATTTTTAATGTGGATTTTCCCCTTTGCATTGAGTTTCTGAAGTCTCTCCCAAGAAATCTCAACTTTATGAAACATTCATTCCAGCAGGAGTTTCGAGTTACTAAGCCCTTTCCTCAGGTGTTCACATTTTAAGATAAAACCTACTCATGGATAAAGGACTGTGATGACTATTTTTCAATCCAAATGCCTCCAGATGGAACTAGGAGGAATATGGTAATCAGCTAGTCAAACAATACTGGGAGCTTCTCACCCTAATTAATCCCAGGGGAAGACAGAGCAGGTGGTCACTAGGAAATTGCTTAGAAATGCATTCTGGGTTGGTGTTCCAGAAGGAAGTTGGATTGTTAATATGGTTCATGTTTCTCCCAAAGCCTGAGGTTATGCGTGTGAACAGTGCTCAGCTGTGAGTGTCTCTGTAGTAAGCATGTGTTTGAAGAGGCAACGAGAAGACGAAGGCACCCAATCTGTTGGCATCACCTCTGGACATCTGTCACTTGTGTCTCTTTTCTCTCTCCCCGCTGTTCTTTGTCTAGAAGCAAAGGCAGGTAGGAAGGAGGGATGGCACCCTTATACTGTGTAACTACTGCCTCATTATCAGAACACCCAGGGCCAAAATGCCTAAGGAAAGTGGTGCATCTGCTCTAAAATGGACTATATTCCTGCCCTCACCAGTTTGGCTCAGTGGATAGAGCATTGGCCTTCAGACTGAAGGGTCCCAGGTTCATTTCTGATCAAGGGCATGTGCCTCGGTGGCTGGCTTGATCTGGGAGGCAGCCAATCAATGTGTCTCTCTCACATCGATGTTTCTCTCTCCCTCTGTCTCTCCTTCTCCCTTCCACACTCTCTAAAAATTAATGGAAAAAAATTCTCAGGTTCAGGATTTAAAAATAAAAATAAAAATAAAAATACTTCCTTTAACTATAAAATCATAGATAAATAACATGGACCATATTCCTGTTCCCAAGAGTCAAAACAGAGGTGAACTGACCTTGTCTGAGCAACAGGATATACACCCCACGTTTCTGCTTAACCCACACTGTCGCATCTTTCTAGAGGGCAGTTACACATTTTAAAAAATAATATTTTTATTGAGTTTTAGAGAGAGAGGAAGGGAAAGGAATAGATATAAACATCGAAGAGATAGAACCATCGGTTGGCTGCCTCCTGCACGCCTCCCTACTGGGGATTGAGCTCACAACCTGGGCATGTGCCGTGAGACTGGGAATCCAAACGTTGACCTCTTGGTTCATGGGTCAATGCTCAACCACTGAGCCACACCAGCCATGCAGGACAGTTAACACATTTTATCTACTGTGCTATGGGAATGCGGGAGAGAATAACATGGAATGCAATACCTACTGTGGTGAAATAGGTTTATGAATTCCCCTTCTAGTTTTGTTTTTCTTCTAGTGTGTACCCATGTTCTAGTTAAAGAAGGTTAGAGGTCAGAATACACGAGCTTTGTTTGCCATTAGTGGGGACACTTACCCGCAATGAGCATGCCGTGTGGACACTTACCCGCAATGAGCATGCCGTGGTTGGCGTCATAGATCATGGAGTAGATCTGCATGTCTCCGGGGCCGCCCTGGCTGTCATGGAAGACTTGCAACAGTGACAGAGTCTGTATGTCCCACACCCGGAACACCTGGGAAAGGAGCGCCACAGCTCACCACTGTGACCTTGGCCTTCCCCATGCACAGCTGCTTATACTTAGAGTATCTTTCCCAGTGACTGTCTGCTATTTTAGGCAGACAATAGTTGGATTCTAGATTGCCCAGTAGTTGATTTTAAGGGGGGAGGGAAGCTTCTTTCGTTCCAGTGTCTAGCTGTGTTACCTTGGCCGAGGAGAGGCTGATGACCAGCTGGTCCTTCTCGTTGGTGACGATCTCGGTGATGCTGAACATGTGCCCCACGAGCTTCCCCACGGGCTTGGTGCTGATGTTGGGGTGCCACAGCCGGAGCACCTTGTCATCTCCTGGAGACACGTGGAAGGCTGCTTATTTTCTCAGGGGAAGAGTCTGTGTCTCCCCATTTCCTCCACCCCCAGCCCCTGGAACCACCTTTCTGCTGTTTCTATGAGTTCAGTTAAAAAAAAAAAAAAAAAAAAATATATATATATATATATATATATATATTTAAAACTGAATATATATATATATATGTATATATATAATTTTTTTCCCTCTAGCCAGTTCGGCTCAGTGGCTAGAGCATCGGCCTGTGGACCAAAGGGTCCCAGGTTCAATTCCATTCAAGGGCATGTATCTTGGTTGCGGGTTCCTCCATGGATGGAGCCCTGGTCTGGGCAGTGCAGGAGGCAACCAATCAATGTATTTCTTTCTTTTTTTTTGTTTTTGTTAAAAAATATATTTTATTGATTTTGTACAGAGAGAAAGGGAGAGAGATAGAGAGTTAGAAACATCGATGAGAGAGAGTCATCGACCAGCTGCCTCTTGCACACACCCCCACTGGGGATATGCCCACAACCAAGGTACATGCCCTTGACCAGAATCGAACCCGGGTCCCCTCAGTCCCCAAGCCTACGCTCTATCCACTGAGTCAAACCGGTCTCGGCAAATCAATGTGTTTCTCTCACATCGAACAATATTTCTCTGTCTTTCGCTCTCTCTTCTACTCTCCCTAAAAATCAATGGGGGAAAAATCCTCAGTTCAGGATTAACAAAAAAATTTTAAAAATGTATCAATTTCAGAGAGGAAGGGAGAGGAAGAGAGACAGAGAAACATCAATGATGAGAGAGAATCATTGATTAGCTGACTCCTGCACGCCCCACACTGGGGATCAAGTCTGCAACCCAGGCATGTGCCCTGACTGAGGATTGAAGAACCATGACTTTCTGGTTCATAGGTCAACAGTGAACCACTGAGCCACACCTGGTGAGTAGGTACTGTTATCAACTTCATCTTATAGATGAGATTGAAACTTAAAAGAAGTTAAATCACCTGCCCAAGGTCATACAACCTGCTAGTAAGGGAGCCGGGACTTGTTCCTAAACTACTGGATCCCCGAGTCCAGGCTGAAAGCCACTGCACTGCTTTAGGACCCCAGCATCACAGATGTGCACCACGGACTGCTCTCTCACCTCCGGTGACAATGACATTGGCTTTTATACAGTAGCAGAAAGTGTTCGCTCCTCTTGGCATGGAAAACTCTCTGACAGGCCTGGGAAACACAAATCAGATGTCAAACTTGGGTTTTCCTGAGTGAAGCGAATTCTAATCTAAGTAGATTATGTTCAATGAGGCAGCTATGGCAGCCGAAGAAGCCTCTCCTGTAGACACTCCCCCTGCACGCCCTTCTCCCATCCTTTCCCTTTCACCTCTTTTAGGGCATTGCCTTTGCTTCCCTCCCTCCTAAGCTCCAGGGCCCTTCTTCTGCCTCTGTCACTTGTTTCCTGAGCCACGCAGCCCGGCTGGCTCACTTCTTTCCATCTCTGTAAGTCTCTAAGTAAACTTCCTCTTATCATTGGGAAAAAAGAAAAAAAAAAAAAACCCTGAAAGTTATAGAACATTCATGTACATAAACTATTGTACTTACGCATTATCCTCAAGTCGCTTCAAGGATTCCAAAACTAATGAATGAACACTGTCTAAGGAGCAGGATCCAAAGCAATTTAGGGTTGTAATAAATCTAATTTTCATAACCCAGTCATTATGTAGCTTCCTTTTAACACTGGGAATTAAAAGGAGAGAAAAAAAAAGGGAGGGATGATGTTAGACACACAAACACATCATGTTGAGTGTCTATTTGTCATTTCAACTTGACTTTAACCAAACTGCAAATCTGAACTGGAGTAAAGCCTGCATATATAATACAGCCCTATGCATTATACTACTTTTAATTAATTAAAATTTCATAACCTAAATAGTTTACAATGGGAAAATAAAAGATCATCATCACATTTTGAGCTATAAATTCAGAATTTAAAAAATAACATAGGAGAATTTCAGTCCAATATTGGTACTATATTCTTTACTGAAAAAAAATTCTAATAATCTTAATGAAGAGCTGTGTTTCATATTGTTTTACATCTTCTTTGAGACTATTCATTTTTATATTTTCTAATGGCTATTGATGTTTAAGTCAATAATTCCCCTACTGTTAGACACTGGATATTTTACTATTAGAAATGCCACTGTGGTGCTCGCTTCAGCAGCACATATACTAAAATTGGAATGATAAAGAGAAGATTAGCATGGTCCCTGCACAAGGATGACATGCAAAATTGTGAAGCGTTCCATATTAATAAAAAGGAAGGAAGGGACACTGTGTCAGTCAGCATGGCTCAGCAGTGAATCAGGAGATCACGGTTAAATTCCAGGTCAGGGGACATGCCCAGGTTGTGGCTTGATCCCCAGCAGAAGGCATGCAGGAGGCAGCTGATTGACCATTCTCTCACATCATTGATGTTTCTTTCTTTTCTCTCTCCCTCTTCCTTCTTCTCTTTGAAACCAATAAAAACATAAATATATTTTAAAGAAGTAACACTGTGATAGATATATATTTTAACACATGGGGATCCCGGGTCCCAACGCATAAATGTTTATGAAAGAAGGCACTTGATGCCTCTGCCCAAGTGTTTTCCACAAAGGGATCCAGCTCAGAGCTGAGCACCAGGAGTGGGGCAGTGTGCCCATCTCACAGCATCTTCCTCATGTTTAATCTTTTCCAATTTTTTAAGAGAGGAATTATATCCAATTTGAAGTGGGATTTTGTTGATGGAGAGGACACATTTAGTATAAAATGTGTTTTTCTGCTAATAAGAGAAATATATGCTTTACTGTGAAATCTTCAGAGGCACTAAGTTCTGAAGAAGACAATGAAAGTCACTCAGGGCCTTATCAATTGGAGATAACTGTAACATTTTTGCCTGCTGAGCACTGGGAAATGTGTCTTGACTATATGTACCGTGTATGCATGTGTGTGAATTACCTGTTCATGGTTTTTGCCCATTTTTCTCTGGGGGAATTTTTTTAAATTGAATTCTAAGACTTAAGAAAGAGTATTAACCTATCGTCTGTCATATTTGTTATACATATTTATTCCAGTTTATTTACTTTACATAAGTTATCTCTTGTGGCCCACATGTTTTATTCTGTGTAGAGTCAAATCTTTTTCTTTGAATTTTATAACCATATTCAAATGCTAGGAAATAGTTACACAGATCTTTTATAGCTTTCCATAATTTGTTATTTAGCTTTTTATTTAGATGCCTATAGATTTTTTTTAGATGCCTATAGATTTTAATTGTCAATAACACTTAGCACAGGAATTTCAGTGGCTACTTTTCTGTCTTCCCTTAGTACTGGAAGTCCTTTGAGGTATGAGGCATTCCTTGTTCAGTCTGATGTTTCAGATCTTTACCCTGTGATCTGACACATCCTGTTGACTACATAAATACTTTTGTTCTTATTGTGTATTTTTTGTTTTGTTTGTTTTATTCTGTTTTTTTGTTAACCCTCATCTGAGGATATTTTTCCACTTATTATTTTATTATTATTATTATTATTTTAGGGAGAGTGGAAGAGAGAGGGAAAGACAGAGAGAAACATCAATGTGAGAGAAACACATCGATTGGTTGCCTCTAGTACACGCCCCGACCAGGGCCTGGGCCAGGAAGGAGCCTGCAGCCAAGGTACGTGCCCTTGGCCAGAACTGAACCCGGGACCCTTTGGTCCGAAGGCCATTGCCCTATCCATTGAGCCAAGTGAGTTAGGGCTTAACTACAAAAATACTTGAACAATGTCTAATATTAAAACAATTGGACCACCCGTGTGATGCACTGACCTTTTGAAGTCCTTGGAGTCTAAGACCTGACTTTGTAATTTCTTTTTGGTCTTTGTCTGCTTTAACCCAAAGTCTTCCGTATTCACAGTGAATTTGTTCACAAACCCACCGTCGTCTCCCAGCAGGATGTCATCTCGGCAGAGCTGGTCCGACAGGGGCACCACACACACGCACAGGAGGCAGTGGTCCATTGGCTTTATGACGAAGTAGTTTTCCTGGCAACAGAAGAGCACTTTTCACATTTTTAAAAAAATATATATTTTATTGATTTTTTTTACAGAGAAGAAGGGAGAGAGATAGAGAGCTAGAAACGTCGACGAGAGAGAAACATCGACCAGCTGCCTCTTGCACACCCCCATACCGGGGATGTGCCCACAACCAATGTACATGCCCTTGACCGGAATCGAACCTGGGACCTTTCAGTCCACAGACCAACGCTCTACCACTGAGCCAAACGGGTTTCGGCAGAAGAGCACTTTTCATAAGTTATTACATTGCTCCAAATATCTAAATATTGAATTTAAATACTGTCCCTCTTGTTTTAAGTATTTTTTTTTAAAATTGATTTCAGAGAGGAAGGGAGAGGGCGAGAGAAACATCAATGATGAGAGTCATTGATCAGCTGTCTCCTGCATGCCCCTTACTGGGAATCAAGTCCACAGCCCAGGCATGTGCCCTGACCAGGAATCGAACCGTGAACTCCTGGTTCATAGATCAATGCTCAATCACTGAGCCACACCAGCTGGGCTGTAAAAATATATATTTTACTGATTTTTTACAGAGAGAAAGGGAGACGGACAGAGAGTTAGAAACATCGATGAGAGAGAAACATCAATCAGCTGTCTCCCACACACACCTCACTGGTGATGTGCCTGCAAGCAAGGTACATGCCCTTGACTGGAATCGAACCTGGGACCCTCCAGTCTGCAGGCTGAGCCAAACCAGTTAGGGCTGTTTGTATTGTTTGATAAAAGTTTTATTTCTGGCTCAGTGGATACAGCCTCAGTCTGTGGACTCAAGGATTCCAGACTTGATTCTGGTCAAGGGCACATGGCTGGGTTGCGGGCTTCATCCCCAGTTGGGGGGGAGGTGCAGGAGGCAGCCAATCAATGCTTCTCTCTCATCATTGATGTTGCTATCCCTCTCTCTTCCTCCTCTAAAATCTATTTTTTTTTTAAATTTTAAAAACGACAAACACAACTAATAACAAAACTCAATACCCCCCACGTTAAATACACACTAAGTGGAAAATATTAATGGTAATGTTAATGCTGAAATCGATTATGGAGTCAAATCCCCTCATTTTACATTTAAGGAAACTGATCTTCCATAGACAGAGGTGGTGCCCGTATCCTCCCAGCGTGAGAAAAGACAATCTCATTTCTTCAAGTATTTCTCTTGGTTCGGTACCTGGCTGCTCCCTTGGGCTTTATAATCCCAGACAATGATGGTCCTTTCCGTGGTGGCGACGATGCGCTTCAGCTGAGAGAGGTAGTCGCAGCCCGTGATCCAGGAGGTGTCCTGGGAGGAAAGCACGGCAGTGGAGGGGGTGTATGCTGCGCCCGTGATGGTGATGGCAATGTGATGGTGACTGACAGACAGGTGAGTGGCATGGAGAGCCCTGTTTGGCCCCCTTATTGGCAGAGGAGCCTCCCAATGTCTCCTCTGGGATGTCATGAGGAGGGTGTCACCTTCTCCCCTCTCACCTTCCGGAGTTTCTGAGCAGCAGCCGTGGGCAACAGCTCTGGAAGCACGTAGCGGCGGGCAGAGCAGTCACCTGTGTGCCCTGGCCATGTAGGCGAGAACAGGGACATACATCTGAGACCCGCTTAATCCAGGCCCCTGGCCCTGCAGCCATGCTTAAATTTTTTTTTAAAAAAAATATATGCTTATTGCCCGATCAGAGTGGCTCACATCAACTATGGAATAGGAGGTCACTGTGGGGCGTGCAGTAGGCAGCCAATCAATGATTCTCTCTCATCAATGATGTTTCTATCTCTCTCTCCCTCTCCTTCTCCCTTGCTCTCTGAATTCAATCCTATCTGATAAAGAGGGAATATGCTAATTGACCATCACTCCGTCACAAAGATGGCTGCACCCATATCTGAGGCCAAGTTCCTATAAGGAACCTTAACAAGCAATCAGCAGGGACCTGAGGCTACCCCTCCCCTGCTCCCGTGGGGCTTGACAGGGGACCTTAGGCCACACCCCCTGCCCCAGCATGGGCCAGGGGACCTGAGGCTGCAACCCCTGCCTGACTGGGCTTGACAAGGGAGCTCAGTCTGCGCCCCCACCTAGAGAGGCTTGACGGGGCACCCAAGGCTGTGCCCCACCCCTGCTGGTGGGGCTTGATGGGGACCTCAGGCCATGCCCCCCATCCTGGCACCCGGCCAGGGGACCTGAGGCAGGGTTTGACAAGGGTGGGACTGGCCCGGCCTGGATCTAGCCCAATTAGGGGGAGGGGGCGGCCGGGTCTGAGTCTCACGTGATTTTGAGGTGCATGTGGGTGGGCGGGGACTTGACTCTCTTGGGCCTGTGGTGAGACCCAGACTTTGACAGGAGAAAGGTTTTCATATAAATTTTACTAATTTTCTTTCATCTCTGACACTTCTATTATAGAGAAAGGGCAAAGAGCAACATTTAAGTTATTTCCGCTAATTAATCCCTTTTTAATGTGCACGAATTTCATGCACCAGGTCACTAGTAAAAATATATTTTAAGAGAGAGAGAGAGAGAGAGAGAGAGAGAGAGAGAGAGAGAGAGAGAAAGGCATAGAGGTCTGGAGAGAAACTGGACTCTTCCCCCCTCTCCCATGGCCTGGCACCTCCTTTGTAGTTCAGTGCCCTGGGTGCCAGCAGGTAGGCTAGCCAAGCATCTCCCCCAACCCCCCCACCCCCAACTCCCCATAAGGCATGCTGGGATGCCGGGAGCAAACTGCTCCAGCTTTACACCTGCAGCTGGGCTGCTTTCCAATTAGCAATACGCATTAAAGAAATTCCATCAGTGCACTCAAATGCTTATGCTGTTTTCAAGTTTTAAAAACAATGTTTTAAAATTACTCCTGTTGGCTGTTTCTCACAGGATGGGTTGTGTCCATTGTTTACGTTCCGGAGTACTGGGTGAAGCTTTAAATGGGAGCTCCTGGGGGTGATTAGTTTCTGGGAAACCCATTTCACCATGCCAAGTGGCATCTGGGTGCCCTTTGCTGCTGCCCAAGGTTCAGCTGTCGTCCGTACACCTGAATGCACAGACTGTGAAACATCTTTTCCTCCGAGCATGTTGCTCGGCTCATGATCAGTGATGGAGACACCATCCTCCTCGGCCTATAAGTGACTTATGAGGAATTTGTAAAATGCACTTACTGTGACCGTGGTGCTGTTCTGCACTCGCATCTGTAAACAAAGGGAGAGAATACGGAAGCCCGGTTGGCGCTACAGTCACCGGCGAGAATGCTGACTGGAACAGCCCGCTCTCCCCTCGGTCCAACCGGCTTGTCCTCTCCTCCCCCACCGCTGCCCTCCCTGCCTCTCCTCCCTCGGAAGGGCCCAGCTCTGTGGAACTCCCTGTTCTGTGTGTCTGTCTCTGAGCCTGGGGACAGCTCTCGGGGTCTCCCACGTTACTAGGGTGGAGGGGAGACCAAGGCTTAGATTACCTGGTTGTTAAAGACCGTGATCAATCCTCTCTGAGAAGCTGCGATTAGCAAATCCAACTGGGGGATCTTGACCATGCACTTCACCACATCCCGTCTCCGGCTCCCTGTCAACAGCACAATATTCAGTTCGACTCCCAGCAGGAAAGACCCTAAGAGGCACTTGTTAGGTTTGTTAAGAAAGAAAAGGAAGCAACCAACTCATTCTCAGCAGAGAAACTACTGCCCCCAAGAGGGTGAACACGGGTGCGGGTGCTTGGGCATGTGAATGAGTCTCCCTCTTTCTGTGTCCAGCACACACATGTACGTGCGGTACAAGAACAGCTGCACACACAGTGCTGTGGGGTGAGGGGAGGGCGCTGGGAGGGGGTTGGGGCGAGAGGACCCACCATTGAGTCCTTTAGAGCAATGACAGAAATTTCAAACTCAGCTGCGGGTACCGTTTCTTCTGCTATTGCACGTGGAACTGTCACTTTATAAAGAAAATGAAACGGAAAGGGCTTCTATGGAAATGTTATTTTCCAATATTTGTTTCTGAGGAATCAGGAACACCCATATTCATCTGGAAGGAAAAGTCATACTATCACCTGTAATTACGACTCGCTGTTTTCTAGACACAAGGAAAACCAAATTTTCTTCGTCCATGTGGGAAGTAAGAGGATCTTCTTCGGAGGAGTAATATCCAAAGATCTAAAATCCCAAACGGCACATGTCAACATGAACATTATTTCAGAACCCACTGCGAAGTAACAGACTGGACGCTGGTCGGGTTTAAAGTCTTGATTTAATGCTCAACAGCTAGCCCAGCCGCTGGGGCCGAGTGGTTGAGAATAGACCTAGGAACCAGGACTTCACAGTTCGATTCCCGGTCAGGGGACATGCCCGTGTTGTGGGTTCGATCCCCAGTGTAGGGCGTGCAGAAGGCAGCTACTCAATGATTCTCTCTCATCACTGATGCTTCTATCTCTTCCTTCCTCTCTAAAATCGTTAAAAATATATTTTCTAAATAAGGTCAACACCTTGTTTTGTAAATTGTCAGAAGGTCCCCATAGGAAGAGAAGGCAGTTTATTTATTTATTTTTTAAAATATGTTTTATTGATTTTTTACAGAGAGGAAGGGAGAGAGACAGAGAGCTAGAAACGTCAATGAGAGAGAAACATCGACCGGCTGCCTCCTGCACACCCCCTACCGGGGATGTGCCCGCAACCAACGTACATGCCCTTGACCGGAATCGAACCTGGGACCCTTCAGTCCGCAGACCGACGCTCTACCACTGAGCCAAACCAGTTTCGGCATGAAGGCAGTTTAATATGTTCAACACACTGTGTGTTGATGGTGCAGGATCCTTGATTTTCCTTTCTGATTACTGATGGATGGACCAGGCTGGTATCCCTGCTCAGACTGGTAGTTCTATTGGGAGCTGACACTTTGACTTAATTATTTCTTGTAAAAAAAAAAAAAAAAAAAGAAAGAAAGAAAGAAAAAAAACACCACATGCATTTCATACTGGAAACAGGAAGACAGGCTACCTCACACCAGTCCGTGGGCGCATCGGGGTTGTTGCAGAGTTTCCTGTAGAAGCATTTCACGTCTTGATTCTTCACCTCCAGACCGAAAAGCTCCTGGACCGCCGCAAAGAACTTCTCATAGTTCATCACCTCTGCGCGGGAACGAGGAGCAGAGACACGGCATCAGATTCCAGGAGCTGCACTGCCTGTGGCGGCGGCCTTTTCTGCCTGCTAATCTGCTCCGTAATTTCACCCTACAAAAGCTCGATTCTTGTGCACTTTATGTATTTTTTAAAAAAATATATTTTATTGATTTTTCACAGAGAGGAAGAGAGAGGGATAGTTAGAGACATTGATGAGAGAGAATCATCAATCAGCTGCCTCTTGCACACCTCCTACTGGAGATGTGCCCGCAACCAAGGTACATGCCCTTGCCCGGAATCGAACCCGGGACCTTTCAGTCTGCAGGCCGACGCTCTATCCACTGAGCCAAACCGGTCCAGGGTTATGTATTTTTTTTAATTAAAAAATTTTTAAAATATATTTTATTGAGTTTTTTACAGAGAGGAAGGGAGAGAGCGAGAGAGAGAGCTAGAAACGTTGATGACAGAGAAACATAGACCAGCTGCCTGCTGAACACCCCCCACCAGGGATGTGTCCACAACCAAGCTACATGCCCTTGACCGGAATCGAACCTGGGACCTTTCAGTCCGCAGACCGATGCTCTGAGGCAAACCGGTTTCGGCTAATTAAAATTTTTTAAATTGATTTCAGAGAGGAAGGGAAAGGGAGGGAGAGATAGAAATATAAATGATGAGAGAGTATCATTGATCAAGCCCATAATCCAGGCATGTGCCCTTGACCAGAACCGAACCCGGGACTTTGCAGGCCAACGTTCTACTTACTGAGCCAAACCAGCTTGAGCTCTTCCGAACTTTAAAGGTTTTCTTTCCATTGGAAATAGAACAGGGGACTTGGCAAAAGATGACGTAGTCAGAAGAAAGTATTACTTTGGTGTCTAGTACCTCCTCCGTAGCTTATGTTGCAACTATTTTAGAAGTTTGGTTCAGGAATACAAAGATCAGAAATGAGTCACAGTTTTCTTATTGTCACAGTTCATTCCTGATCAGGGCACATGCCTGGGTCGTGGGCTTGATCTCTAGTATGGGGCCCGCATATCAATGATTCTCTCTCATCAATGATGCTTCTCTCTCTCTTTCCCTCTCCTTTCCTCTCTGAAATCAATAAAAATGTATTTAAACAAAGAAACAACCAAAAAATGTGGCCCAAGTTGGTTTGGCTCAGTGGATAGAGCATTGGCCCATGGACTGAAGGGTCCTGGGTTCGATTCCAGTCAAGGGTCAAAGGCATGTACCTCGGTTGCAGGCTCAGTCCTCGGCCCTGGTCGAGGTGCATGGAGAAGACAACCAATTGATGTGTCTCTCTCACATCGATGTTTCTCTCTGTCTCCCTCCCTTCTACTCTCTCTAAACAATCAATGGGAAAAAATCCTCGGGCAAGAATTAACAAACAAAAAGTGAATGTATGGCAGAATTAGCCGTCTGATGAAAGTCAAGATTACATTTCTCCCTTCTCAATCTGCAGGTCAGTCCCTCTGACATAGAAGGTAGTTTGTTTAGTAGTACTTAGTTTTTATCAAATTTATACTTTATAAAATATATATTAATATTTGTGTAAAATATATATGTATTCTCTCTATATAGGTGTGTGTATATATATATATATATATATATACACACACACACACTATGTATACATATACTGTAAAGGAATACACACACACACATACTGATACTAGAAAGATATTTTTGAATACGACTTTGTGATTGCAAGCTTTTACATGAAAACAAGTTTAGCTTGCCCTGGGCTAGCCCTGGGTTATAAAGCCTTCAATGCATTCCAACTTCAATGATGAGGGAGACGGGGTGGGACCCACACACAGACAGCAGCCTCAGTAGTTCAAGTGCATCAGGCAGATTCCTAGATGGCAATTCAGCGCACTGAGTGCTAAAGATGGCTTTGCTTGGGGAAAGTTTGGAAGTTTTAAAAGGAGAGGACATTTGATTTAGGTCTCGAAAGAGGAGTAAGGGTTTCCTGGTACGAAAAGGGGAAGAATGCACCGGGGGCAATGATAGGTGCCAAGTCAGAGTGGGTGAGAGTAGAAGGTGCTTGGAGATGCTGAGAAGTTTGTGTTAGGACAGAAGGTGCTTGGAGATGCTGGGAAGTTCCAGGAACAGCCTGGCACATGAAGAGGCTGGCCATGCTGATCCCTCAGCCGCGATGTGGACCCTGTCCCTCTCCTTGCTGTAGATGGATTTCTCCTGCTGCTCCTGTACTTTGCTGCCAGGCCTTCCCCTCCTCTGGTTCCTCCGTGCCTGAGGCTGCACACCACACCCCTGCCCTGGAACCTTAACCATGGGGGCACACTCTCACTCCTTTTATTTCTGCTGTGAACAGTCCTGGCAGATGGCTGCCCGCCATATTCCCTGACTTGGCATGCTCCAGATCATTCCAGCCTAGAGACTCCGGGAGAGGCCCAGACAGAAACTCTGTATGGTCTCAAGACTCCCTTAGGTAAAGAGATGGCAGGGCGGGCCCTGGCCAGGTAGCTCCGTTGGTTAGAATATTGTCCCACTCTGCCAAGAATCTCTGGTTAGGGCATATGTAAGCAGCAACCAATGGATGCACCAATAAGTGGAACAACAAATAGATGTCTGTCTCTGTCTCTCTCTCTCTCTCTCTCTCTCTCTCTCTCTCTCTCTGTGTGTGTGTAAATAAAGTTAAAACCTTTACAAAGAGACAGCAGGATAGCTCACGTGTACCGCTGAGTCCCAGATCAACCAGTGAGCCATCCCTGGTAGATCCTGTAGAAGAACCCTTAGATGTCATTTAATCCAACCCCCTCATTTTATACCTGAGAAAATTAAGGTTCAAACAAGTAAAACAAACAAACAAACAAACAAACAAACAAACTTTCCCAAGATCACTTAGCTCTCAGGATTGAGACGGAATGAGGAGTCAGGCGCCCCAGTTGGTGTCTTTGCTAATGAAGCTGAGCTGCCTCTTTCCTGGACCGCCCTGGAACCACCGATCTCACCTTCTTTTTGGGTAAACAAGCCTGCTCTTTCATCTTTTTTCTGGGCTGCTGTAAGTTCCACCAGCCTTTCGAAGCCCCGTAGGGCTATCTTGAAACTGACCACCTGAAGGGCATTGTTGAACCACTTTTCCTTCCCAGGATCCATCGGGACTCAGGGAAGCTTTTATTTCTGTGCAGAGAAAAAAGGGGAAAAAAAAGAAAAGCAAGCAGATTCGCCAAGGTGGATCGCCTCCCCCTGGTCACGTTGCCTTCCTGCTGTCTCGGGGGCTCTAGGACTCCTTCCTTTGGTCTTACAGCCCCATTCTGTGGGCCGGAGGAGCCTGAGCCTTCACCAGGGTGTTGGCAGGGAGCAGTGGGCCAGCATTTCAGGGAGATCTGACCTCACAATGTGACCAGGGTCCTTCCCAGGGGACCCACTGCATCATAATCTCTCTGTGTAAGGAGGCAGCTGGGATTTATTTTCCCACAAAGTGACTGTGTGTGCGTGCGTATGTGTCTAAGGTTCCAGAGAGGGAAGAAGAAGGGTCAGGACCAAGAAAGGAAACCGGCGTGACTTTCTCCCTCCGTATCTGCTCCCAATCCTTTGCCTTCTTCCTCAGGGCGCCTTGGAGAGTAACATTCACTTTCATTCCTGCGGCTTCCCTGGATAGGAAAGCATGAACTTGTAAAAATGAAAATGTATCTCAGCGCCTGCCATTTCTGTCACAAATGGAGATATTTTTAGCGGTCGGAAAGAATAAAAATGCCGCCTGGAGGCATTGTCCTTCAGTGAAAATAGCAAAGTGAGCCAGGGGAAGGGTGAGCTTCTGAATGAGAATTAAGTTCTTCAAGGGGTTATTCATTGAATGAGAAGATTTTCTTCATATCTTCTTTCCCTCTTCTATTGGAGATTGTATCCAATGTTTACTCCAGTTGCTGCTGAATCAAATTTTTCAATCTTCAATCCTTTATGGGAAGGAGAAGTTACTAATATTTTATCAACAATTAGTTGGAATCTTATTGTCTAGGTGACATACATGGAGTCCATCTTTAAAAACATTTGCAAGGTGCCCAGTCAGCATGATTCAGTGGTTGAGTGTTGACCTATGAACCAGGAGGTCATGGTTCAATTCCCAATCAGGGCACATGCCCGGGTTGTGGGCTCAATCCCCACTAGGGTGTGCAAAAGGCAGCCAATGATTCTCTTTCATTATTGATGTTTCTATCTCTCCCTCCCTCTCTCATTCTCTCTGAAATCAATAAAAATATATTTAAAAAACAAATAAATTGCATAAGAAGACAAAAGAAGGAGCAAGGACAAATAGATTTAAAAGAACTCCCAAGATGCACTAATCAATCATTGTGTGTAAACTTTATTTAGATCCTGACTCAACCAAACTGAAAAATAATTGCGACACGTATGAGACAATTGCAAATTGGAACACCAACTGGATGTTTGATGATATTGAGAAATTACTGTTTATTATTTTAGATGTATTACAATTTGTTATGTTGCTATTTATGTGATAGTCTACATTAGAGCTACATATTGCAATATTTACAGCTAAGCATTCAAATACAAAGGAGTGGTAAGCTGTGTGGAATAATGCTAAGAAGGTACATAAAATGCGGACCGAAAGCACTGGGATATGGATTATGTTGACCTTGAGAAAAGCTATCTGAGTGGTGCAATGGATTAAAGAGAGAGTAGAAGGAAGGGATGTGAGAGGGTAGGCAAATATGCATTTTATAGCACTGGCTTTTGGGAACATCTTAAAAGTGGAAGTTGGCACAATTCACAGCTATTAAGCTATTTCCAGAGCAAAAGGATGTATTTGTACTCTGTTCTCATTTGCAAAAAGGATATAACCACAGACTTACAGAACATTAAAAGTGACCACCAATATTTCTTTCTTTTTTTAAAATATATTTTATTGATATTTTACAGAGAGGAAGAAGGAAGAGAGATAGAGAGCTAGAAACATCGATGAGAGAGAAACATCGACCAGCTGCCTCTTGCACAACCCCCACCGGGGATGTGCCCGCAACCAATGTATTATACATGCCCTTGACCGGAATCGAACCCGGGACCTTTCAGTCCACAGACCGACGCTCTACCACTGAGCCAAACCGGTTTCGGCGTGATCACCAATATTTCTACCATTCTTCTAAAACAATTGATCTTTTGAATACCGCCTTCTAGGCCCAGGCCACATATTCTCATGACTGTACACAGTCTCAATAGAATTATGCACATTATGGAAATATTAATGTATTGGCTCATAAAGCTGTATTCATCATTCTAATATCCTTTACAAATATAATTTTTTCCTTTTCACTTCATGTGCCTTATTAGCACTATTTGGCACAGCTTTCCTTCTATTTCTTTCAATTAGATATTTTATTAATTACTTTTTAAATTATTATTTTAAATAAATCTTTATTGTTCAGATTATTAATTACTTTTTACATATGAATGATTATGGAAGGTGACCGACATAAAAATTCCGAAGAAAACAGACTTCTAGCTGTGTAAGGGGAGAAAGTAGTATCACTCCTACAACTACCCTGTTTCCCCGAAAATAAGACAGTGTCTTGTATTAATTTTTTCTCCCAAAGTTGCACTAGGTCTTATTTTCAGGGGATGTCTTATCTTTCCATGTACTAGGTCTTATTTTTGGAGGATGTCTTATTTTCAGGGAAACACGGTAGGTGCAGTGGTTTCCCTGAGCTACGAAGGCCTCAGCTTTGATGGGTCTTGAGAGAGCCATGTGGTTAGGTCTCAGCTGGTCAGTGACATGGCCCAGGGACCGGCCACCTGGTAGAAATCCTCTTAGGATAGGTAACTGATTTTCTGCTACCGAGTTCACCACGGCCAGTTCTCACGATGAAGAGGTCAAGGAAGACCTTCTCTGGGGTGAAATGAGGATTCTTAGGTGATGCGTGTGACGGGACACAGAGAGGAGGCAGGGTTTCCCATGGGCAGGATGCTAACGGACCAGGTACTGGGAGGGATCTGGGCCATACTCACCCAGGTATGTTCAGGATGAGAACATGACACGAGAGCAGAAGGTATCTTTTTATTTTCTTAATGTTTTTATTGATTTTTAGAGAGAGAGGAAAGGAGGGGGAAAGAGATAGGAACATCGATTGGCTGCCTCCTGCACGCCCCCTGCCGTGGATCAAGCCCGCAACCTGGGTGTGCGCCTTGACGAGGATTTGAACCGGTGATCTCATAGTACTATTTGCTGAAAACATTGTCCTTTCCCCATTGAATGGTCTCGACGTCCTATTGAAAACCAGCTGACCATATATGTGAAGGCTTCTATCTTTTGTTGGTGTTAATCCTCATCTGAAGATTTTTTTTTTCCTGTTGATTTTTTTAGAAAGAGTGGAAGGAAGGGAGAGAGACGTAGAGAGAGAGAAACATCAATGTGAGAGAGACACACCGATAGTTACCTCCCGAATGTGCCCTGTCTGGGACACAGAATGGAGCCTGCAACCAAGGTACATGGCCTTGACCAGAATTGAACCCAGGACTCTTTGGGTCCACTAAATGACATTCTATCCACTGAGCCAAACTGGCTAGGTCTGAAGAATGTTATCGTTATTCTGTTCCTTTGGTCTGGATGTCAGCACTTGCTTATTAGGTCATAATTTTGCCATCATCCTATCATTATGTAATTCTGACAACACATAGCATTATTGCAATAATATTTATATGAACACTAGAGGCCTGGTGTATGAAACTCACAGGCGCACCGTGCTGGCTTATGAAGGGGGCTAGCTTATGCATGGAGGGATGAACAAGAATGTTCAGATCAACATGACAAAGCCCCGGATGAACAAGGGTCGGGGCCGGCTCTCAGCCTCACTCACCTTGTCACGCACCAGCGCCACTTCCGGGCTCCTCTCGGGCGCACCCCAATCCGCGGCATCTCTGCACCTGCCCGCGGGGCCTCCATCGCCTGGAACTAGGGTGACCCGCCGCTGCGATGGACCAGCAGGAGCGTGTGCAGGGGAGGATCTCGCGAGACTTCACGGCGAGATTTCATCACGCGAGACCTCACCACGCGAGATTCCGCCTCGCGAGACTTTATCACGGCCCGGCCCAGCGCGCGGTTTGCTGGGGGCGTGGGTTCTTGCTGTGATTTTTTCCATTGACTGTTTCCGGTTGCCCCGTGGCCGCAGGTGCGTGGAGCTGCAGGTGCGGGTCGGATTGGGGACCCCCTGCCCGGGGTTTCCCCAGGCCCCAGCTCCCATGGCAGGGGCGACCCCCATTTCTTCTCTCTCTCCACGCCTTTGCACGGCCGCCGTGGTAATTGCTATAATAAATGGGATGGGGTGGTTATTTCCCGCTCTCCTGGAGGCTGGGAAATCCGAGTTCAAGGTGCTGGCTGATTTTTTTTTTTTTTTTTTTTAACAGAGAGGGAGAGAGAGAGCTAGAAACATCGATGAGAGAGAAACATCGATCAGCCGCCTCCAGCACAATCCCCACTGGGGATGTGCTGGCAACCAAGGTACATGCCCTTGGCCGGGATCGAACCTGGGACTTCTCAGTCCACAGGCCAAGGCTCTATCCACTGAGCCAAACCGGTTCTGGCAACCACGTATATTTTAAATAAATACTTACATACCTATGTATAAAGAGGCAGTGTTATCAAAACCTTATTTTCATCTTATTCAAATGTAACAAACAGATCACTGAAAGCCTTAGAATTTATAAGGCATGTGATAATCTTAGAATTCTTACTTCTTTAAAGGAATAGAAAGACAATGATTTGAAGTGCAGAGACTTTATTTGGTACTTCTAGCAACATCGACACAAGATACAACTGTCCAGCAACAGCTCGCACCGTGCCCACCTGCATCCGTGTCGAAGATGATTTTTTTCAATACTCTATTTTGTAAGGATAGAAAGTCAAGATTTCACAGTACGGGTGAAATCTGTTTTTACCATGAAATCAACTTGTCATTAGTATTTCTTCCATTTGCTATCAGAAAACAGCACAATTACATTGTTAGGCATTTTATTTACACCGAAGACTTGGAAGACTCAACAAAGCATCAGGGAGTTTATCAACAGATCTAGGACCCACCCCTCCTCTCCTCCCTGCATCCCCACCTCCTTCAGGGTCCCTGTCCTTTAAAATGACACTTGTTATAAATCCAAGTTATATATGTTTAAGCACCAGCTTGACAATTTAATGTTTTCTCTCATCAGTTTCATAAAAGATTTCTGCTTGGAAAGGCAAAGTGAATGTAAAAACGTGAATGTAATCAAACAAATCACAACAATAATGTGTTTACAACTACACTCACTCTTTTGAATGAAATTTGCTTGCAGGCGCGAAACAAAATATTTTTCTTTTGTCTTGAAAATTCCCCTTAAAAAATTAACCATTTTTTGGGGGACTGTATAACTTTTTTTCCCTGTGTTTAAAATATGCAAATTGGTCCTTGGAGATGTTTCATAAAGTCCAGCTTCTTGGATAATTTGTTATATAAAACAATAAAAATCCTCCAGTGACCACAAAAGAGTGCTGATGTTAACAGTCACGTATGTAGTAACACCAGTGCCCCAGATTATTCTGTTCACGGGTGCTTCTGCTACAAACGTACGGGCGGGTTTGAAAACTTGATGAGTTCCCATTCATTCATTACATAAGAGTGGAAGCTCTCCAAGACCCGAGAGTTCTGTATTTCAGAAACACCAGAGCTGCTAAGGCACATACACTGAACAGACCCTTGGAAAGGAACCAGTACGCCTGCATTAGAGAGCTAGTCAAGTCATGTAGTAAGGCAGTCAGAAAGATCGTGTTTTTCACTTTAAGGCTCTTGTACCTTAAATTTTATTCCGGGCAGGCATTAGTCTGTGTAACTTAAATATTCCTCAAGTGATCAATTAGGGAAATCAAAGCCTTTATATAATATAAACCACATGCACATTTAGAAATAGGTAAAGCCTCTCCCCAACCAATGAAAAAAAGCTCTTATATACATCTCATCCCTTTGGGTGATTTCTTTCTTATCAAAAGCTGGCAATAAAAGGAACAGAAGTCAAATGCTCTATAAAAGTTATGTTGTCACATCATGCCAAATAGTCCATATTTAGAATAGTGCAATAAAACCATTTTTTTTCTTGGCTATTCACCAAATGTATATAATATTTACATTTTAGTTTGGCTGGTATGGGTTCTAAACGGTTTACATTGCAAATAAAGCCTAACAAGTAATTTAAACTGAAATTCCCATTAGTGTTTGTATTGATACAATATCCATCACTTGTGTGGTAATAGTATATAAAACAGCAAATCTTTAATCTCAGTCACTGTCCTTAGTAATCCAAGTGTTCATTAAGCAAAACCAGCAGCAACATAGCTAACTTACTATTTCTTTTGAGCAAGCACTGATTCTAATAATTTCTAAAACCAAAATTTAAATATATTTTAAAATTAAATATCATATTTATACGATTAATATGACTTATGGTGGTGCTGAACAGAAGTAAAGAAAAACCCCTTTCGGTTCAGAAATAACTTTTGTGTATTTTCATTGTATTTACAAAATTAATTCTCATTGAAAGTAATCAACTTAATTTCAGTAATAGAATTTTGTAATAATATAACTCATGCTTAAGTTATAATAGCATAACTTATGCTTCTTTCTACCAATTTCCAATATAACTTGGTATTTTCAGGGTTTAGGGAAATGTGTCACTTACAATTTTATTCAGACATTATGCTTAACTACAATAGGTTTTTACATGAAAAACATTACCATAGGATTATTTTTAAAAATAACTTTGTAAGTTTTAAAAAGTAAATAAAAAGCTCACCAATTTTAAAAAAGGGTTTAAGGTAAACACATGCTATTTAGAAAAGCATTTATGCTACAAGCTTAGTGAAGTACTTAGTAGACCAAAGATTTTGACAGCAGTCTCTATAATTACACAAATATGAAATTGAAACATACTATTTTCTGAAAGAGTATTGTTACTTATTTTTCAAAGATGCAAATATCTAATACAAAATGCATACAACATAACTTGGATTTGTGGAGAATATATCACTATATTGTTCAAAGAGACCCGCCTATCATTAATTTGAAAAAACATGTGCCTGGATGGTGTTGCTCAGTGGTTGGAGGCCAGGGTTTGATTCCAGGTCAGGGTACAAGTCTGGGTTTCGGGCTTGATCCCCAGTGGGGGGTGTGCAGGAGGCAGCCAATCAATGAATCTCTTTCATCATTGATGTTTCTCTCTCTCTCTCTCCCTCTCTGAAACTAATAAAAAGTATTTTTTTTTTTTTAATAACTTAAATCTATTTACAACTCAGAGCATTCTGCAAAAGATTCATCCAAAATCTAAATGTGGGTGATTTTTCTACCATTCATTCTATTACCCTGATAGAAAAAGCAATGACAAAAAGGTCAGGAGTTTTGTAAGAAAAATGGAGGGATAACATGTAGTCTTCCAACAGAGATTAGCCAGTATCTGGGAAATAGTAAAGAAAATCCATACATTAAATGCAGCTAATTCATAGCTTAGCTTATCTTTTTTTCCCTAATTATTGTTCCTTCAACATTTTACATTGAGGCTATATGACATTCTCTAGAGGATATGCCTTAAGTCAGTTCAAACCTGTGGTATACAAGACAATTTTTCATTTTTGCTTACTACTTACTGTAAGAATCTCACTTCTCAAGAAATTTGTACTTGTGATAGTTATCTTTAGATACAATACCTCAGTAGTTGACCCTAATTTCCTTTTATCATTTACTGTGTTTTGAATGCTTCTTCTCACTTATCAGATCCTCAAATGTATTCAGGGGTTCTGCCTTACAATTTCCAAAATAATTTGTTTTTGCAAATTTCAGAAAATGAGGAGGGGGGGAGCCTCATAAAATGTTATCATTTATGTTATTTTAAAAGGTATTTGTAGCATCTCATTTAGAGTTTGAGAGCTTGTTTTTCTAGGTCCGTCTATGGGGGTTGGGGGGAAGGAAGGGGTATTGTTGGACTTGGAATATATATTCCTTCTTTCTCTTGATCAGAGAATAATGAAAATTTTTCTTCCACATTTTCCCACTCAGAGGTTAAAAAAAAAAGAGAGAACCTATTAGGCTATTTCCCTACACCATTTTGTTTTAAAATATATATCCTATAAAGTTCTAATTTGTATTGTAAGCCTTCACCCTAACTTAAACTTTTATATATTGATTTTCCTTTAAGCATCAAATGTTACTTTGTAAAAATAGCAAAATTGAGTCACATAGGTTAAATTGGGCTCTACAGTCACAGTTAAAGCTGCCAGAGGAGTAACACTGAACCCCATTCCCTAGTCTCTTCCTCAACAATATACCTATAAGTTACTAGATAACGTACAGCAATTAATGGAATTTCCAAGAAATATCAATAAGGAAGGGTAGGATTTTAACAATAGTTTTTGTTTTACTAAATGCAAACATATCCTGAAAATTTTATATATTTTCTAGGAAATAAAATTGATTAACTTTATTACTTGAATACATTGGTTTTTTCCCCCCATAGTATATTATTAATATATAGCAACATAGGTTATTAAAACATTGTGCTTGAGGATTACTATGAACAGAAGTATATGTTGATAATTTTTCTATTCTATAGCAATGATGTGAATATATTATTTCCTAAAATCTTAAAAGAATAAAGTCTTGACTAATTCTATTTTCACCCCTCCTCTTGTCAGCTTTCCTATTTTGTGGGTATGTGAATACTGAAATGAAGATTTCTAGATCTAGTGCTCCAAAGCCACCCTTTCTTGAAGTCCCGTTCCCTAACCTAAAAAAATAAAATTAACTTGTTTATATTTCTAAGGCTTGATCTAGCTCTAAAATTCCAGAATTTGAAAATAAACTTACTTTTTGTGGTGGCTCTGTTTTTTGTTATTTTTCCCCTCTTCCTTAAATTGTTCCCTAATACATTTAATTAAAACTTACCTAAATACTTCTACCTCCAGCAGGTCACATCTAATCTTACTTCTCTGATGGATTTCATCAGCTCATGAATAGATCTGTCTAAAAATACTACAGGAATAGTATGTAACTGAAGGAAATACACTTTTATGCTACATTTCATTTCAATTAGGAATAATAAGTGGTATTGTTTTATGATTTTTAAATTCAGATCAGGTATACTTAAAAAATTACAGTACACAATTCTGTTAGGTTCTTTAAACGTTAAATTCAATCTGAACATAAAAACTAATATGTTAAATCCTATGTGTGACAGGATTAAGACAAAATGACATCAGAAGCAATGTGGTTTTTTGGTGTGAGGATGCTACTAGTTTTGCTGACTAAATGCTACAATGAACATTTACTAGTCTGTCTTACACATAGTGATAAGTTGTTTATGAAAATCCCCCATAAGTCCTCCATTACTATTTAAATTCATAAAAATTGAAGTTTTATGGGTAAATCTAGGCAACCATGTAATTATAAGTTACTGGCGTTTAAATAAGTTAAACCTCCCCAAAAAGAGGTTTTTGCTCAAGAAAATAATGCACGTTAGCGTAATGAAAAGAAGTTTAATATACACAAATAAAATAGAAAAAAATACTTTCTTACAA
The DNA here is from genome assembly GCA_963693515.1 of Pipistrellus nathusii. Taxonomy (NCBI): domain Eukaryota; kingdom Metazoa; phylum Chordata; class Mammalia; order Chiroptera; family Vespertilionidae; genus Pipistrellus; species Pipistrellus nathusii. The sequence goes on from OY882877.1 coordinate 5,681,033, forward strand.
ACTGGTTAGTGGTAATATGCTACTCAAAAACTGCCTTTCAAACCTGAAAGACCTAGCTTGCTTTATTGTTTTATTTTTACTCTACCAAGAAAGAATGTCTTGTCACAATGAATAACAAACAATGAAATAGGCCATTGACATGCTTATAATTAGAACCCATGTACAATTGGCTAAAAAAGTTAAAAGGAATTAGAACAATATTGATTTTACAGTAAGTAAAAAGGGAATCCAATTATAGTTGAGATTTGTCATTTTCAGATAATGAGTGGGGGAGTTAAATGCTTGGACCATTTTATGTTGCTTGCATTTAAGAGCATTTAAAAAAGAAAGTACGACTGAGTGTGGCCATGTTGTTGTAACTTGGAGGAAACTGTCAAGTCACACCCTCAACTCGAAGCAATAAAACAAAACACTCCACAGACTTCCTCGGGTGACACAAACTTTAGTCCCCAGCCCAGGAGTGTCCTTTCTGTTGTGTTTCTGGTTTGGAAATAATTCTGTAAGGGTAAGTAAAACATGAGACAAAATCTTTTTTTTTTTTTTTTTTTTTTTTACTGAGTAAGAAAGCTATTAATGTGACCTTAGAAAACTCCTAAGAAGAATCTGCAAAACTCATTATTTAATGTCTTGGCTGCTGTTTTACAGATGAGTTTTAGATGCCATCACAGTTAATGGTCCAGTGCATTTCAGGGTCGATGGACATTATCAAAGCTGTCCTTTCCCAATGAAAACGTGTAAGAAAACTTGAAGCACTTTCCAAACAAGTGACATGATATGGAACTACTTACAAATTTGGCTCTTACTTCGTTTAAATACAAATGTGATTATTTACCGAAGCAAACCTGTGTGACTATGTTACAGGGCCCACCAGCGCTGTCAAAGGGAGCTACAGTGAATTTCGAAGCTACTTCCCAGGAGCTAGGCTGGTAGATAGGGCGAACTTTGGGCTTATCTTGTTTTTCCTTTTTTTGGCAAGGTAAACTTGCCATTCATTATACACACACTATACCATCATCTTATCTTTCATTGGATTCAGATTAGCTGGGAAGTAGCTGCGTGTTTTTAGCGAGATCACTAAAGGCAATGGGCCGATTGGACCACGCTGGTGCTTATGGCTAGATCACATCCAGCGTGAAATTGCGAATTACGTCCAGAGCTCCAGTGTCAAAGCCACACATATCCAACATGCCTCTGTCCTCTGGGTCTGCGATGGTGAAGCCATTTGACGTCATCCCACAAACAATCAACTTGGCTGGAATGTTCATTTTCTGTAGGTAAAGATCAAAATACACATTTTAAAAAAATTGTATGAAAGCAAATAACCTTCCAAATTAACACTTTAAATTCTAGCACAGATTTCCATTACAAGTTCTTCCCCCCGTCTATACATACAATCTGTCAATCTTTCAAGGCTCGACTGTGATCTTCAGAAGACTAGACAAAGTTTTGTCAACAACCTGCCGGAAATCCCCGCTTCTGCTCTCCGTCACCTGTTCTGCGGGCCACAGAACTCCTTCCTGAGCAACCTGAGACTCTACTTATCGAGCCTGTCAGGATAGTCAGGGGCTGAGGCTATTTTTACCAACATAGTAAACACAGGGCAGTGTGCATGAAGGTGGAATTAATATAAGGAGATATTTCACCAGGATTATTAACTTTGCTAAGTATAATATAACATTTGGCATGTAAGAATTTGTTCTCTGAAGCTATGACTTGATAAAGTAGTTGTGTTTCTGAGATAAACCAACCATCACTCAGTATCAGATACTAATGGGCTCTTTAAGGAATTTCCCTAGTGTATTTATTGTGACAACCCTAACAGTGAGCATGTATCAGAGTTCAATAATATGCTCAGGTCCACAGTCAGGAAGAGAAAGACCAGGACTCAGAACCCAGGCTATCCTGACCCCAAATTCTGTTCTGCCACTTGTTGGTCTCCAAGTGCAGGGCTTGTAAAGCACAGCCCCACCAGGGTTCCTAGATTTGCATTTGTAAGATGGTGTTAGGCAATGCTGGCAGGGAAACCACGCTTTGAGACCCACTGCTCTTCATCGAGTTTTATTTCCATTGCCAGTCACACCAACTACACTTCCAGAGCTCAACAGCCCACTGACTAGCAGTTACCATGTGATATAGAACATTATCACATTTTACTCATTTCAGAAAGCACAATTGGAGAGCACGGATTAGATCCCAGAAATATCCATATAACTTAAAGCACAGATTATAGCTTTAATTTTATGTAATCCTTTAACAAAAATCACAAATGACACCTTAATATTTCAAGGAATACACTGAATCATTAAAAAAAAATGCCACTGATAAAGGATATTCTTAGTAATGTATAGAACTGGAACTGGTGGAAATATATTATACTAGAGGCCAGATGCATGAAGATTCATGCAAGAATGGGCCTTTCTTCCCCTGGCTGCCTGCACCACCTTCACTCCAGCCGGAACTGCCTTTTCGCATTCCCACACTGCCCAGAGCTGTGCATAAAACCTCAGAAGCAAATTAACCCACCATCTTTGTTGGGTTAATTTGCATATTTACTCCTGATTGGCTGGTGGGCATCACAAAGGTACTACCAATTTGGATCTTACTCTTTTATTAGTGTAGATAGGTGTAGCCAATACTTTTCAAGTAATGCCGAGTCCATTACGTATGTGTATACATTCAAAACTTGTTTTTGGAAAAGGAGAGTGTTTTTGAACTGACTTTACGTAGTGAGAAAGAGTATCAGAATTTGTGTTACCTTCCGATACTGTCTCAGAGCAACAGCAGGGTGGACACTTCCAGCAAAGGTCTCATTATCCGTGAACACAATGAAGACATCAGCAGCTGTATTTGTCTTTTGTGCCCAGATCATTGGAAGAGAGCAATCAGTTTCACCTGCTGGAATCTAACTCAGAACAAAAAACAAGAATAAAAGACAGCTCCCATAATCTATACATATAAAAGACTAAGTTGACTTGCACATGCGCAACACATATAAAGTTCTCCCTGGTGCCAACTGCACACACACACACAGTTTTTAACTGTCCTGGTTGATCGTGAATTTGGTTGACACTTCTATTATACACAAAGGGCAAGTCTGTATAATAAGAAATGTATTAAAACATTTCTTCTAATTAATTTCCTTACAATGTGCATGAATCACGCACTGGGACACTATGAAATATAATAATAAAATACTTAAGAGTACTATTTTTTACATTATCATTATGTTTTGAGCCAATACATAGGCCTTCCCAAAGCCTATGTAGATATTTTATTTCATGCTCATGAAATAGTTGAGATGAAACAATTTGTTCTCACTAACATCACGCATGACAGCAATAACAATGATGCAGTATAAATTAATAAAGTAGTTTTTTACCTGATCCATAGCCATTAAAACCTGTTGTAAACTCATGTCTGTAGTTACTGTGCATCGTACCATCTCATCTGCAAAAGCAACGATGTGGGAGTCTTTTTCTGTTCGCGAGACAACCTGAAAAACACAATGGTAGTAATTTTCAGATTTGGGAAAAATGAACACATACTTGGAAGTTCATAAAATATCACCTTTAAAGGAAACACAGCGATGCCTATTTTATTTCGAAACTTACATTGGGGTTTGGATCTACGCAGTAACAGGACAGCTTTCTAAGTACTTCCACAAACTCTTACAAAGAAACTGCTTTTCACAACAGCCCTCTAAAGCAGATAGAATATATTCTTTTCATTTTATTAATAAGAATACATATTATTGGAAGGTAACACAATACAGGCACAGAGAAATTAAGAAGATCATCCATGATTTAATAGCTATCCAGTGACAGGCAGGCAGAAACCGAAGTCTCCTGACTACTGTTACTAGTTTCTGATCTTTGAACTTCCATATTTATTAACTGTTTCCCTAAACATCGTCTACTTCCTTAAACATCTTTAGTTGTAAAATTAAAGTTTCTATTCTGATATATTTTTTTCAACATACCTATAATATTGCCTTTACCTAAATATATATATGTATATGTAGTAGTAACTATATCAAGGTATATACACACAATATACATAAACTTCACTTATTTTTAATTACTTTCTGATATGGAATATTTATATGAAATAAAATGTTGTCAAATATATCAAATTGACAGAAACAAGTGGAAACCTGATTCTTGGGCCTATTTAGGTCTATTCTGCCCCAGAGCAAACAATTCCTCAGGGTGGCAGACACGGTAAGCTGCCTCAGAGTTCTCACCATGCACATCGCAGCGGCCACAGTGCTGGCACTGAGGACACTGCCCAAAACTCTCTGGCTCATAGAAGCGCTGACGTCAACAGCCAGCAAGAGACGCTTTCCGGTTGGCTCAACTGTCTATAGAGAGAAAACAAATTAAGATCATCATTACATTTAATCAAAGAAATTCTCTTAAGATTAAATTTTAAACAAATCCTTAAGTACACCCCCAATTTTATGTAACCAGCACTATTTCCAAAACTTATTATTTCAAACAAAATCTGTACCTACTAAATAACTCTCCATTCCTCCCTTCCTTTGGTCCCTGGCAACTTCTATTTTACTTTGTCTCTAGGAACTTGCCTACTGACTGCCTCATTTAAGGTAAATTATATAACATTTCACCTTTTGTGTCTGGCTTATTTCACTTAGCACCATGTTTTTAAGGTTCATCCATGTAACATGTTTCTATTTCCATTCCTTTGTAAAGCTGACTAGGACTACATTTTGTTTATCCATTCACCTGCTGATGAACACTTGGGCTGTTTTTACCTGAATAATGCACCTATGAATACTCGTGTACAAGTATCTGAATCCCTTTTCAATTCGTTTGGGTATGTATGTATGTAAAAGGTAGAATGGCTGGATGGTATGGCAATTCAGCATTTAACTTTTGGAGGAACCACCAAACTTTCCCACAGGGCTGTACCAACAATAGTTTCCGTTCTTGCTTGTTATTTCTGCCTTTTGGTAAGAGCCACCCAACAAGCGTGAAGTGGTATTTCCTTAAGATGCATTCCCCTAATGACTCACAAGGCTGACATCTTTTTATATGCTATTGGCCATCTGTATATCTGGAGAAATGTCTATGTGAGTACTCTGACCATTTTTGAGATGGGTTCTTTGTATTTTTACTCTGGAATTGTCTTTGTTTTATATATATCCCGAATATCAAAACAGTACCAGATATATGATCTGCAAATACTTCCTCCTATTCTGTAGGCTACCTTTTCACTCTCTTGGTAGTATCCTTTGATGCACAAAAGATTTATATTTTGATGGAAGGCAAATTTGCTTTTTTCTTTTGTTGCCCATGCTTTTGGTGTCATGTCTAAGAAACTATTACCAAGTCGAATATTTTGAAGCATTTACTCTTTTTAAAAGAAGTTTATATTTTATAGTTTTAGCACTTAAATATAGTTCTGATCCACTTTAATTTCTTTATATGGTATAAAGTAACAGTTCCACTTTATTCTCTTGCATGTGGATATCCAGTTTCCCCAGCACCATTTATATATTATTCCTCATTAAACTATTTTGATACTCATGTCAAAAATCAATGGACCACGTAAACTACACTATAAGGAATACAGTAACAATGTCATAATGATGTATGGTGTTTGAAGGATACTAGACTTAGGGTGAGCACCTTGTAAGGTATATTACATGTCTAATGTTGTACACCTCAAACTAATATAGTGTATGCAAACTGTATTAAAAAATATATTTAATTAAAAAAAAAGAAAATATCAATTGGCCATGATGTGAGAGTTTATTTCTTAGCTGTTTTCTATTTTACTGGTCTTTATCACTGTCTTAATGTGTATTACTGTTGTGATTATTACATCTTTGCAGTAAATTTTGAAACCTGTACTTTTCAAGTCTAAGTCTTCAAACTGTGTTCTTCTTTTAGGAGATTGGTTGTGCTATTTGAAGGTCCCCTTAAAGACCACATACATTTTAGAACAGGTTTTTCTATTTTTGCAAAACATGCCATAAGGATTCCATGGAATATGTAGATTGCTTTGAATAGTAATGGCATCTTACTAATATTAAGTCCTTCAAACTATAAACATGGAATGTCATACATTTATGTCTTCAGTTTCATTCAGTAATATTTTGTAATTTTCAGTGTATAAGACTTACAACTCCATAGTTAAATTTATGCCCACGTTTTTTTATTCTTTTCAATGCTAATATAAATGGACATGTTTTCTCAGCCTTTGATACTACTGATTTTTGCCTTTGGGTTTTGTATCCTGCAACTTTGCTGAGTTTGTAAGTTCTAGTAGTTTCTTATGGATTAAGTTTTTTTTTTTTTTTTACATTTAAGATCATGTCACCTGAGAAGAGAGATAATTTTTATTGATTTCTAATTTGGATGTCTTTTGCTTTTTCTTGCCTAACTTTTAGAATTTTCAGTACTTTGTGGAACTGAAATGGAAAAGTGAACATCTTTAAAATGTGTTTTGCACAGGATACCAAGTCCTACCTAACTGGGTCATTCATTTTATTTATTTATTTTTAAAATATATTTTATTGATTTTTCACAGAGAGGAAGAGATAGGTATAGAGAGTTAGAAACGTTGATGAGAGAGAATCATCGACCAGCTGCCTCTTGCACAGCCCCTACTGGGGATGTGCCCGCAACCAAGGAGCCCCTGACCAGAATCGAACTTGGGACCCTTCAGTCGGCAGGCCGACGCTCTATCCACTGAGCCAAACCGGTGACGGCTGGGTCATTCATTTTCAAACAATAATCAAAACATCACCTTAAATGTTTTGTAGAAAGCGGCATCCAAAGCTTTTAAAATGTCTTCGTCGGGACGCCACTTCAGTTTCCCTCTGAGCCCGTGCCCTGTTTTGTAAGTCTCCAACGCGACTAAAACATGAAACGGATGCACACGAGCCTAGAAACAAGATGAAGACAGAGAGTAAGTGAAACTGCAAATGAAAAGCAGTAGTTATGCGCCTAAGATATTTGTTATTGTAGCTGATGCATTTCATAAAGAAAAGAGGAAAACAAGGACATATTCATCTTAGTTTTCAGAGTCAAAATGCAACTTGTATGCTAAGTCTCAACACCTAAAACATGTGTTGATGGCATTTCCACAATTTAGGAGCAACTTTTTCAGTCAGTAGTAGCTAAGAAAGGGAATGCTTACCTTTTTTAATAGTTTCTCATTACACAGTTTTTCACATACTAAAGATACTTCTGAATTTCCTGGTTCAAGCACCGAGTTAGCAGTCATCTTTCCTAGATTCCGTAGTAATGCAGTTAGAGGCATTTCTTGTAACAAAGCCTTCCATACCTATAGCAATAACAGGTAGAAACATAGAAAATTATGAATCAGTAGAATATACTGTATCATTAATAATAATAATATATTCTCTAAGACTTTCTTTGGGGGTTCAAATCAATTTCTAAGTAAAAATTTGTGCAAAATGGTCAAAGTCTTTCATTTCATCATAGAGCAAATAAACTAACTCGTTCTTGAACACTATTGAATGCAAGTACACGTGGGCATTGTTAGGTGTTTTCCTGTAATGAACATATAGGCACCCACAGTTTATCTTCTTAATACATACCATAAGGCACTGTTTAACCACATGCTATAACATATTACACTTTACTTACCTCTCTAGACTTTAAGTGATTTGTCAGAAGCTGTTCCCTAACCAACCTGTGCTCTTCTATCAGGTGAATGACTTCCAGCTCATCTTTCGTGCGCTTCACCTTCTCCACGGCCTCCAGATACTTTAATAACTTTTCAGTCTCCGCAGAAAGTGCTTTTTCTTTATACAACTCCTGGACCTCTTTCCAGCCCTTTGTAATGTATTTGGTCACAATAGCAAGTCCTTTAACAAAACAGAGAATTGAAAAGGCAGGTAGGATTAGCAGGTAAAAGACAGAACATGCTTATGGAAAGGCATCATATGAAAGGCATAAGTAGATACCCAGGATTGAACTTCTTTAATCTGTGATGCTTGTTATGCATACAATAAAACATTTAATCAAACAGAGTTAACTAATGTTGCTTATTCCATCATTGCATCAATAGGAAACTTTGGAGAAAGAAAAACCCCTAGTCTGGCTGGTGTTGTTCAGTGGTTGACCTATGAACCAGGAGGTCATGGTTTGATTCCTGGGCAGGGCACATGCCCGGGTTTTGGGCTCCATCTCCAGTCAGGGGTGTGCAGGAGGCAGCCAATCAATGATTCTCTTTCATCATTGACATTTTTATCTCTTGCCCCCTCTCCCTTCCTCTCTGTTAAAATATATATATGTATATTATAAAAACTCCTATATTTTCATTTCATTATAGAGCCTTATTTTTGGAGACATCAGCATTAGAAACTTTGGTAGACAGGGCCAGACTTAGGTCCATAATCTCAGAACACCTCTGAAAAGTACTGATCTCAATTAATTTCATACTCAATTCTCTCTTTTAGCTGATTATGCATGGATGAATAGTAGAGGTAAGTGGATGTGTCCAGGTAGGTAAACTTACAATTTTTTAATAGCTGAGAAAGTATTATAGGCCAAATATTAAATAAAGGAAAGTAATGTGTTTCCTATCACACTTCCTTTTAATAGTTGAAACGATCTTTAGATTGGGGAGGAGGTTCTGCTAATAAATGGTGTGATTATTCTAAGCCCTACATTACAGTTCTGCAAAGGTGGGGAAAGGAATGGAATTATCAAATTCAAAGGTCCAGGGGGAAAAGGTGGATAAAATATATAAATGAATAGGCCATGTGGTGTAATAAAGTGTGGTCAGGACTGGGGTGAACTAAAGAGTATGCCCTGACAAATATTTTAGTTACGTATTTGCTTAATGCTGCCAAAAAAAATATATTTTTCAAAAGAAACAAGAATATACTTTTGTGTGATGTTTTCTGCTTTATATGATGTTGGTACCCATCAGGAACATCCACAATCACATTTAGTCACCAGAAGGGTCACTCCTCCTCTTCCCTTTTTAATAGATAAAGAAGCAGGAACTCAGAAAGGTTAAATTACTTGGCGCTAGAACTCGAAACAACGGGCAGAACTGAAATCTGAACCCATATGAGTGGCTGTCTTTTCAATTTTTCCTTCAGGTGTAAAAAAAATAAAATTTTGGGCATGTTGATTTTTCTGAAAATTCACACTTTATTCTTGACCAAAAGTTTTTATTTCCTTCAAAGAAAGACTAAAAAGTAATTAGATCCAACTAACTTCTCAAAAACCTCTTCCAACAGACAAGAGAAAAACTAGCCCACGCTACCATGTTCCCTGGTTGACTGCTTGGAGACAATTAACACTCCGAATTGCTAAGTTCAGAGCACCATTTCTGGCAGCCTTGAGTTTCCATGGAACATGTGTCCTAGGAAGGCAGGGAGGGGAAAAATGAGAAGGGGCTACAGAGCCCGGCTATCTGCCACCTACTGGCTAGGAGCTGTTTTGCTAACAACGTGAATACATCCAGGCTGCTTTCATAGTCCATCATCATTTGGATGAGTTTTTGTTAGCATGGTGCCCTGTCATTTGGTTCTTGATTACTAATGTCTGGATTGCCTGTGGTAGGTGTTTCCAGATTGGGTTTAAATATATTTAAATTAATCAGTATGTTCTGAGAATGAAAGGCTATTTCTAGAAACGACACAACTGTCATTATCAAATAAATTTGTTATTTATTCGATATCTGCACCCCTCTACACCCCCCCCCCCCCCCCCACACACACACACACTAAAGATGCTATGCTTACCTTCACTGGAGGGTTTAAGATGTGACAATCTCAACAGATCTTTGTGAGACCAGCCGTTTCTCTGTTTGTACTTGGTCACAGCCAGGGCGAGGGCCATGCCGCCTTTGCCGTTGTACCAGTCTGCGATGGCCTTCCGGAGGGCACGGCCCCACATGCCACACTTCATGCTCGCCCTCAGATCTTTCTTAAACTGGATGAACGTGAAGAGGTGTGTGGGAATGCGGCAAACTTCGGCCACGGCTTTAAACGCCGCCTGCTTGGTGCTGATGTCGGAGCACTGGGAACAGATGGCCAGCGCAAAGAGCATGGGCTCCTGCTTGGCGGTTCTGCCTTCCTGACTGAACGACTTGATTTCCTGGATCACTTCACACCCTCTGCCATCTTCAATCAATCTAATCAAAGCTTCGGCATTTTCAAGGCCCAACTTCTGTTCTTTGATATAGTAAGTCCCACCCTCAGAACCGAAACACAAGAAGCGGTGGAGGCGATTCAAATCAGTGACTTGCCATACATATCCATCTTCAGAATTGGTTATCTGCTTCTCATTGAGGGGCTGCAACTGGTTCATTGAGTCCTCCATTTTTTCTGACTTTCAGGAAACCTAACAAAAAGCAAAATGTTATTTGCTAGATTGAGATAGTAAAATTATAAAAAGGGAAACATTAATCTATGCTTATTGAAATCTGCCATAGAATCTTTTGATATAAAATTATTTTTAAATATATTTTTTTTATTGATTTCAGAGAGGAAGGGAGAGGGATGGAAACATCAATGATGAAAGAGAATCATTGATTTGCTGCCTCCTGCAACCCAGGCGTGTGCCTTTACTGAGAATTGAACCAAACTTCCTGATTTTGTAGGCCCACACTCAACTGCTGAGCCACACCAGCTGGGCATAAAAATATTTAATCGGAAGTAATAACTAAGAAGTCACATTTCCGAGTTATAATAATTTGTTGCTTCAGAGATTCAGCAGACAGCTTGGCAGGGGGTCTGGAGTCCCATATAGATAATCAAAGGGGTAGGGAGGGCAGTTACAGTCACCGACCTTAAGAAAGATCTTAGGATTTTTATTCCCTGAATAACTCAGCAGACATTGTTGGTTAAATAACCCATATCTGTTCCTCACCTATCCCAACCTCTGAATACTCAATTGTTGTAAATCCAGATTAATAATAATTAAAAAAGAGTTAGTTCTTCAGTGGGTTGGCCTGATTTATCCAATGCTCTTAAAGCACACCACTTTGAAGGATTTATAAGCTAAAGGTGTATTAAACTTCTATAAGTTAAACTTCTTGGAAGAAATTACACAGATCACAAGGATATTAAAAGCATGGCCACAACTTGAAATTGGTTGTGGATATTTTATACACTGTCTACTTCCCTTTCTTAGTTGCTTAACTCTGAATGCAGTCAGTGAATGCTAGTAACACACAATACATAAAAACAGCACTTCTTTCCGATTTGTACTCATTAGAACAGCATAGTATCTTTTTTTTTTTTTTAATATATTTTATTGACTTTGTACAGAAAGGAAGGGAGAGAGATAGAGAGCCAGAAACATCAATGAGAGAGAGTCATCGATCAGCCGCCTCCTGCACACCCCCCACCGGGGATATATGCCCGCAACCAAGGGGCATATATGCCCTTGACCGGAATCGAACCCGGGACCTTTCAGTCCCCAAGCCGACGCTCTATCCATTGAGCCAAACCGGTCTCGGCAGCATAGCATCTTTTAACAGCACTAATAATATATTATTCCTACAGATCCCTACATAGTAAAGATTCACTTTTGAATTCGTTCTCAAGTCTCTTACTCATTTGTTATTTGAAAATGCTACCTTTCACCCCAGAGATCAAACAAGTTGTCAGCTCATTCTTTTTTAAGAGCTTATTTACACTTATGAAAGAAAGTGTGCAAGACGGCTCAAAAAAAAAACAAAACACACACACAAAAAAACAACATACAAAAAAAACCCCCCAAAACACCTAATACTGCAAAAACTGGGCCACACATTCAAAGGACTATCATTCAGGCTGGGAATGGGCAAGAGTGGATCCAGTCAAGCATCCACCTGAAGGTGCCCACCTTCAGCCTGTGGTACAGACTTAGTATTGCCAGATCCTTTCATTTTTCTCAAAGACCCAGAATCTGGAATTTTAAAATCAACTCTTAGGATTACATCTTAACAACAAAACTAAAGAAATTCTAACCCCCATTTCAGATTATTTGCAGGTTGTACCAAGAGCTAAATTTCCAGCCTGGTTTTTCTTCAAGAGACACCATGTTAATGAGGTTAGGTTTCAAATACCTGTCAGTTTTGACTTCATTTACTTAGCAAAGAAAGCACTTTTGTATTTTTTAAAAATATTTTATTGATTTTTTACAGAGAGGAAGAGAGAGGGATAGAGAGTTAGAAACAGTGGGGATTGGTAAGGTATGTACACATATTATATATGGTAATAAAAAAAATGAGAACAAAAAAGTGTTAGAAACATCAACGAGAGAGAAACATCGATCAGCTGCCTCTTGCTCACTCCCTGCTGGGGATGTGCCTACAACCAAGGTACATGCCCTTGACCAGAATTGAACCTGGGACCTTTCAGTCTGCAGGCCAATGCTCTATCCACTGAGCTACACCGGTTTCGGCGAAAGCACTTTCAAGTTCATGTAGCGTTACAGAATAAAAAAGACGACAGATGACCACCAACGCCTTTAGGTTCTGGTGACACTCCTAGGTGTGGTCTCTAAGGCTATAAGGCCAGACCCTGTGCCCTACACACTTCCATTTAAGTACAAAGAACAGGGCAAAGCGAACTGAGGCCCCCAGCCTGAGGGCCACTCCCAGGGGCAAACCTCAAACAAGTTCCAGTTAAAAAAAAAATAAAACCAAACACTTGATACAAATGTTCGCTTCTATTCCGTGTTATACCCATCTTATCTTAATATAAAGACCATTCTGTTGTTTTGGTAAAACTTATCGTGTTTTTACTTTGTGGCTTCACATAGCACAATGCTCGCTATACACTAGTAACTCCAGCACGCGGGTCACCTGACCTGTTTGATGAGCAAGGAATCAGAGTTTTGTGCACTAAAACATTTTATTTTTTTCCTCCTGGAAGCTAAAGGCCCTTCTTGGGACTCAAGAGGTTTAAGCAATGATGTACAAACACACTTTAAAAATACGCTTAAGCCGGGACTGGTTTGGCTCAATGGATAGAGCGTCGGCTTGGGGACTGAAGGGTCCCAGGTTCGATTCCGGTCAAGGGCATGTACCTTGGTTGCGGGCATATCCCCAGTAGGGGGTGTGCAAGAGGCAGCTGATGGATGACTCTCTCTCATCGATGTTTCTAACTCTCTCTCTCTCTCCCTTCCTCTCTGTACAAAATCAATAAAATGTATTTTTTTTTTAAAATACGCTTAAAAAAGGTTTCAACTTCATATGACATTCGATATTGTGCACGTGCTGTGCAATGGTTTAAGACCTCCTCAATATGTCTAAAGCCGCCTAAGATAAAACCACCCATATCTATTGCACTATTACTGACTATATTTATATCCCCTGTGCATAAATAGAATAGACTCTTTAAGGCTTTCACCTGAACACGAGGATTCTTGCAAGAGCCTCGGGAAGGAAGGCTACCTCGTGAAAAATGGCCATTTGGGGTTTAACTCATCATCGAATCCTGGAAGCATCGTAAGTGCTTTTATTTTTATTTTTTATTTTAATGAGCATTTGTGATATTTTTAAAAATATATTTTATTGATTTTTTTTTTTACAGAGAGGGATAGAGAGTTAGAAACATCGATGAGAGAGAAACACCGATCAGCTGCCTTCTGCACACCCCCCTACAGGGGATGTGCCCGCAACCAGGGTCCATGCCCTTGACCGGAATCGAACCCGGGACCTTTCAGTCCGCAGGCCGACGCTCTATCCACTGAGTCAAGCCAGTTTCGGCGCCACAAGTGCTTTTAGATGAACTCCGTGCCTCCCTTCCCTCGGAGGCGTCCCCGGGTCCAGTCCACCATCCCCGCCCCCCGACCCCGACAGCAGGGCCCGGCTTCCTCCCCACGGAGGTCCGGCTTCCCGAACCCGGATCCCGGGGAGGGAGCGGGAGGAGAGAGCGGGAGGAGGCGGAGGAGGAGGGAGGCGGGCCCTGCGCGAGCACCCGGAGGGGCCGCCCGGGGGCGCAAGGCCCGCCCTCGGGGCGCCCAGGCCCGGCCGAGCCAGGAGGCGCCCGCCGCGGCGCCGGGTCCGCTCGGCGGCCTGGGCGAGGCGGGGGGGCGGGGACGGCGACGCGTCGGCTCGGACTCGGCCGCGGAGATGCGAGGTGAGGCACCCGGAGGTCCAGCCGGACGGAGCCCGCGCGCCCTCGGGGCCGCCCGGACCGCACAAAGGGCCCCCGCCGGCCTCCCGCCGCTTCCTCACCTGTGCTCAGCGGCCGGCCCTCCGCCGGCAGCGCCGCTGGGCGAACCCCGCGCAGCACCGGGAAAACCGAGAAGACGCGGCGGCCTGACGGGCGACGCCTGCTCGGACCGTCCACACGCCGCCGCCGCCGCCGCCACTGGGCCTCCAAGTCCGGCTCCCGGGAGTGACCCCGCCCTCTCGCCTGCCCGCCCTCGCTTCGGATTGGCGCGAATCCCGGATGTGGCCTCCACAGGCTCCGCCTCTTCCGGCTCCGTTCCGGGGGGGGGGGGGGAGGTGGGGGTTCTAGGCGGCCCGGAGGATGGAGAGAGAGAGAGTCGCCGGCTCCCGGCTGGCTAGAGCGTCCGCGCGCGCGCGCGCTCTGACGCGCTCCCGGCAGGGCCGGCCGCGGAGGCTGTCGGGAAGTAGGCGGGGTGACGTGGGGCGGACGAGCTCTGCGGCGGGTTCGCAGGGCATCCGTGGCCGGCGGGGCAGCGGGTGCCGGCGGCGGCGGCGGCGGCGGCGGCGGCCAGCGACCGAGGGCGGTGGAGCGGGGGCGGCGGCCTTGTGCGGCCGGGGCCATGACGAGCAATGCCGGGGAGTGGTGCCTCATGGAGAGCGACCCCGGCGTGTTCACCGAGCTCATTAAAGGATTCGGTGAGAGAGAGGCAGGGGCGCCGTCCCGGGCCGGGGCGCGGCGGAGGTGGAGGGGGGCACGGAGGAGGCCGAGCCGGGCACGGAGTGGGTTTCCCGTGGAGACGCCGGCGACTCGGGGCGCCTGGAGGAGATAGGGGGACACTCCGAGCTCCGCCCCCTTCCCAGCCCCGGGCGGTCGCGATTCCGCAGGGATCTCAGAGTCACCCCACGCGGGCGGGCAGGCACCCCGAGTTGTCCGCACGGCCGTCCCCCTCGGGACCCGGCCCCCCGTTATTTGTTTAATTGCAACGAGTCCCCGCGATCTCCCCCGCGCCCTTGAGCACCAGCCTCTCCCTTCCCCTCGCCGCGCGCTCCGCGTCCCGGCAGGTGCGCCCAGGTGCGCGCCCCCGGCCGCCCGGCCCGCAGGGGAGAAGCTGGGGTGTGCCCGCCGCTGCGGGGCGGGGTGCCGAGGCCACAGGAACCCCGCGCCCCGGAACCCCGGCTCCCCGTCCTGCCGATCGGGACTGACCTGGAGCGGGCGGGGCGGGGGGGTGGGGAGGACCGCGTGGGGCCGCCGGGCCGCGCCGCCCGCTCCGCTCCGCTCCCCGCGGCTCTCGCTTCCGGCGGAGCGTGTGTCCCCGGAGCTCGTGCCCCGGCCCCGGAGGCCCCATCGCGCTCGCCCCGGAGCTTCTCCCTGGCCCGCTTGCCTCGTCTGCCACCCGAATAGCCAGCAGCACACTTGACCTTCTTAGCCTGCTTCCTGCCCATCTTGTTCCTAGCTTATTTATTTTTTTATTTTTTTTGGTGGGGCGCAGCAGTGCGTTTGTTTTTAATCTGTTACATTTCCGGGAGCGTTCTTTCATTCTAGCTGCGATGCTCAAACTTGTCCTCGTGGTGAAAATGTAACGCCGGCGCAGGTACTGCCTAGGGTGCATAAGCTGCATCTGCGGTGTGTCAGGTGCACTGGTCGGCTCTGGAGGATCGTTTCCCTTTAAATATAGTATTTTGGTTAAGTTCATGCCGAAACCGGTTTGGCTTAGTGGATAGAGCGTCGGCCTGCGGACTGAAAGGTCCCAGGTTCGATTCCGGTCAAGGGCACATCCCCAGTGGGGGGTGTGCCAGAGATCCCTGATTCTCTCTCATTCATGTTTCTAACTCTATTATCCCTCTCTCTTCCTCTCTGTAAAAAAAAATCAATAAAATATATTTTAAAAAGTAAAAATAAAAAATAAATATGTTTTGGTTAAGTTCAGAGAGGAAGGGAGAGACTGAAATGTCAAGGATGAGAGAATCTTGGATCGGCCGCCTCTTGCACGCCCCCTACTGGGGATGGAGCCTGCAACCCCAGGCATGTGCCCTGACCCAGGAATCCATGACCTCCTGGTTCATGGGTGGACCTATGAATAAATTGTGCTGCTCTAAAGAAGTGGCGAACCGCAAAGCAGTGTATTGATTGCTATCTTGAAGTGTGAAAGAATGTTACAGGAACGCAGGCGGAGGGGAAAAAACGTAAACAGCACTGATGTTAAAGCTTGTGGCTTATGGGAAGTGACTAATGCATCATCTAGCAGGCTTGGAGGGGTATTGATTTGCGCCTGAAGCTGAAAAGATAAACTGAGGCCAGGTGGTAAGCTCTGTTGTGTGGTTTGTGTTGCTCTGTATTCGCTCCCGGCAGGACTTAACTGTCAAAGATACTTGAATGCTGAAATGACATTTGTCATAGCTGAGGAAGGTTTACCATGTGTAGTGTGCAGAGTAGATTGGAATGAAGTGAGAGAAGCTAGACGTCTCTTAAAGTGGCCAGAGCCTGAGATGATTGGCGGGTTAGAGAGGAGGAGGTATAGCCATTCATTTTGGCTTTGGGTAGTGGGCACACCATACAATATACAGATCTTATAATGTAGAAATCCACACCTGAAACCTATATGATCATATTAACCAATATCTCAATAAATTAAAAAATAAAACAAAAATCAAGAAAAATCAATGAAACCAAAAGCCGGTTTCTCAAAGGTCAATAAAATGGATAAACTTCTAACCAGACTGATCAAAAGAGGACAGGACACACAAATGACCAATACCAGAAAGAAGAGAGATGATCTCACCATAGAATCTATGGACATTAAAAAGATAATAAAGGGATATTGGAAGCATCTTTATACCAGTAAATCTGACAACTTAAATGAAATATGCAAATTCCCTTAAAGATACAAATTACCAAAGCTCAATCAAGAAAAATAGGTGACCCTTTAACCTTTTATTTATTAAAGAAATTGAAATTGTAATTTAAAATCTTTTCACAGAGACAACTCCAGTCAAAATTGTTTCACTGGTAAATTCTATCAAATACTCTGAGGTAGTTGAAAATAGAATGAATAAAACTTTAGGGAAAGTCGCTGTTGGAGCAGTTATGTATTCGCACTTAAAAATGTACAATAAGAAAAACAGAGGGCCACGGGAAAGAGCTGAGAGAGCTTAGCGGTTGAACAAAAAAAGTGGATGAAGGATGTGCAGATGTGAATGGCGTGTTGGTGGGCACACGCTGGCACATTCTGGAAACTTCTAAAGGCAAACACTGCCACTGCAGGTGATTAGAAAATCATACAGGATGGACTAGGATTTGGCTGTGAACTTGGACAGTTTTACCATTTTAATTTCTCATGTCTTACCACCCCACATGTGTGCACACCTTGTAGTTCACATCTAAAGGTGGAGAAAAATGAGTCCATGCTTTGTTTTCTAAAGAAATAATCTCTTATTTCAGGTTGCCGAGGAGCCCAAGTAGAGGAGATATGGAGTTTAGAACCTGAGAGTTTTGAAAAATTAAAGTGAGTATCATTTTAGCCGTGTTAAAAACTATCTCCACGTAAGCAAACATTTGTCTATTTTTTCTTGGATTACGCTAAGCCGAATACACGATCTCCTTCAAGCTTTTTCAGTCCTATGAGATTGAATTACTACTCTCCTTTTATAACCACCAACCGGAGGCTTCTAGATAAGGAGCTTGCTACGGATTAGGAACCAAGTCCCTGCAGTTCCATGCCAACAAAGTAATTGGTTGGTTTTTACAACATGCACATCTAGATCGTGGATTAGAACATGGAACCCATCTTTAGCGTAAGAGACATGAAAAAGAGGTCCATCTACAAAAGCATATTTCATAGTGCATATTCATAGTAATGCAAACTTGTCTGTACACTATCACATTGCTTCTGGAGGGCTGTGGTCCGGGTTCCTCTTCCCCCACCCTGAGTAGAACCACCCTGCTGAGCCTTTCCTCACCGCCCACCTCGCCACCTCCTAGCGCTGCCCCTGAATCGCGGAGGAGGGCAGGGGAGTTCTCATGGGTGGGCATGTTCGTGGCTGGAGGGAAGCTGGCATCTAACGGGAACAGCGGGGACCATTGGGATCTGGCCTCTGCTTTCACAGTGAGAAGGGGATGGTTTGCTCCCCCACCTCCCCCTTCCCCACAAAAAAAACGCAGTCACTATAGGTGGAATAAGAGATCAATTTCGACTGAGCCATCAGGGAAGGTTAACTAAAGATGAGGCTTGAACTGGCTTCAAAGGATAGGAGAGATTTTTACTGCATGGAAGGCAGAGACTGGAGAGAATCCTAGAAGGTCCATTGGGTGTTTCCTGGGCAACAGCGGTTCCTCAGGAAAGCGGTGACCCCCCTCCTGTACGGGATGACAGCTCCCGTTCGCACTGGCATGAGAAGTGTTCGTGCATCCGAGAGTGACACAAAGCGACTCCCCGCGTTTCATAATGCATGTGCCATCGGCCACTTATCTGCAGACATCCGAGCTGCACTCTACTCGTGTATATTGGAATTCTGCCTAGGTTGGCAGCTTCTTCTAGTTTTGCTTTATTCTTATTTCCTTTAAGTTAAGTGATACAAGGTAGAAATGAATAATCCGCAGATTTGAGAACAAGCCTTTCACTATGGCTTGAGGAAGAGAGAGGGAGAGAGTTAGAAACATCAATGAGAGAGAATCATCGACCAGCTGCCTCTTGCACACCCCCTACTGGGGATGTGCCCGCAACCGAGGTCCATGCCCTTGACTGGAATCGAACCCGGGACCTTTTAGTCCGCAGCAGGCGCTCTATTCACTGAGCCGAACCGGTTTTGGCTATGGTTCTTTTTTAACCGTTGTAATTTCAAGTTTTATTAGCCCGTCTCAGGCAATGTTCTAGCAACTGAAGAGCAATAGAAAGCTTAAAAAAAAAAATTTGAATTTACTTCACTTGTATTGGTTAAGTAGCTGAGTAAAATGTGATATATACTGACAGTGTGTTTAAGCAGCAGCAGGCTGTGGTGTCACTAGCTTGTGTTCTGTTCCGTAGGCCGGTTCACGGGCTGATTTTTCTTTTCAAGTGGCAGCCAGGAGAGGAACCAGCAGGCTCCGTGGTTCAGGACTCCAGACTCGACACGATCTTTTTCGCCAAGCAGGTATGGCCCTTGGGTGCTCCGTGTCTTGTGAACGATCCTTCTTGTAAGACAGGGCTCTATTTCCCCATGTGCTCGGAATGGAGCAGTACCCAGCTTTCTGTCTTTGGACCCCCTTTACGTTCCACAAAATGATTGAGCTGCCCACATAACTCATCCATTTAGAGAGGCAGTAACACTGGCTGACTGAGGCTAACCATATGCTCTAGTCGGAGGTGTGTGTGTCTGGATCACTGATGAATAAAATGTTGAGGGAAGAAATTATTTAATAATCAGAGTTTGTGTGTGTGTGTGTGTGTGTGTGTGTGTGTGTGTGTGTGAAGATCCAGGAAGGACAGTTTGGTAGCTACCATTTCACTGATGAGGAAGGTGAGGTCGCGTCCCCTCCACGCCTCTTGGGATTGGAACCTACAACCCGGGCATGTGCCCTGACCAGGAATCAAACCGTGACCTCCTGGTTCATAGGTGGACGCCCAACCACTGAGCTGGCCAGGCTGCTCTTCTAACAGGTTGATGGATGGTGTCTCCACTTTTCGGTCTCACAGGTCATTAATAACGCGTGTGCTACGCAAGCCATAGTAAGTGTGCTGCTGAACTGCACTCATCAAGACGTCCATCTAGGAGAGACGCTGTCCGAGTTTAAAGAATTCTCACAAAGCTTCGATGCAGCTGTGAGTACCGCCTTCTTATCCCCAAGGTGCCCTCTTCGCGTCTTCCTTATTTTAACTGGCGGCTTTTACGCATTCTCTCAGATGAAAGGTTTGGCGCTGAGCAACTCAGACGTGATCCGACAAGTGCACAACAGCTTCGCCAGGTGAGAGACTGGGCGCCGAGCCGACCCCGCGTCCCTCTCGCCCCGCCTGCCTCTCACTGCTTCCTTCCTCCCTGCAGACAGCAGATGTTTGAGTTCGACGCGAAGCCCCCGACCAAAGAGGAAGATGCGTTTCACTTTGTCAGTTACGTCCCTGTGAACGGAAGACTCTACGAGCTGGACGGACTGCGGGAGGGACCGATCGACCTAGGTAACCGGTCCCTGTCCCCGCCGTTTCCCTCCCGGCCGGGAGAAAACGGGACTGGCCTCTGTGCTAGCCTCCATGCCGCAGAGATTGGAGGGGATGGCGACAATGGCGGCCACATAGGGACACCCCCACGCTCTTCGGTCCTTCGTGACGTTAGCAGATAGGAAGGGCATGCTGACCACTGCAGTCCAGTTGGGACCTTTAATTTTTTTCCTAAGAGAAAAACATATTAACCCATAGATTGCATCATTTATTATTTATTAATTTTTTTCTTTTTTTTAACTTTAATTTTTAAATATATTTTATTGATTTTTTTACAGAGAGAAAGAGAGAGGGATAGAGAGTTAGGAACATCAATGAGAGAGAAACATCAATCAGCTGCCTCCTGCACACCCCCTATCGGGGATGTGTCCGCAACCAATGTACATGCCCTTGACCGGAATCGAACCTGGGACCTTTCAGTCCGCAGACCAGTGCTCTATCCACTGAGCCAAACCAGTTTTGGCTATTACTTATTTTTTTTAGTTAACTTTCACAAAAGTGTATGGATTTCAGTAAATAAGAATGGAAGCTGAACACAGCTATGTTAAAAGGATTTTGGCCAGCCTAAGTGTTTTATAAAAAGAGGTGCTTTGGAGCGCGGGTAAGTAGTGCTGAGGCTGACTCGCTGACGGAAATCTCTCCTCTCTCTCCAGGGGCCTGCAGCCAGGACGACTGGATCAGCGCCGTGAGGCCCGTCATCGAGAAGAGAATACAGAAGTAAATGCCCCGCTAAGCCCCTCGCATGACGTTCTGGTTTGGTTTTAAGAAAACTTTCATTTTTATGTTAGCAGTGCTCACTGCCTGCCTGCCTCTGATTACTGGGTTCAGGGAATCTGTGTCGGAAAACCTCTAGGTCCTGCCCTGTTAGCGGAATTAAACGCAGATCTCCATTAAGTCAGATGTTTCATGCAGTTACTTTGCAGAGTTTTGTTTTGAGCGTATGTTTCTTAGTTAAATTAAACTTTTTGAGATAGTTATAAAAAAAAAATGCAGAGTGATCCTGTGTGCCCTTCACCCTGCAATTGGTGACACCTTGCAAAACTATGGCAGTGCCATGGCCAGGATACTGATGTTGGCTCCGTCAAGGTACCGAGTAATTCCCAGGAGTGCTCAGGTGCCCATATAGAGCCTCAGCCACCTCCCTCCTCTGCCACCCCCCACATCACTTGCCATTTAAAAAAATCTATATATATAAAAGCCCATCGACCGGTGGCTATGACACGCATTGTGGTAGCCAACCAGCTTGATCCGAGCCCTGATAGGCTACCCCCCGGCCGGCCAGGCCCCCGATTGGCCTCCAACACCCTGATTGGGGGCCAGGCCAGCCAACTGCCCATGGCCCATCTCCCCCACTGGCCTGGCCCGATGAGCCCCCATCAGCGCAGGCCCACTGGACCCCACGCGTGCACGAATTCGTGCACTGGGCCTCTAGTGCTAGATAAACGGAATCATGCAGCGAGTCACCCTTTTGGACTGGCTCCTTTCGGCACAATTCTCTAGACATTCCTGTAGGTTAAGTGTATCAATAGTTGATTCTTTATTCATTTGTTTATTTAATATATTTTATTGATTTTGTACAGAGAGGAAGGGAGAGAGACAGAGAGCTAGAAACATCGATGAGAGAGAGTCATCGATCAGCTGCCTCTTGCACACTCCCTATTGGGGATATGCCCACAACCAAGGTACATGCCCTTGACCGGAATCGAACCTGGGTCCCTTCAGTCCCCAAGCCGACGCTCTATCCATTGAGCCAAACCGGTCTCAGCAATAGTTGATTCTTTTAGAATAGTAGTCTGTGGTATGGATATACCACTTTTTTGCCCACTCACTCACTGAAGGATAGCGGGATCGTCTCCAGTTTTTGGCCGTTACGGGTAGAGCTGTAACAGACGTGTAGACAGGTTGTGTGTGAACCTAAGCTTTCATTGCCCTGGGGTAACTGTCCAGGAGCACACGGCTGAGTCGTATGGGAAAGGCACGTTTCGTTTTTTAAGAAGCCACCAAACTCTTTCACATTCCCACTCTTCATGTACGAGGGATCCAGTTTCTCCGCGGCCTCCGCTAGCATTTGTATTTTTATTTCCGTTCTGATTGGTGGGCGATGATATTTCATCATGATTTGAATCTGCATTTTCCCTAGTGACTAACGATGTGTGCCTTTTGCCTATTTTGTATGTAATTAGATGGTTTCTTTTTTGACGGTTGAGCCTTGAAGTTCTTTTCCTACTCTAAATACCTCTGGTCCTTAGGCACCTTGCCTGCAAATACTCTGTCCCAGCCTGCAGCCCATCCCCCTTTTGATGCGTGGTCTTTCTTTCTTCTTTTTTTTTTTTTTTTAATATATATTTTATTGATTTTTTTACAGAGAGGTAGGGAGAGGGATAAAGAGCTAGAAACATCAATGAGAGAGAAACATCGATCAGCTGCCTCCTGCACACCCCCTTTCGGGGATGTGCCCACAACCAATGTACATGCCCTTGACCGGAATCGAACCTGGGACCTTTCAGTCCTCAGACCGACGCTCTCTCCACTGAGCCAAACCGGTTTCGGCTGATGCGTGGTCTTTCCGAGCAAACGTTCTCAATCCCCTTGAATTGTCTTTCCCACCATGCATTGTATGTTTATGCCAAATCTTAAGAATTCTTTCCCTAGCCCTAGATTCCCGAGATTTTGCTATTGTCTTTTATAGGCTTTATTGTGGTTTAACAGTTTTCATTTAAGTCTGTAATTTATTTGGAGTTAATTTTTATACACGGCCTGTGGCTGTTCACCTGCTAAGCACCCCTGGGTGCTGCCCCCACACCTGGCCCAGAATCGTGGGCGTACGTGTTCGGGTGTTTCTGGGTCCACCGTCCTGTCCCACTGATGTGTGTGTCTGTCAGCTCCACAGTCTTGGTTACTGTGGCTTAAGTCTTGACCTCAGGGGCAGTGACGTCTCCTGCTTTCTTCCTTTGCTTGCGAATTGTTCTAGCCGTTATAGATCCTCCCCTTCCATGCAGATTCCAGTGTAAGCTTGTATCTACTAAAATTCTTGCTAGGGCTTGGATAGAAATTGTGTGAAACATTTGTATCAATGTGAGGAGAAGTGACATCTTTACTGTGTGGACTCTTCCAATGCATGAACCGCCGACTGATCTCCCAGAGAACCATGGGGCAATCCCAGCGGATTATCTTAATTGTAATGGTGTTATGATTCTTTATGACATTATATACACTTGACCTTTTTTTTTTTTTTTAGGTACAGCGAAGGTGAAATTCGATTTAACTTAATGGCCATCGTGTCTGACAGAAAAATGATATATGAACAGAAGATAGCAGAGTTGCAGAGACAACTTGCTGAGGTTTGTGGCCATGTTTTCTGATTTATTTTCTCAGGGGAAGGATTGATGCCTTCCCTCCTTCCTCCTCCTCTTTCTCTCTCCTTTCTTTACTGAGTGGTGGGAAGAGATCACCCTCAGGAGTCAGGCTGCCTAGATTCAGCCCTGTGGTGGATGCGTTAATTTGAGTGTATTTCTTTGTGTCTCAGTTTCTTACGTAAAATGAGGATAATAATAGTATTTTCCTTAGACGATTGTTATGAGGATTAACTGAGATAATATATGTAAACCACTTTAAACAGTGACTGAGAAGTAGTGTGTGCTAAACGAGTGTTAGCAATGATTTACTATTATTTATATATTATGCAGGTTAGATCACATTTTTCACAGAATCAATTGGGTACACTTATTATTTTTTAAAATGTATTTTTATTGATTTTAGAGAGGGAGAGGGAGAGAGAGAAACATCATCGATGAGAATCATTGGTCAGCTGCCTCATGCATGTCTCCTACTGGGGACTGAGCCCACAACCCAGGCATGTGCCCTTGGCTGGAATCGAACCCAGGACCCTTCAATATGCAAGCTGGTGATGCTCTATCCATCGAGCCAAACCAGCGAGGACTCAATTGGGTACATTTAGACTCACATATAATCTTTACTAGTCTTTATCTTTCTATAGTGAATAGGATTGGGGAGAATTAGTAACAGACAAAAAGACCTTTTTACATTCTTTGACCATATTTTCTTAAGAGTATATTTAAGCAGATTTATAGCTGAATGGAAGGGTATAGATTTAAGTATATTACAGTATAGATTACTTTTAGGTAAACGGTGTATATTGCAGAATATAGAAATATGAAGGTATTTTTTTAGGGCTTTTATCCTTGAATGTTACACTTATTCGGCTGGAATTTTGTTACTGTATTAAAGGTAAAATTTTAAAGGAATTGTACTGTGTATGTCACTTGAAAATATTCTGCACTTAAGCCTCAGTTATTAGGGTGTGCTTTTCTTTCCTTTTCTCTAAGGAGGAACCCATGGATACAGATCAGGGTAGTATGCTAAGTGCTATTCAGTCAGAACTCGCCAAAAATCAGATGCTCATCGAAGAAGAAATGCAGAAATTAAAAAGATATAAGGTATTTAAAAAATTTTGTTCCTTTAATGTTTTAAAATGGGGTGGTTTATTTTGACATGAAGGTATGTGATCACTTTTCTCCCATCATTTGTTTTCTGAATGAGTTGATTCCCTGGCATTCTACAAAGGTAACCAATGAGCTGTTTTTTAAATTTTTTTACGAGACCAGTGCTCTAACCCCTGAGCTATGGAGCCTGTTTTTTAAATTTTTAAAAAAAGTATTTTGAAAAGATTTGTAACCTATTTGATGTTAAAGTTCACTGCAGATATTGCTGATGTTCAAATTATTCCCCCTTTGGCCAGTAGGGGTCACTGCAAACTGCCTCCTGTGTCCTTTGACATGACTGTTCATCCTTTGTCGCTTCTGTTCTAGTAACATGTGTGTCAGGCCCATCTTTTACATTTCCCGCCTCAGACCTGGAATTCACCATTTCTTCAAGAAGCTCTGGATCCTTTGGTGGAAGTGGTATTAGAAGCCATCTCAGTGATACTGATTGACCTTTATTTCTAGATCCTTTCAGAAATATATATATATATTTCTAAGAAATATATATATATATATTTTTGTTTAATTTTTGGAGAGAAAAATATAATGAGAGTTCCTATTAATGTTCATATTTAGGATTAAAGGGTTTATACTTGAAGTTCAGCATTTGATCTTTTCTCTTAATCTGAAAATCTTGGTTCCTAACAACAGTAACACAATTACTTATTTGCTTTTTGCTACAAATATATTGCATTTGTATGTAAAGAGATATTTACATGCTTCATGCTATACACACACACACACACACACGCACACACTAGTGTGTGTGTGTGTGTATATATATATATATATATATATATATATATATATATATATATATATATTCTAGTATACTAGAGGCCTGGTGCACAAATGAATAAGGTCCCTTAGCCTGGCCTGCAGGATTGGGCTGAAACCGGCTCTCCAACATCCCCTGAGGGATCCCACATTGAGAGAGGGCACACAGGCCAGGCTGAGGGACCCCACTGGTGCACGCACAATCAAGACCAGGGAGGGACGCAGGAGATTGGCCAGCCGGGGAGGGACCGTGGGAGGGCTCCAGGGTCTGTCAGGCCATCTCCCTCAATCCCGATCTGCCAGACCCCAGCAGCAAGCTAACCTACTGGTTGGAGCGTCAGCCCCCTGGTGGTCAGTACATGTCAACAAGTGGTTGACTGTCTTCCCCCTGGTGGTCAGTGCATGTCATAGCAAGCAGTTTTAGCATATCATTAGCATATTATATAATACTTTGGTTGAACAGACAACCAGACACTTAGCACGTTAGACTTTTGTTATATAGGATAGGATATATATATATATATATATATATATATATATAAATAGCTCAGAATAACAATACCAGGAGTGCCATTTTTTCCTTAGGGATCTATCCTATCTTAAATGTATAATCAAAATACTATGTTTTAAAATTCACTTGAAAAATTTTCTCTTGGCATGGTTCTATTACCAATTTGACACACAAGTGAGCTTATTTTTTTTAAATTTTGCTTTTCAACTGTTTAGGTTTTATAAAAAGATTAGTTATGTCAGTAGTAGTAAGCCATGCTCAGAAACTCTCCATATGTTTATTATATTAGTTTTAGTCTCAGTGGGAACTGGATCTCATTATTTCTAATAGTTATTTCAATTTTGAGTTGTATGCAAAATCAGAATGTCAGAAACTTAGTGGAAATGCAAAGCTAGCGTGGTTTGATACTTGTTTTATTTTCAGATTGAAAATATCAGAAGGAAACATAATTACCTGCCGTTCATTATGGAATTGTTAAAGACGTTAGCAGAACACCAGCAATTAATACCACTAGTAGAAAAGGTAAGGATTTTAATGCTGAACAAACTCATATCTTTTTTGTCCTTGTGGAATTTATTTTTTTTACTACAGTTGACATTCAATACTGTTTTGTATGTGTACAGCACAGCAGACAGACATTATATAAGTTACCTCTGACCATTTAGGGGCCGTCACCCTAGGTAGTTATTACGGTATTGTTGACTGTATTAAATTAGATTTAGATTCTCCAAAAACAAAATTTTGTCTTAGCTTAAGTAGAGGTAAATGTGTTGAAGCTTTTTGACTTTCATTTGTTTTAGATTCTAGGTGAGCATTAGTTCAGCCAGCTATCTGTACACTAGTAACAAGGGCTGTCCCACTGCCTCACCTCTTAGAATCCGCCATGTCACAGTTCAGGCTGTGCTATATTAGAATGACGTTTAAAACATTGCCTTTTCTTTAAGCTACTAACAAATCTTTTTTTTTTTTTTTAAATATATTTTATTGATTTTTTTTTTTTTACAGAGAGGAAGGGAGAGGGAGAGTTAGAAACATCGATAAGAGAGAAACATCGATCAGAGAGAAACATCCCCTACTGGGGATGTGCCCGCCACCAAGGTACATCCCCTTGACCGGAATTGAACCTGGGACCTTTCAGTCCACAGGCCGACGCTCTATCCACTGAGCCAAACCGGTTTCGGCTATCTCCCTCTCTTAAAGTCAATCAAAAACATTTTTAAAATTTCTTTCTGCCCTAAGCGGTTTGGCTCAGTGGATAGAGCATTGGCCTGTGGACAAAAGGTCCCAGGTTCGATTCCAGTCAAGGGCATGTACCTTGATTGCGGGCACATCCTCAGTGGGAGGTGTGCAGGAGGCAGATATTTCTAACTCTAACCTTTTCCCTTCCTCTGTGTAAAAAATCAATAAAACATATTAAAAAAAATTTTTTTTTTGCTCTATCCACTGAGCCAAACCAGTTTTGGCAGGAAAGGACAACTCTTGATTAGTTTTAATGACAGTATAATTCCAGATTTTTTTATTTTTAATGAAGCATATTAGGATAACATAGCTTTTCAGCTTTTGCATTAGAACTGCCTTTCCTGTTGTGGACAGAGGGTGGCAGTGTGTGAATGTCTGGTGTTAATGGAACACAATCCAGTCTGTCCTTGCTGATGCATTTGTGTTATTGAAGAGGTTGTTACTGACCTTGGAGCTTTAGTCTGTTTCTCCAAACTGCTTTTTCATTATGCACACTGCATAGACAATATTGAAATATGTTTTATTTCTTGTCTGTATGCAATGTTCTCTTCCTAGATTCTGAGGAGAACTCAGATTATTATTTAAAATGTTTGAAATGTTTTAATTACTCAGCATTTATCCAGCTGCAGCTGTAGACCGGGCACTCTGTTAAAGCCTGTGGCTGTACACAGGAATAAGACACCTCTTCTCTCTTAAGCAACTTACGATAGAGCGGAGAGAAAAATAAGTAATTGCAGTACTGTACTGAATAGCGGGTTTTTTTTTTTTTTGACAAGTGCTGGGTACAGTCACTATGCTCTAAAGCAGACCTTTGAGATTTTGTAAGATGCTGCCTTTAATTTCCAGGCAAAAGAAAAACAGAATGCAAAGAAAGCACAGGAGACCAAATGAAGAGGATTCTGTGGCGAGTGCACACGTCTGCTTCTGCCTTTATTTCCATGGAAACCACTGAGCATGAGGAACGCGGAGCAGCACCCTGACTGGCTCAGTGCACACTGGGCAGTAGTCCAGTCCGTCTTGTCTTTACTGCATGGATTCATAAAAGCCCCCTACCTGCATCGTGTGCATGTAGTGCCTGTTAAAATAAAGGTGATGTCAAGAACACTTGCCCAAATCCCATTATTTGACACTGGATCTGAGAAATTCTGTGATTTCCCCACATACGTAGCTGCCGTAATGAATCTAGAAAACGCACAGATGATCTTCTCTACCTGTAATTGATATCATTAACCCTTTGATCTTTTAGCTCACTTAAAAGCTTGAAATTTATAAATGTCAGCTCTTGATTAAACTGGATCTCTTGTTGTCATCATTAATGGAATAAAAGAAAAATCAGTATTTCTGTCTTTGATATCTAAGTATTTTAAGGATTTTTTAAACTGAATTTTATCTTCTATATCAATTATTTGGAAAAGTATGATTTTAGTGCAGATTATTTGAAAGGACAAAAGTACAGTTTCTAGTGATTTTCATGCTGCCAGTAGAAAACGTAATAAACATCCCAACTTTATTTTTACAAACTCTTTAATGTGTTATTTCTTTAATGGGTTATTTCTTTCTGTGTTATAAAGCTGTTTACTGAAGGGGTCCTACATCAAAGCAATATTTCAGGTTAAGAACAGAGTGTCAGTCTTTAAGATTTCTGGTGGTACACTCAGCTGGGCAACATTTTTTCAAGCTGTTAAGATAGATTTTTGTAAAATATTGGAGATTTGAAAATTAAGCATATGTCCCTTTTAAAAAAAAAAAGGGTGATAGTGGTGGTGCAGGGTCCTTATGTGGCAATTTGAACAATAGTAGTCAGCAGTTCCCAAGAGACATGGGCAGTTTGCCCCCAGGGGAGGTGATTGTTTCCCACTGCTTTTGGAAGTTGCTTTTCTTCTTTTATAAGAATATTGCTATGTTCTTGTTCCTAATCTTCTTTTTCAAGTTAAACTCTAAAGGAGATTTTAAAAACGGTGATCTACTTTTTGGGGCATATTTTTGAAATTGATACATGACTTTTTAACATGTTATTATGGGACAGTGTACCTGTCTTCCAGCCTCAGACACACACGTTACTTTTTTTTTTTTAAACATGACTTTTTTAAGGACTGTTTTAAAGCTCACTTCGTTGTGGTATTATTAAATAATATGACAAAACCTGGTGGGAAATTGAGAAGAAAAGTTAATAGAATATCCTATATAATAAAGAAGTAATATGCAAATTGACCCTCATGCCCTCACAAAGATGGCTGCCTATGACCGGGCTACCAGGGGGGTTAGTGAGGGATGACCAAATGACTATAAACAAGTAGGCTGCATGGTTCGACCAGGCCAGCAGGGGAGGGGCAATTGGGGGCTACCAGGCCAGCAAGGGGGGCAGTTAGGGGTGACCAGGCTGGCAGAGGGGGGCAGTTAGGGGTGACCAGGCCAGCATGGGGGGCAGTTAGGGGTGATCAGGCAGGCAGACAGGCAGGTGAGTGATTAGGAGCCAGTGGTCTAGGATTATGAGAGGGATGTCCAACTGCCAGCAGTCGAACATCCCCAAGGAGTCCCAGTATGGAGAAGGTGCAGGCTGGGCTGAGGAGGCCCCTCCCCTCCCCAACCCCTCATGTACTAATTTCTTGCACTGGGCCTCTAGTTTTAATATAATTTCAGTTGGAGGTCATAAAGAATTTCTAGTTTTCTGCTTGCTTGTGAGTGAATATATTTTGCTCTGGATACAGTAGTAATGATGAAGTGTTTTCAAAACCATAATATACATATATATACATATATATACATATACATATATATATATATTTAAATATATTTTATTGATTTCTTATAGAGAGGAAGGGAGAGAGATAGAGAGCTAGAAATGTCAATGAGAGAGAAACATCGACCAGTTGCCTCTTGCACACTCCCTACCGGGGATGTGCCCGCCACCAATGTACATGCCCTTGACCGGAATCAACCCGGGACCTTTCAGTCCACAGACCGACGCTCTGCCACTGAGCCAAACCGGTTTCGGCCATAATATAATTTTTAAAAATGGTTCTGTAAGACTTATTGTAGGCTAATCTTGATCCCATTCATTTCAACTTAATGGATGTACACTCTTTTATAGAGGCTTACATTGTTTTGAAATAAATATTTATTATTGGACGTATTAAACCTATTCCCTTCTTTCCCTCATTGACCTAAGCCTGCCCCTGACCCCTGGCCAAGGCTTATATATTTTTGAAAGCAATACAAGGAGTACCCAGTAATCAAGACAATGTGATACTGTCCTGAGGATCATCAAGGAAGACAGTGGGCTAGAAGAGAGAACCTAAAAACCAATTCATATTTGCATGGCCACCTGACTTAGGACAAAGGTTAGCAAAGGAGTCTAACAGAGCAGGAAAGTCTTAGACAAATGGCACCCAAACGGCTAAGCATCCATGGTGGGACATATGAACCATGACCCCCTATCTCACAAAAATGAATTTAAGATGATGGACCATAGATCTAAACGCAAACAATCCTAAATTAGTGTTCATCAAAACAATACACTTGTCATTGAAAGATGCTTTTAACAAGAGATATTACATGACATTTAAAAAGCTACACTAACAAAAGAGTAAGATGCAAATTGACCATACTTTTTGTGATGCCCACCAACCAATCAGGAATGAGTATGCAAATTAACTGAAGCTACCCAGCCAGGACTCTCCTGGCATTTTAAATACGATATTTTCCTTTCTTCCTCTTAGTTCTACTTTTATTTTTTAATCCTCATCCAAGGATATTTTTCTTTCTTTAAAAAAATATATATATATTTTATTGATTTTTTACAGAGAGGGATAGAGAGTTAGAAACATCCACGAGAGAGAAACATCAATCAGCTGCCTTCTGCACACCCCTACCTGGGATATGCCCACAACCAAGATACATGCCCCTGACCGGAATCAAACCCGGGACCCTTCAGGGCCTGGCCGGGAAGGAGTCTGCAGCCGAGGTACATGTCCTTGGCCAGAATCACAGGCTAATGCTCTACCTACTGAGCCAAACCTGCTAGGGTTGTTCCTCCTACTTTTTTTTTTTCCCCCCCTTTGACTCACACAATCTGTAGGCTGGTGACTCATCCTGTGGTCCACACACCAACCCTGTGAGCATCACTGAGGAAGATGCTAAAAATGTAGACTTTTCTGGGCCCCAGCCCCAGGGGCATCAAAATCTGCATTTAATGAGATGCCCGGTCGATGCCTATATTAAAATTTAACAAGCACAACCTCACTATTTTTACATCTGTGGGATACATGTTTCCATAACCAGTGGGCACTAGTATGCTTGCTCATTTTCTGCACTTAAGAAATTGGTTCTGGAACTTTTACAGTTTTGGAGGCAAAATGCAGAAGTGCCATCTATTAGAAAATGTATCGGGAATGAAATGCAAAGCCATTCTCAGTGTGTCAGGTACCAGCCTCAGTAATTTTGCACATTAACTCAAATCCTCACAAGAGACGAAGTAGATCCTACGATCCCATTTAAAAAAATATATTTTATTGATTTTTTTTTTACAGAGAGGAAGGGAGAGGGATAGAGAGTCAGAAACATCAATGGGAGAGAAACATCAATCAGCTGTCTCCTGCACACCTCCTACTGGGGCTGTGCCTGCAACCAAGGTACATGCCTTTGACCGGAATTGAACCTGGGACCTTTCAGTTCTCAGGCTGACACTATCCACTGAACCAAACTGGTCAGGCCCTGTAACCCCATTTTCCAGATGAGGACAGGAAAGCACTAAGATAGTAAGTAACTTGCTCAAGGTCACATAGCCACAAAGTGGTAGACCTGGGGATTCAGACCAAGCTAACTGACTCCTGAATTCATACATTCTTCCCTCCCTTCCCTTCTTTCTCTCTCTCTTCCTTCTCCCCCTCCCATTCTTAGAGGTGAAAGTTGCATCATGGGTAGAATCCTTCAATGGAGACAGTCACGTGAGAGCACGATTTGGGGATTTGTTAGTTTATGGGAGACAGTGGTGGCCTTGCTGAGTTATCAAAGAATGCTGAGTGGTAACCATGAGCGCTGGGAGGCAGTGGCTCCGTGGGCTGGTAATTATAATGTTCCTGATGAGAAACTAGCTCTGGGTTGGGCCTCCCCAGGCTGTGTCTCCTAATGAGGTTACCAAAGTCCAACATCTGACCTCCCAGCTTAGGACTGGAAGCATCGAGAGTGCACCCACTCGAGGCCATCAGTGCCCTGGATGGCCGAGAAAATGCAATAAAACTCGCCGGAGACTAATGTACGCCGGAGAGACAATTTATGAATTTACTTTGCAATTATGACTGCCAGGCAGACCAGACATTCCTATCTGCCTGTCAATACATTCTCTCCCTGGCAGATTAACTCATCGAGGAAAGCAAATGAAGTCCAGAAGGCTGGCTGGCCCTAGGACTGGTCCAGAGGAAATTGTGTTTTAGAGACACTGGCTGTCAGAGCTTGGGGTGTGCTGTGCCATTTCAGCACTAATGATGTCTTTCTGGGCTGCTACGTGCCTTAGTTACCTGCCTCCTTCTCCGACATACGGGTAGAGACACAATGACAACTTTTAAAAAAAATATGTATATTTTATTGATTTTTTAAAGAGAGAGGGAAAGAGAGTTAGAAACATCGATGAGAGAGAAGCATCGATCAACTGCCTCTTGCACACCCCCTACTGGGGATGTGTCCGCAAGCAAGATACATGCCCTTGACCGGAATCGAACCTGGGACCCTTCAGTCCTCAGGCCGACGCTCTATCCACTGAGCCAAACAGGTTTCGGCCGATGACAACTTTTTAAGCAACGAAATTGTCACTTTCCTGGTTGACATTTTCCTACTCCCTTTGTCATTTCAACAAATGCTCTCAGATACACTGAAGTTTACACCTATCTGATTTCAATTTTATTCTGATCTGTCTTCTTTTTAAAAAATATTTTATTGATTTTTTACAGAGAGGAAGGGAGAGGGATAGAGAGTTAGAAACATCGATGAGAGAGAAACATCAATCAGCTGCCTCCTGCACACCCCCTACTGGGGATGTGCCCACAACCAAGGTATTATACATGCCCTTGACTGGAATCGAACCCGGGACCTTTCAGTCTGCAGGCCGACGCTCTATCCACTGAGCCAAACTGGTTTTGGCATATCTTCTTTTTTAAACAAATATTTTGCTTATTGATTTCAGAGAGGAAGGGAGAGGGAGAGAGAGAGAGAAACATCAAGGATGAGAGACAATCACTGACTGGCTGCCTCCTGCACGCCCACATCGGGGATCCAGCCTGCAACCCGGGCATGTGTCCCAGGTGGGAATCAAACCGTGACCTCCTGGTTCCTAGGTTGACCCTTAACCACTGAGCTACACTGGCCGGGCCACAAATTTCGAATGCTGTATTTTACTATCAGTAAGTGTCAAGACAGAAGCCCTATTTTACATACCACATGATAGTATGAGAATGGTAGAGCCAAGATTGAAGATATGCTTAAGCATCCCCTTATTCATTCATTTATTCATTCATTCACTCATTCATTCATCCACTCATTCATTCAAAAGGTATTTATGAGCCGAAACCGGTTTGGCTCAGTGGATAGAGCATCGGCCTGGGGACTGAAAGGTCCCGGGTTCGATTCCGGTCAAGGGCATGTACCTTGGTTGCGGGCACATCCCCGGTAGGGGGTGTGCAAGAGGCAGCTGATCGATGACTCTCTCTCATCGATGTTTCTATCTCTCTCCCTTCCTCTCTGTACAAAATCAATAAACTATATTTTAAAAAAAAAAAAGGTATTTATGAAGCACTTCCTCTGAGGTGCTCAAACCTGAGTCTCTGGGATCCACAGAGGAAAAGACTCACTCTTACTTCGTAGGCTTGGGCTGGATTTTAACCTTGTGGGAAGAGAGTATTCCCTGGCTGTAACTTCCCCACGGAGCAGCGACGACAGGAGGGTAACTCTTACCGGCACATTAGACAAAACAGTCTAAAATGAGTCTCCTTTGCCCCTTAGACAGTACTAACGTTTAGGTATTTGGACCAAATGTTTACGAACTGATCTCCACTTGAGAGACCAACTGACTGTTTTTGAGGTCACAGTGTGTTCATTCCTGTCCACTTCTTTCTGCAGATTCAGTAACAGCTTTTTTTTTTTTTGGGGGGGGGCGGTGGGAATGGGGAGGTGAAGGGTAGGAAATAAGGGGAGAGAAGAGAACAGGTGTTAGCCAACTTCCGGTTTAGATTCCAGGTAGATAAGAAGTAGCAACGGCAACGTTTCCATTCTAGCAGCTCTGGGGGCTCGGGGCTCCCCCAGGATCTCGGAATTAGGAAGTAAGATTGGTCCCGAAGGCAAAGTGGTAAAGTCAACACAGAACAGATAGGGTACAAAAGCAGGCAGTCCCTAGGATGAGGCCCTCGGTGCCCGGGCCACTTAGACGTGACTATAACCCACAGGCTACAGCCCAGTGCCTACAGAGCAGGTCGGTAATTAGCTGGCCAGGTAGTAAGATATTCACTAAGTTCACAGTGATATTATTCACGTCCACAAATACATGTGATTGTCTCCATTTTCCTTCTTTCTTTTGAAATTTTAATATGTTTTTATTGATTTCAGAGAGAGGAAAGGAGAGGGATAGAGAGATAGAAACATCGATGAGAGAGAAACATCATCGATCGGCTGCCTCCTGCTCAACCCTCATCGGGGATCAAACCCGCAACCTGGGCCTGTGTCCTGACTGGGAATCAAACAGGGACTTCATGGTTCATGGGTTGACGCCTAACCACTGAGCCACACCAACTGGGCTTGTTATGATGATGTTTTAATTGTTGTAAGCAAGAGATTTAGTGAACAACCAGGTCAGCGTTACTAGACAATGGAGTTGCTTCTGTTCTTTTCTATTATACATGTAAAAATTGTCAGGGTTTACTAGTAGTTCTTTTATTTTTATCTTTTAGGTTTCCTACTAGTAGTCCTTGATTAATTTTTAAAAAAATCAATAGTAATTTCTTAAATTTTTTTTTTTATTGAACTCAGTGGAGTGACCTTGGCTAATAAATGATACAAGCTTCAAGGGTACCACTCTATAATACATCATCTGTTTATTATATTGTGTGTTTACCATCCCAAGTCGATTGTAACTTCAATAAAAATGAATGTAGTTCTTATCTCTGCAGTGGAGGTATACCTTGTGTTTTAGTGCTCCTTGATTATAGTGGACTTAATCACTTGTGTATTTAATGGCCATTTGTATGTCTTGGCTAGTGAAGTACCTATCATATGTTCAGCTCCTTTTCCTTTAATATATATATATATATATATATATATATATATATATATATATTACTAATTTTTTAGAGAGAAAGAGAGAGGGATAGAGAGTTAGAAACATCGATGAGAGAGAAACATTGATCAGCTGCCTCCTGCACACCCTCTACTGGTGATATGCCCGCAACCAAGATACATGCCCTTGACCGGAATCAAACCTGGGACCCTTCAGTCTGCAGGCCGACGCTCTACCCACTGAGCCAAACCAGTTAGGGCTCCGGCTCATTTTCCTTTTGATGCGTTCATATTTTTGTTCTCCACTTGAAATAGCATTTTAGAAATTAAGAAATGTTGCTTTGCAAGGGGAAGCTGAGGTATTATTTCTTATTCTCCTCCACTCTCAGGTTACGCCATCAATCAGGAGGAGAAACGTTGATACAGGTGGCTGGAGGCTGGTGATCCGGAAGGACCATTCCCTGAACATACACTGAGCATCAGGCACGGGGACCTCATTTCCATGGACCTGCCACTTGTCCACGGTTGCCAAACTGCAGCCTCTCCCCACCTCCTCCCTCCCCTTCCTGCTCTTCCCAGCGGGAGGTGACTCCGTCATCCATCCTCTGTGTCTTCACCTGCATCTTCTCGGTGACTCCTGTCTCTCAGCGCTGAGTGATGACTTAGCTGTTTCTGAGTCATGGCTTCTGGTGTACCTGTTCTTCCCACGGTGTCTCTCTGATCGCCTCTCACATCTGCTCCCACACAGGGTGAGCCATCGCTGGACACAGGCTGCCCCATTTCCCATCGAGTCTGTGAGTGAACTTCCCAGTCGCAGGGGGATGTCCGTCCCTGCACCCAGGAAGGACCCAGGTTCCCGCAGGAGCTGCTGGGAGGATGGCACCCACCCCAGGGTGCTCTGCTCCACCTGCTCTGCGCCTCCCCTGTTCCTGTCACTCCTCCCCGATTACCATCTGCACTCAGCACTCTCCCACGCGCTTAATAAGCAGGTAGCGAGGCTTTGATGCTGCTGACAGGAGACGGGGGAAAGGAGATGCTGCGACTTTTAAGGAAGAAGGCACTGCTTCTCTTCTCACGACTCTGCCTTTTCTGGCTCAGATGCCTCCCTCCCCACAGGCTCTGCGCAGACATCTCTGAATAAGACTCCCACGTCCGCTTTCTCTCCCAGGTGCCTGTCCTATGGAGCTTCCCCATCTAAGTATTCCTCCAGGTCAGGCAGAATAGAGACAAGCATCGAATGATCCCACTTACAGGCACCACATGTATGTGTGTTCATAGGTCAACACACATACATGTGGTGCCTGGAACACAAAATCAATGAACAAACAAAACAGAAACAGACTTACAGACGCACAAAACAGACTGATGGTAGCTGGAGGGGAGGAGGATTGGGGTCCGGGGTGAAAGAGGTGCAGGGATTGAGAAGTTCGAATTGGGTCCGGCTGGCATGGCCCAGTGGGTTGAGCATTGACCTATGGACCAGGAGGTGAGGGTTTAATTCCCAACCGGGGCATGGGCCCTGACTGGGAATTGAACTGTGACCTCCTAGTTCCGTGGCTCTTTGGCCCCTTGAGTGTGGCTCTTCCACAAAACACCTCAGCCTGGGCGAGTCTATGTTGAAGAAGCGGTGTTGGAAGAAGTTTAAGTTTTAAAACATGTGGCTCTCCAAAGAAATGTCCATCGTTGCCCTGTTGCTATTTGGCTCAGTGGACTCATGAGTTTGCCGACCACTGTCCTAGTTCATAGGTCAACATACACACACACACACACACACACACACACACACACACACACCACCTCTGAAAATCAGCACTGCGGGTTTTGTGACAGTATTTCCCAAAGGGATCTGGAGAAGGAGGTGTTGGTACCAGGTCTCAGCAGGAGGCATCCCTGTGAGCTGCATCCCTGGTGTTACCAGCAGTGGTTTGCAACCAGGACTTAAGTTGTTCTCGAACCCTCGATCTGGCACTTTTGCCAGCAAACCCCAGCTGGAGGGCGGAGCGAACCTAAGGATGACGGTGAAGGGAAGTTGAGGAAAGAGCAGCAGGGCCAAAACCGGTGTGGCTCAGTGGATAGGACATCTGCCTGCGGACTGAAGGGTCCCGGGTTCGATTCCGGTCGAGGGCATGTACCTTGGTTGCGGGCACATCCCCAGTGGGGGGTGTGCAGAAGGCAGCGGATCAATGTTTCTCTCTCATCCATGTTTCTAGCTCTCTATCCCTCTCTTCCTCTCTGTAAAAAAAAAAAAAATCAATAAAATATATTAAAAAAAAATAAAAAATAAAAATAAAGAAGGAGCAGCAGGGAGGTGGCCCCAGCCGGACTGCCGGGTGCAGGGACCTGCCCCGAGGCTCACACACTAGCCGTGAGGTCCTGGGAGAACGCTCAGAACCTCAAGTTCAAGGACTTCCGAGGGGGGAGGGTGTCTCTGGTATGTGCTCCTGGTCCTAAGATCTCGGGGTTCTGTAGCCGAGAGCCAACCAGGGTGCAGAATATGCCTTTCTTCCGAGCTGCCGAGCTTCCCCGGTGACCCCCAAGGTTCTCTCTCGGCCTCCACATTGACACCTTGTGGGCGCCAGTGAGATGTCAGCCCTGACAGATGGGCTGAGCATCGAGCGCACGCTGCCTTCCGAACCTGAGTCGTGGGCTCCTCGTGTGCAGAAATAATTTGTTCGTGAGCGAGTCCTGTCACCACGATCCCTCGGATGCTTACTCATCAGGCGCCGGGATGGCAGGTCTCAGCAGCTAATTGCCCTGGGACTGACTTCCCTTCGCGATTTTTAACGAAGCGCGTGGTAGCTGCAGCCTCGGCTGGCTTTGATTTGCCAACCTCGCCCCCCGAGGCTGTTCTCTGCTCAGACACATGGCCAGGATGGGGGGTGGGGGGGATGGGACTGCCATTGGGGACACCATGGGGCTCTCTCTGGCTTCAGTATCACAGTCCAGAAGCTCATCTTCACGCACACAGACCGTAAAGGCAGAGAAAATGTAGCAACCCGGGACCGCCAGCTCCCAAGTAGGAGCTGGGGTATGTCAGAAAGTGGGGGAATATTTGCTGTAAAATAGTAGTGTGATGTGGACTAAAATGGTCAGGAAAATAGCCAGAGGATGGCGGAGAAAAGAGAGCATGCCTAGTTAAGTGTGCAACACACCTTTGTGTGTGTTTGTTTGAAAATATTTTTATTGATATTTTACAGAGAGGAAGGGAGAGGGATAGAGAGTTGGAGACATAGATGAGAGAGAAACATTGATCAGCTGCCTCCTGCACACCCCACAATGGGGATGTGCCCATAATCAAGGTACATGCCCTTGACCGGAATCGAACCTGGGATCCTTCAGTCTGCAGGCCGACGCTGTATCCACTGAGCCAAACTGGTTAGGGTGCACACTTTTATTTTTAGGGGAAAAAAAATGTTGGCAATAGAATCTTCAGAGGGATGATTGTGAGGCTAAAGATGCTGATAAAAAATTTTAGGGATCTTTTAAAAAAATAATTTTTTTTCTTGATTTCAGAGAGGGAGAGGGAGAGAGAGATAGAAACATCAATGATGAGAGAGAATCATTGACTGGTTGCCTTCTGCACGCCCCTACTAGGGATCGCAACCTGGGCATGTGCCCTCACCGGGAATCAAACCATGACCTCCTGGTTCATAGGTCGATGCTCAACCACTGAGCAACACCAGCCAGGGGTCTTTTTTAAGTGATGGAAACGCAACTTACGTTAGACAAAGGACATAGGAGTTGTTGGGTTAGATGACTGGAAAAACCCAAAAGGCAGGCTGGGCCCTCTGACTGTGACCAGGGCCTCAAAGGAGACTTCTGTCTCTGAAGCCGGCATCTATCGCTTCTCCTTCCATCCTGAGATAAAATTATCACCAAAGAATCAATTCGCACCAATTACAGGAGAGAACGAGGGAGATGCCATAGGAAGATGAGGGGGTCCAACAACATCCTACAGATGGGGAGCGAGTGGAGTGTCCTCCG
This sequence comes from Pipistrellus nathusii, assembly GCA_963693515.1. NCBI lineage: Eukaryota > Metazoa > Chordata > Mammalia > Chiroptera > Vespertilionidae > Pipistrellus > Pipistrellus nathusii. The sequence continues at coordinate 5,720,611 of OY882877.1, forward strand.
AGGTAGCAGGGGCACAGAGGCCCAGGAAGTCTCAGGAGAGGAGGGGATCAGAGGAACTTCGAACTGCCTGGCAGACCTGAGAGAGGGAGGGGTTCAGAGACGCAGGGTTCAGCAGACAAGCATTCGCAAGGGATGAGAGTTGTTCGTGAAATAGTCAACTGCTGCCAAAATTGGTGTGGCTCAGTGGATAGAGCTTTGGCCTGCAGACTGAAAGGTCCTGGGTTCGATTCCGGTCGAGGGCATGTACCGTGGTTGCGGGCACATCCCCAGTAGGGAGTGTGCAAAAGGCAGCTGATCAATGATTCTCTCTCATTGATGTTTCTAACTCTTTATCTCCCTTCCTCTCTCTGTAAAAAAATCAATAAAATATATTTTAAGAAAAAGAAAAGAAATAGTCAACTGCTACCGTGTTCATGATGGCGGCCCAGCTTCCTCTAAGCCTGAGTTAAAACCTCAGGAGTTTTTTCTCTAAATAAAAGCAGGCCGCATCCTCGCCAGCCCCACCAATGACCTCCTGACGTGTCATTTAGGGACACCGGTATCGTGGCTTGTTCACTCAATGATGACCTTAAAGCAAAGGGAGTCCATTGGAAAAACTTCATCCATGTGAATAAAGCCTCTGACTGGCCTCTGACCGGCTTATTCCGATGTGAACGGAGGATAAGGGATCATGGAGGTAACACTCCGACACCAGTGGTGGCGAAAAATCACACAAACAGCCAGAACATCATGAGGAAATGCAGCACAAGGGACAGAAGAGAAAGAGAAACAAATCCTAATAAGTACTTCCCAGGAGGGATAAGGATGCCAGGGAGAAGGCAAGCCAGAGAATAAAAGAGAGCTCTTGGAAATTAAAAGTGTTTATGAACAAATTCTATTATTCTGCTCTGAGACATAAATAATTTCACAGAAGATCAAACTCGGCCCAGGCAGTGTGGCTCAGTGGTTGGGTGCTGACCTATGTACTACCCTGTTTCCCCCAAAATAAGAGAGTGTCTTATATTAATTTTTGCTCCCAAAGATGCGTTAGGTCTAATTTTCAGGGGATGTCTTATTTTTCCATGAAGAAGAATACGGTACACATTTATTGTTAAATGAAAATAAAGGAAATTTATTACCTGTATACGGTACGGTAGTACGGTCGTTGTCAACACAGACCAGACAAACTATGAATCCTACAGTATCAAGAATTGACTCATTTATTCAATGATAATCATGTCATCTTCTTCTGGAACATCATCCTAACAATTCAATTCCTGAATTCCCTGGTGAATTTCTTATGACTCCATTTCTTTCAGAATCAGTGGACCAAATCTCTCATGTTTAGCCTAGGGGGGGGGGGACTTATTTTCGGGGGATGCCTTATATTTCACTCAGGAGGAAACCTGTAAGTAGGTCTTATTTTTTGGAGGATGTCTTATTTTCGGGGAAACACGGTAGGAGGCCACAGTTCAATTCCCAATTCCGGTCAGGGCACATGCCCGGTTGCAAGCTCCATCCCCAGGAGGGGGCGTGCAGGGGGCAGCCAATCACTGATTCTCTCTCATAACATTGAGGTTTTGATCTCTTCATCCCTCTCCCCTCCTCTCTGAAATCAAATAAGAAAAAAAAAAAAAAAAAAAAAAAAGAAAGAATTCTATAAATGAATTAGGAGGTCAAGTTGAGGAACCTCCCAGTAACTCTCAGTTTCCTTACCTGTGATATGGGGGTCATTAAAAGTCCCTGCCTTACAATGTCTCAGAGAATGAACAAAATTTCGCATTCCCGTACATACAGTTTTTAGCATAGTGCCTGCAACATAATAAGCATTCACTAAATGGCAGCTGTTAGTAACCCTAACTTAAGAAGTGGTAGGAGTGGTATTTTTTTTTTTACAGGTAGGCCTCTCTGATTAATTTATGTATCTTTCTGATGCACACTCTGAGTTACTGAGCAATTAGCTTCGTTGTTAGCAGCTTAAAATATACCCCAAAGGGGAAGAATGCTCACGATGCTCCTGGTAGCTATTTTTAGGTGGGAGAGTAGAAAAGGCAGCCCAGAAACAAGGGGACATTTACATATTTTGCTAAAACTACGTACGGGCTTTGGAAACCATGGATGGTGAGAATGGGTTATTTGCATGTTACAAATAATTATTGAGAAGAAAATAAAATAGTGACATACACTCAAAAGGTGAACATTGCTAAATCTTGCATGCACAGCTTTAAATGTTACCTTTCTCTCTTATTCTTTATGAGGAAATAAATAAGTTTCGTGGATTTTACCAGCACAGTTTGCTCTTTAAAAGGTGAAGTCTTGCCCATCATAACCGGTGTGGCTCAGTGGATAGAGTATCGGCCTGCGGACTGAAGGGTCCCAGGTTCAATTCCGGTCAAGGGCATGTACCTTGATTGCGGGCACATCCTCAGTGGGGGGTGTGCAAGAGGCAGTTGGTCGATGTTTCTCTCTCATCGATGTTTCTGGCTCTCTATCCCTCTCTCTTCCTCTCTGTAAAAAAATCAATAAAATATATTAAAAAAAAAATAAAAGGTGAAATCTGAGTTGAGTACCTGTGCTTATTTCAAACGTGTCTTCCAATCTACCCTTCTAACTTCTCTTCTCCTTGTCTTTAACTAAACAGACCACACCTGTGCTGGAGGCAGATGGATTTTAATTTCTATTATGCGCTAGCCCGAGTGGAAAGAGAACTATGAAAAGGATACGTCCTTTTATATAGCTGTACGTTAACATGAAATTTACCTTTATGATGTTTAGCTTTGAGATATCCTGCCAAAACACAACTGACTGATAGGCTTGAAATGAAAACCACTAATGGGAGGCCTCAGTCTGTAAATCAGGGCGGGCGGGGGATGAGGGGAGGATTATGGGGCCAAGGTCGTTTTCTTTGTGGCTCTGGTGGGAAGGAAACGTAGGTAAACACACTTCCAGGAGCCTGTGGGCCTGGGGGCCCTGCAGGAACACACCCAGAGGACCTTGAGGCGTGTATAAGCCTATGGCGGAGAGTCCCTGCCTTACACATACAACCACTCAAGAGACAAACTAGGGACCTGGCCAGTGTGGCTCAGTGGTTAAGCAGCGTCCAGTGCACCAGGAGGTTGCAGATTCCATTCTCAGTCAAGGACACATGCCTGGGTTGCGGGCTCCATCCCCAGTAGGGGGCATGCAGGAGACAGCCAATTGGTGCTACATTCTCACATCAATTTCTCTCCCTCTCAATAAACTTTTTTTTTTTTTTTTTGTAAAGAAACAAATTAGGGACAAATGTCTGCACGAGAAATGTAGGACTGATTGAGACACGACATTGCTGAGAAGGATCATGCAAAGGAACAGTGAACGCTAAGGGGAAATTCCCAGCAAGCATCCTGCCATTCCTCTGCATTTTAAAAGCCAGAGAACACCATCCCAACTGCTTCCTTGCTGGAACTGTCAACGCCCTCTCCTGAGGGGTTTCCACCTTTCAAAAAAGGAGGAGAGGAGGTTCACTCTGCACACTCTTTCCTACTGCCAGCGGTGCAGAAGCCATGCCTCATAGAAGGAAGTTATGCACATGCTTTATATCTCAGGCCCCTATGGATTCTTCAAAAAACACAAACATGTAAACTAGATTATTTGGCATGATGATTTTAACAGAAGGATATATACTGTGTGTGTACCTCTCCCTCTCTCTTTTAATCCTCACCCAAGGATATTTTTTCCCATTGATTTTCAGAGGAGGTTGAAGGGAGGAGGGAGGATGAAAGAGAGAGAGAGAGAGGTGAGAATGACACATCCATTGGTTGCTTCCCACACAGGGATTGAACCTGAAACCCAGGCACATACCCTTGACCGGGAATGGAACTAGCAATGTCCTGGTACATGGGATGATGCTCCACCTACTGAGCCACACTGGCTGGGTGGCTCTTGTGTGTGTGTTTATTTATTTATTTTTTTACATGAGTTAAATCTTTTTTAAAAAAATATATTTTTGCCAAAACCAGTTTGGCTCAGTGGATAGAGCATCGGTCTGCAGATTGAAAGGTCCCAGGTTCGATTCCGGTCAGGGGCATGTACGTTGGTTGCAGGCACATCCCTGGTAGGAGGTGTGCAAGAGGCAGCTGGTCAATGTTTCTCTCTCTATCGACGTTTCTCTCTCCAATATACTTTTATTGATTTCATAGATGGAGAGGGAGAGAGAGATAGAAACATCAGTGATGATAATCATTGATGGGCTGCCTCCTGCACACCCCCTACTGGGGATGGAGCACACAACCCAGGCATATGCTTCTGACCAGAATCAAACCTGGGGCCTTTCAGTCTGCAGGCCAATGCTCTATCCAGCCAGGGCAACGTGAGTGAAATCTTCAGGACGACGGGTCTGCACTGCTTCGTGTAGGCAAAAAGGAAGTAGCAGGGGGATTACTCTCTCGCTGGCATGAATTCTGCTGTGCTGATCACCATCAACACCAGGCCATACCGCCCACACCGAAGACAGAATGACTGCCATCAGGTGTTTTTGTTTGTTTAAAAAGCACCTGCACAAAATGCGTTGGACACATCTGCATAGATGTACACCCACACACCAATTTTCAGTTGTCGGGACATCTTCCCATGCTCACAAATGGACTTCTGTCTTATCACTGCGACTAGTCAGGCCACACGGCCGAGTCTCGGCTGAATTTGTTTAAAAAAAAAACATATTTTATTGATTTTTTATAGAGAGGAAGGGAGAGAGATAGAGAACCAGAAACGTCAATGAGAGAGAAACACCGACCAGCTGCCTCTTGCACACCCCCTACCGGGGATGTGCCCGCAACCAACATACATACATGCCCCTGATGGGAATCGAACCCGGGACCCTTCAGTCTGCAGACTGACGCTCTACCACTGAGCCAAACCGGTTTCGGCATCGGTTGGATGTTTTAACTCTCCGGCGCTGTGCCTGGACCACCTCTTTGGTGAACCGAGGACAAGACATTTCTCTGGCACGTTTGCCTGAGCCTGGCTCGAGCCTCTCCGGAGTCCAGCCGTGACCTTGCAGGCAGCCTCCAGAGGGAAAAGCGGAGGAAAATGAAAGGGAAGTGGTGGCTGCCCAGTGACTCAGGCTGTTTTGCTGTTTAATTTCCTCTTATCACAAAGCAGAAAACAGTGGCTGAGAGATGAAAGATGTGGTTTCGCAAAACATCATCATCATTTCCTAACTCCAAGGACAAGGTGGCAACCTGTGATTAGGGAGACTCATTTGGTGCCCAGATTGTAGGCCCTTGACGTAAGAGGCAACGGTGGCCTTCACTAAAACAGCACCTTGACTGAGGGATTAAGAATTCTGACATCATGTTGTGAAGGCAGGTGAGAAGGTAATAAATTGATTGGAGAATTTTTTAAAATATATTTTTTATTGGTTTCATAGAGAAATGGGGAGAAAGAGAAAGAGAGAGAAAAAGAGAGAGAGACATCAATGATGAGAGAGAAGCATTGATTGGCTGCCTTCTGCATGCCCCCTACTGGGGATTAAGCCTGCAACCTGGGCATGTGCCCTGACCGAGAATCAAACTATGGACCTCCTGGTTCATAGGTTGACGCTCAACCCCTGAGCCACTGAGCAAGTTGACTCATTTGTGAAGTTGACACTGTCTATTCGTAGTCAGAAGCATCATTTCTGCTAAACTCCCAACATCAGGAGGTCCTAACTCTGAACGAGGACCCAAGAAACTCAGTCATAGATCCACGTTGGACGCACATACTTTTCCATAGATACTTTATCTTCTTTGCTTTTTCTTATCCAAATTTCCACTTAACACAGAATGTTGTAGAAAGTAGTGTAAACATAATTAGACTTCTCCACCTGGCCAGAGTCCATGCCTTTCCATCATCTGTTACTTCTTTCATCGCCTCTACCACTTCGGATCTTAGAACTCCTGGGACACACGTATTCTCTACTATTTATGAGTCTTTTCCAACACTACTCCTTCAATGGAAAATAACTTTTCAAAAAATATACATTTTATTGATTTTTTTTTTTTTTTTTTTTTTTTTTACAGAGAGAAAGGGAGAAGGATAGAGAGCCAGAAACATCGATGAGAGAGAAACATTGATCAGCTACCTCCTGTACACTCCCTACTGGGGATGTGTCCGAAACCAAGGTACATGCCTTTTTCCAGAATTGAACCAGGGACCTTTCAGTCCGAAGGCCGACGCTCTATCCACTGAGCCAAACTGGTTTCGTTGAAAATAACTTTTCAGTGCACATAGTGGAAATCCATCCATCCCTCACATCTAGTCCAGATCCTATCACCTTCCAGCATCCCACCAGTCAACCTGACTTCCGCCAGTCTGTGGGCTGCATTTGGTTCCCATCGGTCTTGTTGCAGTGGTACGTCTCTGCTTTATTCCATAGGTACAAGGGATCAATTTCCTCAAATAAATAAATAAATACAGTCTCTCTCCTACAGCCTGGTGCCCTGCCTCTTGGGTAACGGGTGCTCCATACAGTTTGCAACATGGGTCATGTGTGAGATGAACGAGTTGGATGAAAACGATCTGTCAGACCCTTTCTGATTCAAAGAGGAAGTGCTGATGTCTAAAGTGAAGTGAAACCAGGGCTCTTGGGGAGACACAGAAGTTTTGAGCGTTGGAAAGAGAGGAACACCGTTATGCGTGGGTGGTGGCAGGATAAAATTAACGTCAACTTTTTTTTATTTTTTATTTTTTAGGTTGGTGCTTTTAAAACTATACTTTTCCTTTTGGAAATCTTGACTCATGGTATTTACTTTTTGGTGACTCTTTTGGTTCGCTCCTTGCAAGTGTAGAAGGCACCTCCTTTGGGAAGGATCAGCTGAAAATAGAATCTTGTAACTTGTGGCTGATCATAAACCTTTGACAAGCCTGCCAGTATTTTGTGTGCTTTTTTTATTTTTATTTTTTTATTATTATTTTTTTAATGTTGAGATATCCACCCTTGTTTCAAACTTCACACCCCAGACATGTTGGGTTTGGAGGGCGATTTATTTGCTTTGCTCAAAGGGAAATACTGCAATGGGCTATTTTGGAACTGGCTCTGACATTTAGACATTTGGAAATCCCCTACTTCCAAGACACTCAGCCACGGCTGAGCTTGCAGTGCAGATGTAGAAGTGCGCCGAGCCAACATGTGACCAGCTGCTCACGTGATGGCTCGTAGAGGGTTCCCCTGACATGAACTTCTCTGTGTGTAGATGAAGCGAGAGATACCAACTCTATACAAGATGGGAAAAACAGATGCCGGGTTCAAGGACTCTCAAACGTATCTCTTAATTATTTGCCTTGCACTCTTGTCCCTGAGGGTTATGCACGCGGGAAAGACACACATACACAACTCCCACAGGCTCTGTGTTTTGCTTGAGCTTAACCATGGCCTTGATCTCTGCTTGGGTTTCTACCACGACCTCAATGAGTCCCATTGACTCACGTGAGTGATGGCAGAGAGGTGCTGGAAGGTTCCTTTGAAGGGGTGAGGTGGGGGCGGGCGTGGAGGAGGCTAGGGGAGGGACGGCGTGAAGGCTGCTGTGGGAGGAAGCCTCACTCACTCCCTAACCAGGTGTAGAGAATGGGGGCCACCCGGATGCAGAACCCCATGGAAGCAGAGGTCCTGGCCATGGGCTTGTTGAGGTCCAGGCCCAGCCTGGGGGATGGCCATGCCCTTCAGGGTCCCCAGCTTTCCAAGTCCTTCTCACACCCTGTGGAGGTGGGTGGGACCTGGATGGACACGGGAGAGACCTCTGCTGCTTCTTGGCACCCTTTGAGGCAGCGAATCCATGAAGGAAGATTTGATCGACTGATTTCCCCAAATGTATCAAGCATGTCCTATGTGCGAGATGCAGCGCTAAGGGCTGTACGGTGCCCAGAATTAAATCAAGTTCTATGTACCTCATGAGTGGGGGCGCTATGTTATTATATGTCATACATGCAGTGCCTGTATGCTCACCATGTCCAGAGAGAAACATTGCTTTCTTTGCAATGGACCTACAGGGTATAAAACACAGAGAAGGCCACTACTCGGTCCTGAGCTCAGATGTTTTTCCCGTTACAAAGTACATCATGCCTATATCGACAGCGCCTCCCCTCCTGTGTCCCTGGACGTGATTACAGTGTTGCATTGGTTATAATTCTGATTTCTCCTCGCTCCCGGCCTTCTTCGCTCTTGCCCTTTTAAGGGCCTTCCCTGGCCAGTCCCAGCGCGTCTGGGCCCCGGCCCAACACCTCCTGGATGGGTAAACAGAATATTCCCATATAAGAGAGATGACACTGGGTCCCAGCAGCTGGCACTGCTGGAGGGACTATCTCTTTGGCCCTGCAGGCCATCTGCACTTCAGGAAAATGACAGGATTGTACTAAAGTAGAAAGTACATCCCTGCAGAGAGAGGAGCCTGGCCTGCTTAGATGTGGGAGGAGGAGGCCAATTCCATTGCATATGCCCATAAGGGACTCAATTCCAAGGGCCTTCCTTGGTAGCGGTGGCGCCCCTGGGACCTGGATGCCACCTTGGCTGACCTCTGGTTGGCAGTTTCGCCTGAAGCAGGCGGGGCCCGGTTAATCAGGAGAGGCCCGCTCTCTCCTCTGTCGCTCTAATGCTGCAGCCCGAGGGTGCAGGCAGGGAGCACCTGGGGTGCCTCGAGGGGACACCTGGTCCCCTCTGCCAGGTGAGCAGTCCCCCATGATGCCCCGCATGGGGCAGATCGCCCATTCTGGTGGCTTAGAGATCAACCAACTGGGAAACAAGGTGCCACTGTCACCATCTCTCAATTATGCCCACACTTCAAAAGCAAGCCTCTTCTCTTGAATTGAGACACAGTTTAAAAAAAAAAAAAAAAAAAATATATATATATATATATATATATATATATATATATATATACTTTGTTGATTTTTTACAGAGAGGAAGGGAGAGAGATAGAGAGCTAGAAACATCGATGAGAGAGAGAGAGACATCGATCAGCTGCCTCCTGCACAACCCCCACAGGGGATATGCACGCAACCAAGGCGCATGCCCCCAACCGGAATCGAACCCGGGACCCTTCAGTCCGCAGGCTGACGCTCTATCCACTGAGCCAAACCGGTTTTGGCTGAGACACAGTTTTTATTTTATTTTTATTTTTTTAATTAAATTATTATCTGTGTATATATTTTAACATTGCCCCCCCCCATTACCCTCCCTCCCCAGAGTTTTGTGTCCATTGGTTGTACTTATATGCATGTATACAAGTCCTTCGGTTGATCTCTTATCTCCCCCAGATCTCCCTCCCCTCCCCGCTGTCATTTGACAGTCTGCTTGTTGAGACACGGTTTTTGACACACAAATCATTGGAAAGGGCTGTGAAAAGCTTACACACACAGCATTCCTTCTCCCCTTCTTTCCTCCAAGGGCTCTTTGGGGGTGGGGTGGGCACAGAGCTCTCTCTTACATCTCTTTTGGGTGGAACCTGTCAAGCCGGATGGTTCTCTCTCACATAGGGGGTCGGGGGGTGGGGCCCGAGGGGGAGGATCAGAGCAGGTCCGCTCTGTCTGAACCCAGCCCTCTTTGAATTTGGATATCTCTGCTGTCAACAAAACACCAACTCTTCTGTAATCCCCGCGATCATTTGGTAACCTCCCGGGCAGGGAAAGATCTTAATTATCAGACCTCACAAAATCCTGTTATTTACACGAAGCCATCTCCTTCTGCAAACTCAGCTGTGCACAAACCTGTCCACAGCACGGATACATATTTAATACTCCGTAGCTGCAATGGGCATGCTGCTCGGAGAGATCCTGCACCAAGCACGGGCCTTATTCTCAAGGACTTTTCAAAGCATGAACATCACACAGAACATGTGAGCCCCAGAAGGGTGTGTAGGCGACAGCAGAGTGGGTGAGAGGAGCGATTTCTGATGCACGGGGCACGGTGTGGGGCGATTTGGAGTGTGGAGGGCATGCCCAGGAGGGCGCTGAAGGTTGCGTTAGATTTCCAGAAGCAGGAAGAAGGAGGAAGTACTTTCCAGAGAGGGAGAGTGAATGAATTAAAAATAGAAAGCGTGGAGTTCAGAGGGATGGTGGTACTGAGAGCTATTCCAGGACACACAGCCTTTGTCCCCCGTTTCCTCGAAGAACGCCCAGCCCCTCCCCCAGGGGTGGCCTTGCTTTGGGAGCCATCTTTGCAGGGTATTTGTGGGTATTGGGCAGGGGCCCAGGGACAGGAGTCAGGCCTCGGACATGGCTACTGTGATGCGGGTCCTGCTGGGCCCTTCGGCCTGGCCTTGGCTATTGCCCCTCCAGGCAGAAGGCTGATGTGTAGCCTCCAGCAGCAGGTAACGAGTGAGCCCCTCAGAGCCCTCGGCAGGCACAGGTGTGCCCAGGCACACAGGCCCACAGGCAGACACCACCTCTCAGACAGCGCCCTCCGGAGACCTGTCCGGGAAATACAACCATTTCCCCACGTCAAATATCTGTCAGGCCTGGCCAGCGTGGCTCGGTGGGTGAGCAGCCACCTAGGAACCAGGAGGTCACAGGACGAATCCCGGTCAAGGGCACAGGCTCGGGTTGCGGGCTCCATCCCCAGTGTGGGGCGTGCAGGAGGCAGCCGATCCATGATTCCCTCTCATCATGGATGTTGCTCTCTCTCTCTCTCTCCCTTCCTCTCTGAAATAAAATGTTGAAATGCCTGTCTCAGGGTGGGCCTCCTGAGGCAAAGTGGGAGCCAGGGTTGGGGTTCCTGTGGTTTGCTGAGGGTCAGCTCTGCAGAAGAAACATCTCAGAGATGGAGGGAAGTGGGGGGAAAGGAGGGGTGGACCCGGGCAGGAAGTGATCTAAGGTGAACGCTGGGCCTGGCTGCAGTCAGGGGGTGCCATGGGTGCCGTGGGGTGATGGGGTGGGGCCCTGGAACATAAATCACATTGCTGAGGGGTCCTCCCTTGAGGTAAGGGGGGGGGCGCGCTATGTTTTTGCTTTTTTTGTTTTTTAATCTTCACCCAAGGAGTGAGGATCTTTTTCTCATTGCTTATTAGAGTGGAAAGGAGGAGGGGAGGAGGAGAGAGAAGGAGACATCGATGTGAGATAGACACATGGACTGGTTGCCTCTTGCATGCAATCCAACAGGGGGAGGGGGATCAAACTTGCAACCCAAGTACGTGTCCTTGACCCGGGAATCAAACCGGAGGCTCACTGGTGCACAGGAGGCCAATGCTCTAACCACTAAGCCACAGCGGCCAGGGCCGGAGGCATTGTCTTTGTAGGCTGTGCCAGACGGGGCCTGTGGGAGGCTAACCTCTTTGGCATGGCCCTGGTCAACAGAGCTCTGGAGAAGGAGGGTGGGCGTGAGCTGCCAGCAGCCGACCCTCCTAGCAGCTGGCGAATGGATAAGCCTGGCGCACAGTAGGTCCGGGCAGAGCCGGGCCAGCACCCCACGGCGTCTGCTATGACATCAGTAGGGGGACTCCACGCCATTTATGCAGTTCAAGGTCGCTCTGCATCCGATCCCACTTCCCCGGGCCCAGGTGAGGCTCTGCCCACCTGCCCAGGAAGCCAGGAGCCCTCACAAGCCTCGCAGCGGCACCAAGACGGAGCCAAAAGCTTTGGCATTTATTTCCTTGCCACAGGCCACAGCTCTCCCTGGCAGGGCAGGCCGTCCTGGCAGGTTCTCTGCACACCAAGTAAGGCAGTTACTGCAGTCCCTCCGTGCAAACAGCCGCAGGGGGCAGGAGGTGGGAAGGGCCTGTGTAGGTTTCTCCTTTTCCGGTTCTGCTAGGAAGTCACACTGGCTTGGAAATGGCAGCATCTACGATGGATGGGTGGGGCTTTTTTTTTTTTTTTTTTTTTTTTTTGGAAACGGATTCATATTGAATCACTCTGATAGTATCGGAACGGCACACATCACATCCTCAGTATTAGGTGGAAAAACAAACCGTGACACATCTGTTTGAGGCTCCCGGGTGTTCTTACTGTCATTGGACCATGAAGCTTTTCAGGTGAAATGCAGAAGGAAATGGGATGATCGTTTCGGATCTGCATCGGTTCGGAGGAGGACCCAGGAAACGGTGGTTTTTACGGAGGGGGTGGATGTGAGGTGGGGAGGCAGGGCGGGAGGAATGAGTTTTTCCAGGTGAAAAAACAAACAGCAGTGTCACCTTCAAAAATGTTTCCAGCCAGGCACTTTGCTCCAACTCGACTCGAAATTTCTGATGTAATCCATTTTTAGGATTTTATATGCACAGTCTTACAAAGTGAGGATATTAGGGTGTTCCTCAAAATGTATATTTACACTTTGAATAATTATAAAGGCAGTGTTTATTAATATACAACTCACTTTCAGAATGAAGCAATCAGCTATTAAGGGGTGTATACATTTTTGGAAGACAACCTATAGTTAGTAACCTGTTTATTTATTTATTGTTTAAAGTATGATTTTTTTTAAAATATATTTTTTTTATTAATTTTTTTTTTTTTTTAACAGAGAGGAAGAGAGAGGGATAGTTAGAAACATCAATGAGAGAGAAAATTATCAACCAGCTGCCTCCTGCACATCCTCCACTGGGGATGTGCCCACAACCAAGGTTCATGCCCTTGACCGGAATCGAACCTGGGACCTTTCAGTCCGGCAGGCCAACTCTCTATCCACTGAGCCAAATCCAGTTTCGGCTAACCTGTTCATTTTAAAAAATATAGTTTTATGGATTTCAGAGAGGAAGGGAGAGGGAAAGACAGAACCATCAAGGATGAGAATCATCCTTCGCATCGGCTGCCTCCTGCATACCCCCTCCTGGGGATTGAGTCTGCAACCCAGGCATGTGCCATGGCAGGAAATTGAACCATGACCTCCTGGTTCATAGATTGATGCTCAACCACTGAGCCACACCAGCGGGACAGTAACCTGTTTTTTTTTTTTTTTTTTTTAAATTAATAATGAATATTTTAATTAATGCAAGTATTATTTTTTTCTAAAGCATATCTTTACACAGGGACAGCCTTCCATTTTATGGATGTACCATCCTGTGTTTAATGAATACTCTATTCTATGTTTATTTCCAGGGCAGTGACATTTTGATGGTAGCTGTGCCCAGAGCCAGACAACAAATCATGAATCAAATAGGCTGGAGGCCTATGACCTGGTTACAGGCTTTCCTTTGTCATGGAATGAGAGCGGTAGCAGTACTTCTGCATTTCAGAACAATACAGCTGCTAAGCACTTCTTGATGAAATGCCTTGAGAGGAAGACCGGGGGTTTCGAAAGTACCATTTTATTTTAAAATTATCCAACAAACTATTTTTCTTCCACACGCGGGATTGTCTATCCCAAGGCTTCTGAGGTAAAGGAAATGGGCATGGTCCTTATTTCCATAGTAAAATTAAAACTACGCCATTATACTAAGCCATTAGTGACTCCTAGAAAATGATGTTTAATTAGAAACAAACCAACAAATGACATTTAATCACTAGCTTTTTGGGGGTTTGTCTTGCAAGTTATTCATTACTAAGACTATTTGAGAAATACCACTGGGTTTGAAAGTTCATATAAGCCACACCATTTGCTCAGGCCCCTGAAAGTTCTGGACCCTTAGAGCTGGTGTTGTAGTTTTTTTTGGGGGGTGGAGGGGGTAGGGTATGTGGGGTGGTGGGGGTTGGGGGTGTTTTAAGTTCTTGTGTAAAAATTGAGTAGAGTGTCCCTAGACAATCTCTATGGTTCCCTTCTGTTCTAAGAACACATATTCTAAGAAAAGAAATGCAGAAATTCCCACAGAGTTAGGCCCAGGGCACTGGGTATTGCATTTTTTTCTTTTTTAATGATTTTTATTGATTTTTAGAAAGAGGGAAAGGGAGAGCGGTAGAGAGATAGAACATCAATGATGAGAAAGAATCATCAACTGGCTGCCTCCTGCACACTCCCCACTGGGGATGTGCCTGCAACCAAGGTACATGCCCTTGACCGGAATAGAACCCGGAATCCTTCAGTCTGCAGGTCGTCGCTCTATCCACTGAGCAAAACCAGCCAGGCTTGTATTCTTTAAAACACACACACACACACACACACACACACACACACACACACACATATATATCTGATTTCAGAGAGGAAGGGAGAGGGAGAGAGATAGAAAGAACATCACAGATGAGAGAGAGAGAGAGTCATTGATCGTCTGCCTCCTGCACACCAGCTATCGAGCCTGCAACCTGGGCATGTGCTCTGACCTGACCGGAAATCAAACCGTGACTTCCTGGTTCACAGGTCAACGCTCAACCAACTGAGTCATGCCAGCTGGGCAGAATCACAGGCTTTCAGTGCTAGAAGGCACTTGGTGGACTCTGTGCAGCCCCTTCATTTTTCCACGTAGGGAAGTGCCTGTGAACTCTGTCCAGAGGGGAACCAGAGTCAGGCCACACACCACCCAAACCCCGCGTGCTTACACCTGACTCCTCAGCTCTGCAGCAGCATTGCTGGGAAACCGGAATTTATGATCATCCAACGGAGAGTTTATTCCACGGGCCTTATGATTAAAACCCTGTAAATAGGTCTTATTTTTGTTTTGCTTTGTTTGGTGGCTCAAAGTTGGCAATTAAGCTCATCCGCGTGGAGTGCTCTCTGGACGGGAGAAGGCTCTTTTGGTCCTCGTCCAGTGAGAATAAATTGAAAGCCATCATCTGTCTCTTTCCCGGAGTCCCTATCTGCCTGTTCCGAAACTCAGTCCTGCGGCTAACAGCAGGGCCAGAAATAGCAACACAGAGAAATAGATGCAAACAAGTGGTAACAAGGAGGGTAAGCAGAGGATGGCTAGGGCAGTCTGTTCTGTTTATGAGATCCGAGGCTTAAAATAGGAGCGGGAATACAGTAGTCTCATGGACACAGTCTTATTTTGAAATAAAATTTATTATTTTGAACATCAGCTGGCCCTGGGGAGGGCAAAGGGTAGTTCGGCTTTGCCACAAGCCACTCTGCAGCCGACTTGCCTGCAGCTAAGCCTTGCAGCGAGCTTGAACTTGCAGAGAGGGGTAGGGAATGCTCTGAGGCTGCAAGGTGGGAGGTGGCGGGAAGGCGTGCTCTGATCCCCGTCATTTTCTCTGATGTAGGTGTTGTTGGGTGGATTACGTGTTATTAGCAGCCAGAATGAACCCCGCAGCCTAGAAAGGAGGGGTGGGGATGTGAGAAGCAGGCAGCCAACCACGGAGAACCACGGGAATCTGCTGGGTCATGCAAAAATTCACTCAGGGTTCGCCCCAAGGCCAGGGGTGGGGCTTGTGTTTCTGCTTGTTTCTTCATCTGCTTTTGGGGAGATTTCTTCTTCTTCTCCTCCTCCTCCTCCTCCTCCTCCTCTTTCTTCTTCTTCTTCTTCTTCTTCTTCTTCTTCTTCTTCTTTTTTTTTTTTTTTAAAGGTTTAGTCTCATTTTAAAAAAATATATATATTTTATTGTTTTTTGTTTGTTTGTTTGTTTGTTTGTTTTTACAGAGAGGAAGGGGGAGGGATAGAGAGTTAAAAACGTCCATGAGAGAGAATCATCGACCAGCTGCCTCCTGCACACTCCCTACTGGGGATGTGCCCGCAACCAATGTACATGCCCTTGACCGGAATCGAACCTGGGACATTTCAGTTCTCAGACCGAGGCTCTAGCCACTGAGCCAAACCGGTTTCGGCTAGTCTCATCTTATTTATTTATTTATTTATTTATTTATTTATTTAATATATGTTATTGATTTTTTACAGAGAGGAAGGGAGAGAGATAGAGAGCTAGAAATATCAATGAGAGAGAGAGTCATCGATCAGCTGCCTCTTGCACACCCCCCACTGGGAATATGCCCACAACCAAGGTACATGCCTTTGACCGGAATCGAACCCGAGACCCTTCAGTCCACAGGCTGATGCTCTATCCACTGAGCCAAACCTGTTTTGGCTAGTCTCATCTTTAATGACAAATCAGGATTATTGACAAGCCTTTATACTCTTTTTTGTTGCTATTAATTCTCACTCGAGGATATTTTTCCATTGATATTAGCAACAGTGAAAGAGAAAGGGAGAGGCAGAGAGAAATACTGATGTGAGAGAGACACATCGATGGGTTGCCTCCATGGGCCTGGCATGGAGCCTGTAACCGAGGTACATGCCCTTGACTGGATTTGAACCCAGGACCCTTCAGTCCTCGGGGCTGACACTCTATCCACTGAGCCACACTGGCTAGAGCTCACGGGGTGTTTCTGACCTGTTTATCCAAGGGGGGAGGGTGTAGGATTGCCCCACGCCCCGTGTACTGACGGACCGTGAGGGTGAATGTCCCTCCATCCCACTCCAGGGCGGTCAGGGTTCGAGTAGCGGTCCAGCACACAGGCTGCCGCCTGCCTGGCGAGTGGAGGAGTCCCCCGGCCTCTCGGGCAGGGCAGGCGGGGAGAATGTGCCCACGGCCCACACTGTGGGAAAGCTCAGCTTCATCCCAACCAGAGCCGCCACCCAGGGCAGACCCCTCCCTTCCCCAGACGGAGAGTCACAGAGAGCAGAGGCTGTGCTTTCCTCACCTCGGCTATTTCTGCAGAGGGGCTGTGCAGAAACGGGTCCGATTCTACACTCGGTAACTCTTTTTCCCCATGAGATGTCTGCAACAGGCATACTGTATCGCACAAGCAACCACAGCACCCTGTCCCGGGAGCCCAGTCTCCAACGCAGGCTCATTCATTGGCACAACTTGGGCAATTCGGCAACTGCACAGGCGATCTGGGGGGTGAGGGGTGGGAGGGAGGGGGGACTGTAATTTTCTGCTTAATGTTATGCCTGTTTATTTATTTTTCTCACAGCAGTTATTATAGACTCACATAACATACAGAAGAAATAAAAACAAGTGCTGTGAATTTACATGTACAGAACAGAATAACGATACACAAAACAACAGACTAGTACACACACACACACACATACATCTGTCATATCTTTTAAAATATTAACAACACCCATCTGTCTGTAAGTTCTCTACCCAAATCCAAAATTAGCAGGAAGAGAGATCACACCCAGGTTGGATGACTTGTTTCTAGATTCACGAAACTCGGAGGTCTCTCCCACGGCCATGAGTTATTACAACGAGAGGGTGCACAAGGAAACCAGGAAGAAGCAAACACAGCAGGCCAGCTTCAGACAGACTTCCCAGAGCCTGCTCCCCACGGGACCACAAAGGACGGGCTGACTTCCCTCAGCACTTGGCTTTGACGTGTGTGACGTGTAGCTGAACAAGGAAACTCAACGGAGACTCGGTGCTTACGGTTTCTGTTGAGTTGCTGGTTACATAGGTGCTCCTGTCTGGCACATACCAACATCCCAGACTCTCAGAAGGAGAGCACATATTCAATAGGAACGACATTGTTTGATTGTTTGTTTGTTTATTTATTTATTTATTTATTTATTTATTTATTTATTTATTTTAAAAAAAACTACACTGTTTGTTGTTTGTGAAACAAGGGAGGCAGAGCGAGCCACTCTGCAGCCAGGGCAGTGGTACTCAACCTTTTTAATGCCGTGGCCCTTTAATAACAGTTCCTCATGTGGTGGTGACCCCCAATCATAGCATTATTTTCGTTGCTACTTCATAACTGTCATTTTGCTACGGTTGAGAACCGCTAGCAGGGTCGCCTGAGACCATCGGAAGACACAGATATTTTACATGACGCTTCGTTAACAGTAGCAGAATCACAGTTATGAAGCAGCAACAAAAATGATGTTATGGCTGGGGGCCACCACAACACGAGGAGCTGTAATGAAGGATCGAGGCATTAGAAAGGTTGAGAACCACTGAGCTAGGAAATGATGGGACTACTTCCGAAATCCAAGTTTGCAGATGCCAATCAAAGCCAAACTTGCAATCAGGTCTTTATTTATTTATTTATTTATTTATTTATTTATTTATTTGTTGTTTAAAGTATTGCACATAGTATAGTACATAGTGTTTTGCCTTGTTTAAATGTTCCATAAAGCTGCCAAAACCGGTTTGGCTCAGTGGATAGAGCGTCGGTCTGCGGACTGAAAGGTCCCAGGTTCGATTCCGGTCAAGGGCATGTACCTTGGTTGCAGGCACATCCCCAGTGGGAGGTGTGCAGAAGGCAGCTGGTCAATGTGTCTCTCTCATCGATGTTTCTAACTTTCTATCCCTCTTTCTTCCTCTCTGTAAAAAAAAAAAAAAAAAAAAAATCAATAAAATACATTAAAAAAATAAAAATAAATATTCCGTAAGCTCGGATTATTATTATACCAAGACAAAAAACATGCTATTGCATCATATTGGTAAAAGAGCCACAAAGCAGCACCGAGTATCTTGAATTAGGACCGAAGTATTTATATGGAGCTGCTAAGTAGCATTCCTGATCGAAGATCATTTGTAATACTGGGCAATTTTCCCCGAAGAGTCTGTTGTTAGGTTTTTGTTTTTTTGTTTTTTTGTTTTTAGTATTATTATAGCAATATTAAAAAAATGTAAGATCCTATGAAACTGACATCACAGGTCCTCAATACACACACACACACACACACACACACACACTTTTATAAAAATGTGACACAGGAAGTTTTCATCAGAACAGGGTGATTATATTTGGCAGACTTCATGGAGATCAAAGCCATAATGTCATTACGTATTCTTAGCAGCGCTATTTCCCACCCCTGAGGAGCATGAAAAGAAAAAAAAAAAAAAGAAAGAAAGAAAAGAAAAAGGATTTTTTCTTCAAAGCTAGCAGCTATTGCTTATTCCCCCAAATCCATGTGAGGCACAGTAGTAAAAAATTTCATAATTTCCTTGAAGAATTGCCCTTTGTATTTCACAATGCCATGCCACGAGCAGGATAGGTGAATCAGCTTAATAAATACCCTGAGGTCTGTCTTGTTCCAGTTATAGCTCCTAGATGAAACAGAATCGCCAAAAAGAAGGAAGCTGACTAAAAAAAAATATATATATATATTAAAAAAAAATGATACGCTTACATGAAGGGAATCATTCATCACTGATTCAGACACATGTGCAAAGACCTACGTGCTGTGCCCCTGGTGGAGCCCCGGGAATGGGACAAAACTTCTAAATAAAACATGATTATCTCTCGCATGTTTGCCAAAATAGTGAATCACAGCGGGCCGCTGTCCGTAAGCTCGCAGCCGGTGACGTGCGTTCCTCTCTCGGTGTGATCACCCCAATCGGACTTCCAGGATCGTTCTGATCCCGGGACAACCCCTGCCTTACGTGACCGATCTCCTGAGGAAGGCCGTGATGTGAGCTGATCCCCGGCAGCGTTTCAATCTGTCAACGTCCGACTAAGACATACAGACACTCCCATGCGTCTCCTCTTCCTCCGGCCTGCTTTCCTGTGCCGGCTTCCCCTCTCTGGCATGTCCCCGAGAAGCTGGCAAAGACGCTGAATACAGAATAATCAAACCGTGGCTGGAACTATGACCCCTCCTGCTCAAGCAGAGTTTCACTCGTCCAAGGAGGATATGCATGCTTACAGAGCCTTGGCTGAAATAGGAGAAAGCTTGAAGAGCAGGTCCCCCCCCCCCCCCCCAAATGGTGATATATTCCATATTCACTGTGGAAGTTTCTTTTGGGTTACAAAAATGTTATAAGGAACACAATCAAAGTAATGCATTATTCTGCTGCCTTGCGATCACCACTAACTTAAAAAAAAAAAATCCTTACCCTAAGATATGTCATTTTTCATTGACTAGAGAAAGAGAGGGAGGGAGAGGAAAACATCGATGTGTGAAAGAAACATCCATTATCCAGCAGAATAATGCATTAGTTGCCTCCCACATATATGCCCTGATCAGGAATCAAACCCACAACCTGGGTATGTGCCCTGACTGGGAATCAAAGTCACAACCCTTCCGTGCATGGAACAATGCTCCAAGCAACTAGCCAGGGTTTTTCCTTTAAAAAAAAAAATAAAAATAAAAACACATATATAGCCGAAAGTGTTTGGCTCAGTGGATAGAGCGTTGGCCTGTGGACTGAAAGGTCCCAGGTTCGATTCTAGTCAAGGGCATGTACCTTGGTTGCAGGCACATCCCCAGTGGGGAGTGTGCAGGAGGCAGCTGATCGATATTTCTCTCTCATCTATGTTTCTAATTCTCTGTCCCTCTCTCTTTCTCTCTATAACAAGTCAATAAAATATATTTTAAAAAAAACCAAACAACAGACATATACATTTAAAAGTTATTTTTAGAACTTATTTTGATTGTTGACACCATTCCAGATGTCCCCATTGCCCCTTTGCCCACCTCCACCCAGCCCCACAGATGCGTTTTGTATCCTCTATTCCCCCTCCCCCACCACGTGGGTCTTGTGGTAAGTCACTCACCCTGTATCCCTCAACAGCAAAGCTTGCCGTTTAACTGTGAATCACCACACAGATGCAAGCCTGCAGCTTGCTTTCCGACCTTCAGTTCCGAGACTGAGAAAGGCCAACGCAACATTCGGGGAACTGAAGAAGCTGTGTGCTTGGCCATTTCCAGGACAGTGTGATCCCTCCGTGCCCGAACCCGCCACCTCGTCTGCTGCGCTGAGACGGGCTTTCTGTCTTCGAGTGGAGGTCAGATGGAGGAGCATCCTCAGACATTCCTGCGAGTGTCTGAGCATCGCAGTGGGCGGCGTGGGAAGCTTCGGTTCTGTCCACAGCAGCTGCATCGGGGCAGCTGGGGTGACTGAGTGGAAGCTTTGAAAACAGACGAATAGACTTTTTTTCTTTTTTTTTTTTTTTTTTTTTTTTTTTTGCTGAACGACTAGCAAGATTAGGAAAAGAGCCAGGCCTGTGTGGCTCAAATGGTTGAGCGTCTACCTATGAATTAGGAGGTGACAGGTTGATTTCTGATCTGGGCGCATGCCTGGGTTGTGTGGGCTTGATCTTCAGTGGGGGGTGTGCAGGAGGCAGCTGATGGATGATTCTCATCCTTGATGTTTCTATTTCTCTCTCCCTCTCTCTGAAATCAATAACAATAATAATAATAACAAAGAGTAGGAAGTGAAAAAGTAGTAAAAGTGCCATGTATAAGCTATGGCCAGGTATAAGTTGTGGTTCAAAGAAGACATTTGGGGTGTCCTAAAGTCAACAGTGGTGGAGGAGTAGTAATTTTATACAATTTACGTGCAATGCTAAGAAATTTCTTCTACCATTTATGAAAAAAAAAATCAAAAGTGACCCTAAGGCCCAGAGCAGCCAGGCCGTAGCAGCAGCAGCCAGGCCCACAGCAGCCAGGCCCAGAGCAGCAGCAGCCAGGCCCAGAGCAGCCAGGCCCTGAGCAGCAGCCAGGCCCAGAGCAGCCAGGCCCGGAGTGTTGTGGGGTCAAACCCTGGGTTCAATATGTAAGGAGAGAAGGAGCAATGCAGCCAATTCGGGTACCAGAGTGTTATGTCTGTCATCACAATGGACTCAGAGAAGCTCCCGTGTCTCTTCACCCAAAGGGACTGAGACTTGCCCAGACGACAGCAAAGTGGGAGAAGAAAACTGAAGGCTACGCAAGGCACTGAGGTGCCAACATGAAGTCATCGGAAGAAATTAAAGACTGAAGTGGAAGCTACTTCTTTAATCATGTTCCTGCTCATGCTAGCATCTGTTAGCTTCCAGTCTTCTGCAAAGTCTTGTGCAGCAAGTCCAAGGACTCTGAGTAAATCTACACCAGCAACAAAAGAGACTCATAATAGCTAAAAATATTAATATGTCCATAATTCTGATTTCTCATTTTGTTGTTTTGCATTGGCATTGTTGTTATTATTTAATATTATTTAATTGCTCTTGACATTCAAGTTTCGAAAATAACATGTATGTGGTTTAGTTTAAAAAAAAAAAAAAAAGTGACCCTAGCCTGTTTGGCTCAGTGGTTAGAGTGCCGGCCTGCAGACCAAAGGGTCCTGGGTTTGATTCTGGTCAAGGGCACGTGCCTTGGTTGCGGGCTCCTCCTCCTCAGCCTGGGCCCTCGGGTCAGGGCTCGTGCAGGAGGCAATCAATTGATGTGTCTCTCTTTCCCTCTCTAAAAATCAATGGGAAAATATCCTCTGGTGTGGATTAACAACAACAAGAAAAAGCAGAAGTGATGGACTGAGAGAGAGATACTCTGTTGGAGGGGGGTACCTTGGTGACATAATCAGAGATGTCCCTCCAGAAACCCTTGTTCCTGTTGGGGCCCCAACACACCCCTGTTGCTCGGGACCCCACTTCACTGCAGCCCCAGACACATCCCCCTGCTGCCTGTACGGGAAGCGTGGCGCCTGCTGGCATGGCTGTGGCATCCGTGGCTCAGCTGCTCATTCCCACAACTTGCTTTGGTCACCAGGAAGCTGCCGGCAGATGAGGGAGGCACAGTGCCGAATGGATAAAGTGGCACGGACCTGAACCTGGGGAAACTGCTAGAACCTTCCAGAACTGGGGAATCTGGAAGGCCTGGCCTGTGAGACCGGGGCCGTGGCACAGCTCGCTTCTCCAGTCTGGGCCACACGCATGGATGGCCACAGGGGCGCGGCGAGAGAGGAAGCCTTCGTCACGTTTGAGTCGTTCCCACAAAATGACCGAGACTTTCCATTTCCGGTGGATGGAGGGGTGACCAAGACAGATGATGTCCTTGTTCTCTTAGTTTAAGTAGACAATAAACAATGTAATCAAACTCCCCCCCCCCCCCCCCCGTTGCTATATTAGATCTATTATAGAAGCTATAAATGGAAAAATGTGAACCTTGCCTGTTTAGATAGCAGATTCTGGTAGAGGAGAAAGGCACTGAATATGCTAGCAAAAACGAGAGAAACGTTGGATTAGGGTAAGGGCAATACAGAAAAATTAAAATTAAAATAGGACTGTGAATGTTAAGAAGTCTCTATTGGCTATTTTATTTTGAATATATATATATATATTTTTTTTTTAAAATATATTTTATTGATTTTTTTACAGAGAGGAGGAGAGAGGGATAGAGAGCTAGAAACGTCGATGAGAGAGAAACATCGGCCAGCTGCCTCTTGCACACCCCCTACTGGGGATGTGCTCGCAACTAATATACATGCCCTTGACGGGAATCGAACCCGGGACCTTTCAGTCAGCAGACCGACGCTCTACCACTGAGCCAAACTGGTTTCGGCTTATTTTGAATATATTTTTTATTGATGTCAGAGAGGAAGGGAGTGGGAGAGAGAAACATCAATGACGAGAGAGAATCATGGATCGGCTGCCTCCTGCATGTCCACACTGCGGATCCAGCTTGCAACCTTGAGTATGTGCCCTGACCGCGAATCGAACCATGACCTCCTGGTTCATAGGTCGATGCTCAACCACCGGGTGGTCTCTATTGGCTATTTTATACTGGGTGGTGGCCCAGGGAAGACCTTTCTAAGAAGGTGGCATTAAAACTGAGACCCAAATGCCTGGAAGGAGAAGGCCTGCAGAGATGAGGGAGGGCAAGGGGGATGAGCTCGGCAGAAGCATGTTCCATGCCTCACATGGTTGTTTTTCTCAAAAATAACCACCCTGACCCATTGCCCCAGAGTTATCTAGAGTAGTCTGTATTGCTAATACTTGTTCTGGGCTTGTGAATGATTTGCTTTTGAAATTTACTCAAATATGCTTAACTTAATCTATATATAAAAAAAAGGCAGTGATTGTGATGATCGAAACAACTGGTCAAAACTGATCAGCAGGCTGCATGGGGCAACCAGGTCAGCAGGGGGGAAGTGAGGGGTGACCAGGCCAACAGGGGGCAGTAGGGGGCAACCAGGCCAAAAAAGGGGGGCAGTTGGAGGTGACCAGGTGGTGGTGGGGGCAGTGAGGGACAATCAGGCCAGTAGGAATAGGTGGTTGGGGGTGATCAGGCTGGCAGGGGGGGCAGTTAGGGGTGATCAGGCAGGCAGGCAGGTGAGCAGTTAGGAGCCAGCGGTACAGGATTGTGAGAGGGATCCCAGATTGGAAAGGGTGCAGGCTGGGCTAAGGGGACCCCCTCGCCAGTGCACAAATTTTGTGCATTGAGTCTCTATAATAAGAGACATGTCAGTTAAGAACTATCCTGAAGTTCAATAGTGTGGTGAAGGCTTGGGAGGAGCAGTTGAGGGGAGGAGGGCGTCTATGGGAAAAACAGCAACAATATCAACAACAACAACAAAAACCAGAGGGGACATCTGTAATACTTTCCACAATAAAGATAAATTTAAAAAAAAATACTATTCTGAGGTTGTTTTTCACCTATCTCATTGGCAAAGATTGAAAAGTTGGATAGTGCTCTAACCGGTTTGGCTCAGTGGATAGAGCATCGGCCTGCGGACTGAAGGGCCCCAGGTTTAATTCCGGTCAAGGGCATGTACCTTGGTTGTGGGCACAGCCCCCGTAGGAGGTGTGCAGGAAGCAGCTGGTCGATGTTTCTCTCTCATCGACTTTTCTGGCTCTCTGGCCTCCTGCCAAGGTCCAGACACTTTTAGGGCCAAGGCTTAGCTGTGTGTCAGGTGTGGGTTGTCCAGAGACCTGGTTCAGACAGCCAGGCTGTCCACCCTTGCAGGGAAGGCTGGAGCCAGAGGCGAGAAGAGAAAGGACATGGGCTGTGGCCTGGGTCCCTGCATTTATTCTTGTCCCAGGTCTTGCAGGTGTTACTAGGGAGGGGGTTGGCCCACCCCATTTTTATTACAGCCCAGAATGAGTCACCTCATCTTGTGTGCATTATCGCTGCATTAATTTTCGCCTCGTAAATGCCTCTGAATCATCTTTTCAAAGTGTGGGGGGAAAAAGATTGTGAGTGAAAGCGCTGGAACTCTATTACAGATTCAGATGTCACAGTGACCAGGCAAGTAATAGCAATGAGCGGGGCCAGCTGGAAGGAGAGATGGTAAGAAGAGGTGGGGACGCAGGCGAGGCAGAGAACACGGCGAAAGGCAGAGCCTCTACTCGGTTTTACCAATCGCCAAGTGGGAAGAGGGTACCAGTTTATTTTTACTTTAAGTGGGGAAAAAATTCTGGTTGGTTAACATTTCTCAAGTTAAAAATGTAAATTTCGCCTGTGGCTGGTGTTCCTCAGTGGTTACAGCATTGGCTGGAGTACGGCGGAAGGGTCACGGGTTCAATTCCCCAGTCAAGGGCACGTACCTGGGTTGCGGGTTCGATCCCCGGCCCCAGTTGTTGGAGCACGAGTGGGAGGCAACCAATCAATTTGTCTCTCTCACATCAAAAGTGTCTCTCTCTCCTCCAGACCCTAACATCTGGCTTGTGGGCTATATCATTTGATAATCTGGCAGAGCCTAGGCAAAAAATAAGTCTGGATTAAAAAAAAAATTCAATAAATCTAGATGCTTTTTTTCCCCCATAATTTTTAAGTTGGTAATTTTGAATGGCCCTCAAATGATGTAATGTTATAAATAGCCAAATGGCCTTTGGCAGAAGGTTCCCCATTCCTGCTCTCAGAGAATGGATAGGAAAAATATCCTCATGTAAGGATTAACAAAATAATAATAATAATAATAATAAAAAAAAGGTAATCTATTCTTTGCTAAACCAATACATGTGGGGCTGAATCCAGCTCGTGGCTGTCAGTTTGCAACCTTTGGTCTAAAACTCTGAGTGATATGGGTGGTGGCCAGCCGACGGCTAATTTGGACCTCGCCTTAGTAACTGCGCTGGCATCTGAGGATACTCCCTGCGTCCCGTCTTGAGGGGGCTGTTGCCTGGACATCTGTCAGGAGGTGGGAGGCTTGACTTTCTCTCACTGTCCAGACAACCCACTCATCCACTCTGAGTCATAGTTTTTCGCCTTTCAGATAGAAGATAAGACTGCAAGTAATTTTTTTTTTTAAAGATTGACTTACTTTTTTTTTTTTTTTTTTTAAGTTTTAACAAAATTTCAGCATAACATTCAATCGTATCATGGAAGTCATTTTGATCCTATGACATACAGTTATATTTCGATGTGCATTTGATCCCCAAACTAAATGTGATAAGTTTTGTTTGTTGACGAATCACGCTTTTCTCCCCAGTTAATGTAAGTTCAGTATCACTTTTAAAAAACATGTTTTTATTGATTTCTGAGAAGAAGGGAGAGGGACAGAGACAGAGACAGAAACATTAATGATGAGAGAGAATCATTGATCCTCTGTCCCTTGCACACTTCCAGTGCCCTTGACTGGGATCAAACCCAGGACCCTTCAGTCTGCAGGCCGACACTCTATCCACTGAGCCAAACTGGCTAGGGGGAGAACAGGTCCTTTTAAAAAAAAAAATTAATCTAATACTTGATTTACAGGAGGTGCTTAAAAAAATGTTACATTTAGATTGAAGAATAAAACCCTGAATTATGGCCTAATATAATATCCAAAAACCATTCTCAAAAATATTTAAGTAAATCAGAATTTTAATTTTAACAATTTCATAGTTCTTATTCAAGATTTCATTTATTGGTGTTGTATTTTGATTAGCCCCAACAAACCTTTCAAATATGTAAGTTTCTATGTGGAAATAGCTTTTTTAGGAAGCTCTTCATGCTTGTTGTCACTACAGGTAAAGAGTGATATTTGTTTCTAGAATATTGAGTGGGGTCCTACAATAAGGTTTGGCTGAATTAAAGTTTATGCAATGAATAGACCCTTTATTTGTGCTCAAGATTATAGAGCAGTTAACTCCATGTTCTATTTAAAATGGATAACAACTAGCTTGAAAACCACTTTTAGATCAGGTGTATTTTATTTTATTTTTTTTTTTAGTTTTATTTTTTAAAATATATTTTTATTGACTTCAGAGAGGAAGGGTGAGGGAGAGAAAGAGAGATGAAAACATCAATGATGAGAGAGAATCATTGATTGGCCGCTTCCTGCACATCCCCTACTAGGGATCGAGCCCATAACCCAGGCATGTGCCCTTGACGGGAATCAAACCCGGGACCTTTCAGTCTGAAGGCTGACGCTCTATCCACTGAACCAAACCAGCGAGGGCAGATTGGGTGTATTTAAAAATGCTTCAGAAAATAGTGTAAGTGGGCTCAATAGTTTTGTTTTGGGCCTCTTTTGGGGGTTGTGTTTTATAATGAATTCTTCTGGATTTAGCAGGTATTATGGCAGATTCCAATTTAGTAGGCCTGATCCTTCCCAATCTTTAACCTCTAGGAAGGAGAATGGATGGAAAGCCTGCCTCATTGTTGGCCTAGAGATCCTCTGGCCATGCTTGCGGAATGACTTGGGTCAAAGGCTCCTTCACGGTGGGTGTTGGATATAAACAGCCCCAGGATCGGGAACTTTCATTCTCAGAGAAAACGCATGCAATACAGTCTGAACAATGAAATGTCTACTTTAATATCTTCTCGATTTCTCTGTCCAAATATCCTCCCTCTTACCCCTCTGGTCCCATCGACTCTCCCGGAAACATGGTGTATCGATGTTTTTATGCCAAACTTGAATGATCCCTTTGAGTATTCAGCATCCTTTGCTTGTGTAGCCTCTCTTCTGTTTCTCCTTTTCCAGTGTTTTCATTCCAAATAACTTTTCCCATGTTCTTCACAGAGAAATCAACTTCTTCACGAGGAGGTGATCTATTCCACAAGGAACTCCTGGGATGGGCCCTTGCGCTGTTTTAAAAATAGATCGTATTTCCTGAGAGGAATTCCATTTAGAATTCTCACCTTCTTTTGCCAGTCTAGACATGCTCCCCTCCCCCTCCAACCCCCCTTTTTTTTCCAGCATTTAGATTTTTAAATTTTTTATTTTAAGAAAATACAGAGCTGGGAATCATTTTACTTCTACCCGAATAAGCTTACTGATTGCTGAATCTTTCACATTAATTAACTGTGCTTAATTTTCACATTACCAATTGTTTTTATGGCTTATATTCTCACTGAACAACTTTTCGACAACATTTAAAATGACTGAAAGACAAAGATCTCTAATATCTATTAAATAAGTAAATGCATATTAATAAGAATTAGTACTTTCTTCAAGAAAACAAATATTAGGAACTTATTCCTGAATTGTCTATGCATCACTTAAGAAAATTCTTTTTTTTTTTTTTTTAATATTTTTTAATTTATTTTTACAGAGAGCAAGGGAGAAAGACAGAGAGTTAGAAACATCAATGAGAGAGAGAGAGAGAGAGAGAGAGAGATCAATCAGCTGCCTCCTGCCCACCCTCCACTGGGGATGTGCCCGCAACCAAGGTACATGCCCCCGACCAGAATCAAACCAGGGACCTTCCAGTCCACAGGCTGACACTCTATCCACTGAGCCACACCGGTTTCGGCTCATTTAAGAAAATTCACTTGGAATTCTTGTTTCAATTTTCATACTAATTAGAAGCCATTCACCAGTCTTAAACCTTAAACTCACGTCTCATATGGTAATCTCATTGAGTTGCAGGCTTACCATTTTAACCCTCGTAGCAAGGCTTTTGATTAAGAGGGGGGCATCAGCTCACTAGTTCTAACCGTGTCTGAGAAGGCCTGCAAATCAATCCCATCCCCCTTGCCAAGTTCATTTTTATTTACAATAATAATAAGACCTAGATGAAAAGATCATGAAAAAAAAATGGAGAAATATTCTAAATATTATAATCTTCCTTTGGCAGACTACCAGGGCGTTTGTATCTTTGAGACAGAACCCATGCCATTTCAGTTCCTCTATGCAGTTCTGGTTTAGAACGTTTTAATTTTAGATTAAAAAAAAAAAAAGATATGATCATGCCGAAAACATTTAAAAAAAAAAAAAAGGGCATCTGGTGAATCACAAATTAAGAAAATGCAAGGAGAAATATATATGTTTCATTCCTTTTCCAGGATTCTTACAACTCTGCTTTCTTGGAAGGGAATTCATGAGCCGTAATACTTGAGCAGATTCTCATGTGTAGGTTTTAACATTTTCTTATCTGCCATATTCACCAACCACCCAGGGGCAAGACCAAAGAAAACCTGCCTTGGGTCCTTCGGAGTAATAAGCATTTTGAAGAGTCCATCTTTAGTGAGATCAGGTAAACTATAACCATACTTCTCCGCAAGTTCCAGTCTTGCTTCAGGAAATTGGGCAGGATCAGCCAGGTAGTAGCTACGATTCTTTGCATCAGTGTCATACGGGACCAAGGCTTCGGATGGAAGCATTCTTTTTGGGATGGGTTGTCCCCGCAGAAAGAGTGGAACAGGTTTGCATAGAATGTCTGGACTTCTTGGGTCATAGAAGGCTGGAGTAACACCACCACCATTTTTTTGTTCCTCAATTGCAGCAATGGTTTGTTCTGAAGCCAACTGTGCTTCAATATTAATTTTTTTTGCCTTAAAGATGTCTGCACCCTCCTCTCCCAGCTGGATACCATAATCCCTTTTAAACGTTTGAAGGGTCACACCTCTTCCATTGACAAGCTGGGTCAACTCGACCCAGATCAATAAGATACTGCAATCTGCTGAGACTCAAAGGCTGATGCTGATGTCTGAAGCGATGTCCTTCATGAAACTCATATTTGGAGATTCGGATGTAAAATGGGGTCTGGCCGGGTTCCCATCTGCCGCTCTTTTTTATGGCCTTGGCCACATGTTCTACCTCTTCTCTGACCTCTTGGTCATCTTTCCGGCTTCTTAGAGCCTGATTGGGCCTTAGGTTGGCCAGAGTCACACAGGGCAGGGCCCAGATCAAGTCCAGAGCCCTCGCCCCACCACCTCTCACGGGACCAACCATGACCCCTAGACATGGCCCTTTTGAAGAAGTCTTTAAATAACCAGGGAGCCTGGCCTGTGTGGCTCAGTGGCTGAGTGTTGATTTATGAACCAGGAGGTCACGGTTCAATTCACGGATTGTGGGCTCCATCCTCAGTAGGGGGCGTGCAGGAGGCAGCCGATCCATGATTCTCTCTCATCATTGATGTTTCTTTTTTCTTTTTTTAAAAAAAATATTTTATTGATTTTTCATAGAGAGGAAGAGAGAGGAATAGAGAGTTAGAAACATCGATAAGAGAGAATCATCGATCAGCTGCCTCTTGCACACCCCCTACTGGGAATGTATCCGCAACCAAGGTACATGCCCTTAACCGGAATCGAACCCGGGACCTTCCAGTCTGCAGGCCGATGCTCTATCCACTGAGCCAAACCGGTTTCGGCTCATCATTGATGTTTCTATCTCTCCTCCTTTCCTCTCTGAAATCAATAATATATATATATATATATATATATATATATATATATATATATATATTTTTTTTTTTTTTTTTTTTTTTTTTTTTAATAATTGGAGGTATAGAGAAAGCAAACATCTTTAGTGGCTCTCCATTTCCTGAAGAAGAACCTTCCAACTCCCCAGCACAGAAATCAGAGCCCGCCTAGGACGTGGCCTCACTTTCCGGAATCAGCTGTGGGCAGTTTGTTTCAAAACTAGAGACAAGGCTGCCTTCCTCTTTGGTGGCAGAGGGAGAACTCAGGGATCACACAGGCCTGCCTACACCAAGCTTGTCTGGGAAGCATCCAGAGAGTCACACGAGGACATGGGCCCGTTGCTCTTTAGATTCACAGTCTGTCATTTGTCATCCAAATGGGCTTTCTCTTTGAGCCTCTGGTGGTAAGGTTTGATGGCATCTCTCTGACAGCCGTCTCCTTTCACGGTATCATCCTGTGTCTTATTTCAACTCCGCTTTTATGGCCCCTGTCTGTGTACTGCCCTGACCTTCAGATGTACTTACTTTCAACATAGCAAGGACATCCCCATTGACCCGAGCACACAGCCCTTCACTCTCCTAGCATGACATTTTTATTTTAGTTTTTTGAGAGGTCAAAAGCAAACTTATGAGACATGTCAGACCAACCCAACCAACTTAATGAGTTTTCCCCCTAAGGGCTCTTAACCAATGTCCTTTCTTTTATTCTCGTTCTATTATGCAAGAAAAGAAAATTGACTTAGGTCTTTCTCTTTAACCCAGTGCTTTGCTCTTCAATTAATATTTATTGAGTTTCTTCTCCACGGGAGGGATAGTTTTATGCTTTGGGTAATCATAAATTGTTAAATCTGCGGCTCAAAGACAAAAAATAATAAGGGGGGGGAGAGGGAAGGAGGGAGGAAGAGAGAGAGAAAGAGAGAAACAGAGAGAGAGAGAGAGAGAGGGAGAGAGAGAGAGCACGCTTACCAGACATACTTAGATCACATTTCTTTTTAGAGGTTGATTTTTTTTCAGTTAACGCACTTTTTTTCTGGTAAATTGAGTTAGTTTCGAGGGGTTTCTCGGAAGAGAACCGCTCATCCCAGTGAGGGTTACTCACCCAATTTCTCCCGTTACTGACCAGCTTCCATCTACGATTTCATGTTGCAAGACAAAGCGCAGAGCTTCACCATGTCGGTTTACATTATGATTGTTTTATTGTGTGTAATGGATTTTCATTTATCAAAGCAATTCTACATGTTCCAGTGCAAGGCCCTCATTGGCTTATTAATACACATCTTCAGAGTTAATATTGTTGACTGCTTCATGTCCGGGAATTTGCTTCATCCCTTTTCCAGTATGAGCTCACGCATGCTTCCTATCCCTCAACCCCCTTCTTTGTACCCCTGGGAAGAGGAGACAGATGTCAGCAATGGCAGGCGCCCCCTGAAAGACTCACCGAGATGGTGAAAGCCTCTTAAACAACGCTGCTAGTCAATCCCAGGGATGTTGTATAAAAACCCTTATAATGAGAATCTTTTTTCCCTGATTATAAAAGTATACAAGCCACTGCAGGGGATTCAGCAATACCGTAAATCACTTGACAGTGACCACTCCATGATAATATAACATCATGTCCAGTCCTCTTTTTAAGAAAATATATATTTTATTGATTTTTTTTACAGAGAGGAAGCAAGAGGGATAGAGAGTCAGAAACATCAACGAGAGAGAAACATCGACCAGCTGCCTCCTGCACACTCCCTAATGGGTATGTGCCCACAACCAAGGTACATGCCCTTCACCGGAATCGAACCTGGGACCCTTGAGTCCGCAGGCCAACACTCTAGTCACTGAGCCAAACCGGTTAGGGCTGTCCAGTCCTCTTGTATGGCTTACCGTCATATGCACATAATTATATAATTGTTTTCCCAACAGAGCTGAGGTTGACAACTGCTTCTCAGCAGACACTGAGAAGATCAGAACAGATCTTCCTAATCTTTCTCCCTCGTTACATAAAATAAGCACATTGAAAGAGACGGTAAATTGCTTGTGGTTTGGCTGCTTCTCAGTGCTTTTCTTATGTTTGCTTTTCTACATGTGATGTTCTCTTCAAATATCAGATAATGCCCAAAGTATTATCTAATCACAATACAGTCTTCAAAACTAAGTTGACTTCAGTGTGACTCAGGGGTTGGGCATCAACCTATGAACCAAGAGGTCAAGATTTGATTCCTGGTTGGGACATATGCCCAGGTAGTAGGCTCAATCCCCAGCAGGGAGCATGTAGGAAGCTGATGATCAACGATTCTCTGTCATCATTGATACTTCTATCTCTCCTTCCCCCTTCCTCTCAAGAATTTCAGGAGAGGGATAAAAGGAAGAGATCAACCAAAGGACTTATGTGCACACATATGAGCCTAACCAGTGGTCAAGGACAATAGGGGGGTGGAGGCATGACTTGGGGGGGGGGTATTAGAATGGGGGGTTGAGGACAAATATGTGATACCTTAATCAATAAAGAAATTAAAAAAAAAAAGAATTTCAGGAGCTTGAGCAGGACCTGGCCTACCTTCTGTTTGCACAAATAGGGAGGCCGTGGCCCAGTGTCCCACAGGGGCCAGTGGCAGAGAGAAGCCAAGAGCCCTGGCCTGCCGGTAGAACCTGCTGCCCTCCCACTTCTCTTCCTCTCCAGGAGAGGGTTTCCTGGGCCTCCCTCCTCAGCCCCCCAAAAGGAAGAGCATGTCACGGATCCCCGCTGTTGGCTTGCCAAGTTCCCTCTCTCAGGTCCCCTTTCGCCTTTCTTCTACTCATAAGGGAGAGTGCTGTGGTTTAGAGGAGAGGGGAATCCAGATCTTGGTTTGTCCAAATTTGGCGAGGGCTCCTGGCGAGGCTCCCCATGGGTGGTCTGGGTTGGTGCCCTGGGCTGCCTGGGGCCACCCACAGCTGGAGATCCACCAGTTTCTCTCTCGAGGGCTAAGAAAAGGCCACGTGAGTCCACAGCCCTGTGATCCCAGGCACTGAAGTCCTGGTGCTCTGATGACTTGCCTTCCAGCCCTCTGGCTGTGCCCTGAGAATTCTGCAGCCTCCTTACAGGACTTTTGGGGCTCTCCCAAACTGACCTTCAAGGGCTAGTGCACACTGATCATATCTCTATGTCCCTCATGACTTGCACAGCCTATGATACTTCCTAAATATTTATCGGATTGGATTGCATGCCGCTGAGACAAAGGAAGTCTAAAAGGTCAAGTACTTTGTCTAAAGACACACAGCGAGTAAGAAAGAGATGGGCCGAAACCGGTTTGGCTCAGTGGATAGAGCATCGGCCTGCGGACTCAAGGGTCCTGGGTTTGATTCCAGTCAAGGGCATGTACCTTGGTTGTGGGCACATACCTGGTGGGGGGTGTGCAAGAGGCAGCTGATTGATGTTTTTGACTTTCTATCCCTCTCCCGTCCTCTCTGTAAAAAAACAATAAAATATACTTAAAAAAAAAGAAAGAAAAGAAAAGAAAGAGACGAAACTCAGACTTTGAATCCTGACTATCTGACTTCACTGCATTGTATGAATCCCATATTCCAAGTTGATTTTTTTTAAAAAATACATTTTTATTGATTTCAGAGAGAAAGGAAGAGGGAGAGAGTGATAGAAACATCCATGATGAGAGAGAATCATTCATCGGCTGTCTCCTGCACACCCCTCCCTGGGGATGGAGCCTGCAACCTGGGCATGTGCCCTGACCAGGTATCAAACTGTGACCAACCTCTGACCTACTGGTTCCTAGGTCAGCGCTCTACCACTAAACCATACCAGCCGGGCTGCAAGTTGAATTTTAAAAATAAAGATCATGGGAGGGTTTCACATAGCCTTCCAAAAGATGGTCCAGCCAGCCAGGGTGAACTGCATGACTTGGAGAACCCCTGGCTCTTATTAAAGAAGGCACCAAGGTTTGCCTGACTACGCATGTTGTAGCCTAAATTCTTCCCAGGATCCTTGTCAGAAGGTAGGGCTGCGAGGGACAGGGAGAGGAGAAAGGAGGGGCAGTAGCCTCTGAACATCCCCGCTCTGTCCCCGGGTAGCCTTGCATGGTGGCCACTTACCCAATGGGCTTTGTGGCTAAGTGCCAGGGCTCTTTCTTCACGGGCCTCGCTGTTTTCATGCACAGGATGTACCCCGTCCGAGGAACTGAACAAGCTGGGGAAGAGGGCCTGACTCAGCGCCTTTCAGCCCAAAGCTTGACGGATAGCTGAACTCACAAGAGGTTCCCAGCGCCACCAGTCTAAACAAAAACTAAAAGAACAGAAGTCCTCCAAACCCCCAGCACAAACAGAGAGTGTGCGCTTGTCCGGTTCACGTTGTCCGCAGAGATGTGGGTGAAGATACTGTGCACATTTCCCATAATCCCTTTGGATAGGATTTACAAATATACTCCGTGCACCTTGGGGGATGTTACTAAACTTATTTATAGGCTCCATGGAACTCAACACCCACTTTCCAAAAGACCCTATAACTGTGGATGGCTTTGGTTGCAACTTGGAAGGCTGACAATAACCTGACTTGTTATTATGATTATTTTTTGGCTCATTGGGAAAAGGAAGGCATTAACCAAAGGACACTGAAAAATAAGAACCACAAACACACACGAGATTAATATCATCATGTTCTTTCCAACTGCGTGGTGGAAGGATTAGCTTTGACTATTTCTAGGAAGCCAAATCTTGCTTATTCCCCCTCGTTAGGACATGGTCCCTCGGAGAAGAAGATAGGTATGCTAACATTCCGCCTGGCAGTGACTGGGAAGGAGATAACACACAGTGTGGCTCTTACTTCTCTTTTAGGCTATTTTCTCGCATTGCAGACATTCACCTCCTCTGCATTAGGAGCGACCTTCATGCACTGACAGCTGTCCACCAGGGCTCTGCCCGGGTGTTTGTTCTCTGTGCTGTGATCATTTCATCACAACACAATTAGGCAATGTGTAAGAGGTGAGATGACCGGTCATCGTGTCCAAAGAAGAATTAGGTTGGAAAAAGATGAGAAACGGTGACTCTCAAATTTATAGCGTCTGAGATCTGTAGACATCGGAGGCACCCCAGGTAGTCTGGTCTGTCCAAGTCTCCATATTGAACAGGAAGACAACGAGAGGGCAAGTTCTTACAGGATCCAGAGAGCCAAGACACAAGGAGCAACAGACACACCTTTCTGCTGGGATTTCTGGTTGGTACCCCGTTTCTCAGCGTTGAAGGAGGAATCATTACTGAGACTCTCACAGTAATTCTGAGAGCCGAACACCCCAAATTGTGATTGTGGAGATTATTATTTTTCAATATATTCTTTGTCTATGTAATTGATTTTTTACAGAGAGAAAGGGAGAGGGACAGAGAGCCAGAAACATCGATGAGAGAGAAACATCCCTCAGCCTCCTCCTGCACACCCCCTACTGGGGATGTGCCCCAAACCAAGGTACATGCCCTTGACTGGAATCGAACCTGGGACCTTTCAGTCCACAGGCTGACGCTCTATCCACACAGCCAAACCGGGCAGGGCTCTATAAACTCTTTAAAAAATATATAATATATTAAAAAAAAATTGATTTCAGAGAGGAAGGGATTGAGTCCAAAACACAGGCATACGCCCTGACCGAGAAACAAACCCTGACCCTCCTGGTTCATAAGTCAATGCTCAACCACTGAGCCACACTGGTCTGGCTAGAGGTTTTTATATTTTTGCTTTTGTTTTGTTTTTACCTAAAGGGATTTCACTAGGAATTCTAGTACAGTTGCATTGTAGTCAGGCTCTATAGGGGTGAGACTTGGAAATAGAGAGTCCACAAGATGCATATCCCACTGCCTTTTGGGGTCAGCGGACAGCAACAACTTTCCTAGCTTAGCCTTTTCCTCAACCATTTCACGCTGGGCTGCTTTTTCTCTCTTCTCTGTCCCTGAGATTAAGGTCCAAGGCACCGTTGGGGTCACCTATCCTCACTCACTCCAGCTACTATTCTGATTACGGTGACTATGCATTAGTTCCTACCAGGACGCGACCCGGCTCACTCATTAGGAGGACCCACGTCACCCTGTGCACTTCATATTCATTCAGACTTTTTAGTTTTGTGCGGCTACTAGCTTCAGGTAAACAGGGTCTCTCTCAAATAACTCGTCGGCGGCCACAAGATGCAGTTCCCAGGGGGCATGACATTGAAGGAGGGCTATTATGCTAATGAGCAAAACAGGCCAGGCAGAGAAACATAAATGTCACATGATCTCACTCACAGGTGGGCTCTAATGACCAAAATACATCGAAGAAACAAAATAGATCTAGAGACATGGAAGCATGCAGCAGGCTGACGCATCTCAGAGGGAAGGGGAGTGGTGGGGGGAGATTAACCAGAGAACTTACATGCATATGCATTAGTTCTCCATTTCCTCCTCTGTCAATATGACTAGGACCTGGTACTCCCTCCCCTTGTTTCCTTTTAAATATGTTTTTATTGATTTCAGAGAGAAGAAGGGAGAGGGAGAGGGGGAGAGAGGGATGGGAACATCTATGATGAGAGAGAATCATTTATCAGCTGCCTCCTGCACAGCCCACACTGCAACCCAGGTGTGTGCCCTGAGAGGGATTTGAACTGTGACCTCCTGGCTCATGGGTGGACATGCAACCACTGGGCCATGCTGGCTGGGCTCCCTCCCTTGTCTTCAATGGTTAGATCAGGTCTCCTCCCCCACCCAGTAGATCAGACACTTCATCAACACAGCACTGGCAGATCTTTCTGAAACCAGCAGCAAACTCTCTAAGGCTGTTGGTGCGTGTGTTTTTCCCCAATTACCTCCCCGTGTTATCATTAAACTAGGACAAATAACGTTTAATGAGAAAAGGTAAGAAGACGTTCCAGTTCTAGTAAGAGGGGAACATGTCTTTCCTGAGAGATGTTTACCAAAACTTAACATTTTTTTTGAAAAAGGAGAAAAATCTTAAAAGACAATTAGCTTTCCATTCCCTCCCTGTAGAACATGTCCTTAGTATTGAAATTATCTTTTATTTAAACCCTCACCGGAGAATATGTTTATTGATTTTAGAGAGAGGGGAAGAAAGACACACAGAGAGAAACATCCATCAGCTGCCTGCCATATGCACCCTGACAGGGGATCGAGTTGCAACCTAGGTATGTGCCCTGACCAGGAATCAAACTTGCAACCTTTTGGTGTGTAGGACGACACTCTAACCAACTGAGCCACCCCTCCAGGACTTAAGATTATCTTTAAAAAGTTCATTTATTTTTAAAATATATTTTTCAATATATATATATATTTTTATTGATTATAGTAAGCAAGGGAGAAGGAAGAAGAGATAGAAAAATCAATGATGAGAGAGAATCATTGATTGGCTGCCTCCTGCATTCCCCACACTGTGGATCAAGCCTGTAACCCGGGTATGTGCCCTGACCTAACTATGATCTTTTGGTTCATAGGTCCACGCTCAACCACTGAGCCAAGTCAGCTGGGCTTGAAATGATCTTTTCATGTTTCATCCACTATTGACAAACCACCTGTGAGCACTGACCAGGTGTTTCTCAATTATCTTTGTGCCCCTAGTACTTAGAATACAATACTGTCGGAATGAAGGGTTGGATAATTCAGCAAGGGAGGGAGCAGGAGTAGGAGAATCTCCTCTGGTTTCAAACACAGTTGATTACATCGAAACCAGCAGCAAACTCTCTAAGGTCAACAGGGGCCGTTAAGGTCTCACCAAGGATTGGTCATCAGATGGTGGTGACAGTGACCGGAGCCCTAAGTGGTGTTGTTCTGACTGGTCTGACAGGCACAGGACACAGACTGCTGCAGGGTAGGTCAGGTAGCCAGAGGAGTCTCTGGCACAGAGACTTCATTTAAGTAAAATAAGGGAGAAAGGTTTAGAAGTGAATACTCCATCATTCACTTAAAAGTAACTTGGTTTGAGTGAGGACCAGATGGCTTAAAAGATCTTTAACATTTTATCCCTAGATGGGAGCTAGATTAGAACCAACATGGAGAGATGTCCCATGCTACATTTTTCTTACTTTACTTTGAAAAGAAATAATTACTTAAAAGAAAGAAAAAGAAAATCAAAGAAGAGGCATTACATAATTTCATTCAGGAAATAGTCTGAAGCAATTTCATCGGAAGCAATGATGACTTCCAGAAAAGTTGAAAACAAGACATGAACAAAGTTATTGAGAATAAAAGCCAGGAAGTGTGTGAATCAGAATTATTTACTTAATTTTATTTCGTTATGTCTGTGTCATGACTAATAAAACTAAATCAAATATTGAGTCTTGCTTGAATAACGATATAGGTAAATATATAATAGTATTCCACCTGCCCAGTATTTGACTAAAAGTTCAAATAGGTTTATGATATGATTTTGCTTCAAATTCTTATTCATCTCTACACATGTATTGACAACATTTTTTTTGGATCTGGTTTGTTGTATAACTGAAAAAAGTAATTTGCTTCAAATTGCTTTCCCGTATTTGTATAAGAACAATTTATAAAGAGTTTAGGAGGCGCTTTTGTTTCTCTTGTCAGCCACCTTTTAATTTGAAGATTTGACGAGTAGAAAGAAAACCTTGAAACTCATTTCACAAAAACATTGGTTAAAACGCGTTGGGGATAGAAAATACAAATAACGAAGCTAGCCTTGAAAGTCATTTACATTTTTTAAATGAAAGGCATCCACTGGCTTTCTAGTTTCTGAAGGGACTTTGCTTCTTTGAGAAAGAAGCAGTTAGAAATACAGTCCTCCAACAACACGAGATGATTTATAGTCTTAACGCTGGTGTTCTGCCCTGGTTAGCATCGTGAGCCCGCACACATGCACGGTCACCAAGCTGGTGGCCTGGCCTCGGAGCCACACCACAGATGCTTGCAAGGAAAAGGCCAGAAGCCTAAACAGGGAGCAAGGAAAGGAAGGAAAAGAACTCAGCAGGTTCTGTTGGATTTAGGCCGCTGGTTCCATTTTGCAGAAATTTCATCATCCACACTCCAGAGTTAAGACAGAGCTCCTGATACATGAGCTTTTCTCGCGATCAGGTAGTTTCAGTTTCAGTTGTTCATATTTAAGGAATAATCGGAGGAAACAAAAAGGTGGAAGCCCAGAGGTGTGTTGCAACATCAGCAGAGAGCAACAGTCAAAAGATCCAACAGGAGGAGGGGTGTGACATGAATGATGTATGTTGTCTAACGATCATCATGGCTGAGAGCCTTCTACACGCAGGTCCCGCCTCCTGCCTGGCTCCCCTCACTGCTTCGTATTTATCCCTTTGACGTTCATAGCCTAAGTAAGATGTCGCCCATGTGGGCCCTGCTCTGATGGCTCTTCGGTTAACCATGCTCTGCTGCATTCTGAACACATGTCTAGCAGTGAACACATTCACATACACACACACACACACACACACACACACACACACACACACACGTCTATTCTAACAATGTTCAAATTCATTTCCATGTTGAACCTGATCATTCAAGAAATATCAGAAGCTGAAACAGGTTTGGCTCAGTGGATAGAGCATCGGCCGGCAGACTGAAGGGTCCCAGGTTCGATTCCAGTCAGGGGCATGTGCCTTGGTTGCGGGCACATTCCCAGTAGGGGGTGTGCAGGAGACAGCTGATCGATGATTCTCTTTCATCAATGTTTCTAACTCTCTATCCCTCTCTCTTCCTCTCCCTAAAAAAAAAAATCAATAAAATATATTTAAAAAAAAAAAGAAATATCAGAGGAAATACATAGGAAATACAAATGCAGGAATGAATGTTATAGCATCTTTAAAGTGGAAATTTTATATGGCAACAGTTGGTGTTATTATGCAACCATAGGCTATAACGTAATATACACATTTTGTCTTCAGCCCAAAGGAAGTTATAGGCAGAGAGTTATTTATGGAAGTGGGGTCAGCCTGAAATAAATGATTTCCTTCCGGACATCTTCAAATTACCTTCCCTCTCTGCAGCAAATGCCAACGCCATCATCTGTCCCCTCTCAGCTTCGGGGACACGAGCTTCAGCTTCTCTACCCCTGCATTCCTTCTTGGTATCAACCTCTAAAATCACTGTGTGCCCGTGACCCCTCAGTTTTAGAGAGAAGCCGAATGAAGACACTCTGCGACAACAAAAATTAATGAGGACTCAGGGAAGTGCTACTAACACGTAAATGTTATTCGGAGGTGTACCGCCTTAATTTACTGAAGGAATTATTAATGAACATAAATGACTGAAACTGCCAGTTCCTCCAGGACTGGAACACAAAGCACAGAGTTGCCCGGGTGTACGGAAAGTTCTCGACTTGGTGAACTGCCAAAGTGAGGTGACGTCACGAGGATCCGGGGTGGCCAAGGTGGATGGTATTTGGACCAGCGTGGCCTTGACGATGACTGTCCACAGTTCACATT
The DNA here is from genome assembly GCA_963693515.1 of Pipistrellus nathusii. Classification (NCBI taxonomy): domain Eukaryota; kingdom Metazoa; phylum Chordata; class Mammalia; order Chiroptera; family Vespertilionidae; genus Pipistrellus; species Pipistrellus nathusii. Next base: position 5,761,078 of record OY882877.1, read on the forward strand.
GCAGGTTCACTTCTACTTGCCTGTCCCCAGTTTCCCTTTTTTTCTCCTTGCCTAATTTTGTAGTTAATAACAGATACCTGTATCTCTATTCTCTTTGATCTCTACTGAGAATTCAAACCACCCAAGAACAGGAGTTTTCTCTATCTCCTTCCCTCCCCGATGCCACACCTATCAGTGACAAAGTTCTCAAGGGCTACTGATATAAACAACAAACAAACAAACACACCACACCACACCACACCAAAACAAAGGTTGCATAATTGAAGAATGGAAAAAGAATGTCCATCCTGGTCCATATACTTTTTGTTTGTTCGTTTTTTTCTTTTTTTTTGTCTCTATTGTTTGCAAACCTTTAAAAGTGTGATTTTTATTTTAAAGAATCGGTTTAAGCTTAATGTCATGAAATGACATGAAAATTACACTACTGCAGGTTCTCTCCAAAGAAACATTAGGACACATTATATTAAAAAAGATCCCTTCTCTAGATCTGTCCCAAGGTTGCTTTTCACCCACCTGAGATGGTCTTTCTCTCTCTAGAGAAGCATTAGGGATCTCCTGTGATTCATTTAATGGTCTTTCTCAAGGAACTTATAAGGACTATGATCATTATTTCATTTCTCTCAAGGTGAATTAAAAGTTAAAAATGCAAGATAAAAAGATGCATTCCCTCCATATCTATAAACTTATAAAAAGAGGAAATATTTTTTCTTAAGGAATTTTGATCACTTTAAATGGCAATCATATGGGGGGGAAAAGACAATTTATGGGATGGGGGTCCCGTAAAACCAGGTTTGACTAAACTTCAGGGATGTTTTTAAGAGGAAAAATGAATGACAAAAAATACGTTTTGGGCCCTAACCAGTTTGGCTCAGTGGTAGAGTGTCGGCCTGTGAACCCAGGTTCGATTCTGGTCCAGGGCATGTACCTTGGTTGCGGGCACATCCACAGTAGGGGGTGTGTAGGAGACAGCTGATCGATGTTTCTCTCTTATTGATGTTTCTAGCTCTCTATTCCTCTCCCTTCCTCTCTGTAAAAAAAAAAAAATCAATAAAATATATTTAAAAAAATACATTTTGGGGACTTGTGTGGGAAGCGAGGGAAGGCAGCCTCACCTCTAACCCTGAGATGCTGGTCCTGGAGTTGGCAGCTGACTGATGGTTTTAATTTTTTTTAATTTTTATTTATTTATTTATTTATTTATTTATTTATTTATTTATTTGCTTAAAATATATTTTATTGGTTTTTTACAGAGAGGAAGGGAGAGAGATAGAGAGCTAGAAACGTCGATGAGAGAGAAACATTGATCAGCTGCCTCTTGCACACCCCCTACCGGGGATGTGCCCGCAACCAATGTACATGCCCTTGACCGGAATCGAACCTGGGACCTTTCAGTCCGCAGACCGACGCTCTATCCACTGAGCCAAACCGGCTCTGGCTGACTGATGGTTTTTAGATCTCTTCGAGGCACAGGACGGGAACGAGGCTGCCTGTCCTCACTGCCCCACGGGAGGAACTGAGAACAGGAGGGGACAGCTGGCACTCTCAGAATTAGAACATTGCAGAGACAAGGACATCCCACAGCTAGCTCTGAATAGATATTCTAATCGCTAATTATGACTTTGATGAGGCTGAGACACATGTGGGTCCAACTACCTATTTTATTGCAGCTTATTCATGAGAACAGTTAATGTAGATTACTACTGTGTTTCCCCGAAAATAAGACATCCTCCGAAAATAAGACCTAGCGCATGAAAAGATAAGACATCCCCTGAAAATAAGACCTAGCGCAACTTTGGAGAAAAAATTAATATAAGACACTGTCTTATTTTTGGAGAAACAGAGTATATAGAATGCTACGATAAATGTTATTAGTCTTAGCTTGCTAACCTTTTTTTCCCCTTCTTTTACAAATTGAATTCATTGGGGTGATATTGATCAATACAGTTACATAGGTTTTAGGTGTATAACTTTTTAACTTATTTTAAAATTTTTTATTGATTTCAGAGTGGAAGAGAGAGGGAGAGAGAGAGAAAACATTGCTCGGCTGCCTCCTGCATACCCCCTACCAGGGACTGAGCCTGCAATCCTGCTGGTGCCCTGACTGGGAATTGAACTAGTGACCCCAAGGTGTAGGGGATGATACCCAATCAACTTCCCACACAGGTCAGGGTGCTTGACAGTTTTTTTTTTTTTTAATGTTAGTACATTTTGCTAACAAGATGATTAGTTCCTATGTGGTCAACTGCTGATTTAAAAAAAAAATATATATATATATATATATCTTGTTGATTTTCTACAGAGAGGAAGGGAGAGGGACAGAGAGCTAGAAACATCGGTGAGAGAGAAACATCGACCAGCTGCCTCCTGTACGCCCCATACCGGGGATGTGCCCGCAACCAAGGTACATGCTTTTGACCAGAATCGAACCTGGGACCTTTCAGTCTGAAGGCTGATGCTCTAGCCACTGAGCCAAACCAGTTTCAGCTCAACTGCTGATTTGTGATTATGGTAACTTCAACATCTGCCATCTACATTTAGTCCCACTCCCTTATTTTATAGGTGATAAAACTGGAATCCCAGAGAGATAAGGAGTTGATTCAAAGTCACAGAAATAATTAGAGCCAGAATTAGCCTGGGACCCAGACTTTTGACCTGAACTCAAAAGCTTCAGTTGCCTGACTATTTATTTCTTATCTTCCCTGATTACGGATGTTTTTCTTCCGAGATGGCAAGTTTTTTTTTTTTTCCTTTTTTTTTTTTTTTTTCCATCTTCTATATTTCTAATAGTAAGATTGGGTCGACTCCCTAGGAAAATGTATATTCTACCATCTCAAAGTATTATTTGTGATCATTAAAAAAAAATGATGGATTGTCTAGACACATTTTCTTTTTCCCCATTGATTTTTAGAGATTAGAGAGAGTGTGGAAGGGACGGGGAGAGAAAGAGAGAAATACTGATGTGAGAGAGACACACTGATGGGCTGCCTCGTGCACATGCCCCTACCAGGGCCCGGGATCGAGCCTGCAACTGAGGTACATGCCCTTGAAGAGACTCAAACCCAGGATCCTTCAGTCCGTGGGCCGACGCTCTATCCACTGAGCCAAACCGGCCAGCGCAGACACATAGGTGAAAAGCACAGAATGCTATGGAAAGAAGCTAGACCCAGGGACTTGGGTTATAGTTGTCTTAATCTCTGACCCTGCCGAAGTCACTTCACCATGCAGCATGTCTGTTTTTCAAGTTGTGAAACAGATAGCGTGACACCTCCTTAAATCTCTCGTGGGGGGCAGTATGAAGATCAAATACGCTGACCACACGAAGAAAACATGTTATTTGAGCGCAATGCACTTCACATAGAAAGCAAAGCAGGAGACGTTTCACAAAGATCATCCAAGATCAGACTGACCCTGTGGTCATCCTGCAGAAGAGATATTTTACAATGTTTTCTCTGGGAGTTTCTCGGTGGCTGGCTGACTTCTGCCCTATGCATGACTCCAAAGGCGTGGTGATAAAAATAAGCGACCTATTTGCTTTGTAATGCAATTCTGATGAAGCACCAAAAGAGTCTGAGTCTTAAAGGGCAACGGAGGCAGCTCCTTATGTTCACGTCACATTTTATAACATCCCAAGGAAGGCTGGAGAGGCCTGACTAATCTGCATTGCACACGGTGTTCTCACTCAGCAAACAGGGACACGGCGGGCTCCTGACAGCGAGACGTGAACATCTCCTATCCATCCCGAGGAACGTGGACGCTGTTTGTACAGCTGTTCTGTCATCGCCCTTCTGCAGGAGACAGACATGCTTTCAAGTCCCTCAATCAGCATCTCATCATCATCATTATCCTCGTAAAAATTAGAGCTGCAATTTATTGATGTCCCTTATTTGATATCAGTCACTGTGCAAGCATTATACCTGTGTTATTTCTAATTCTCATGGGAGGCGGTTATCATTACTCCTATTCGACTTCATCATATCCTTAGAGAAAGAAAACAGACCCTATTTATAATGTGAATGTCTTCATTTCCACTTGTAGGATGCGAGGTGTGCTTGTGTTTCATGTTCTCCTCATGACTGTTCTCTTGGCTGAGCAGAGGCGAGCGTTGTTTTTTTTTTTTTTTTTTTTTTTTTAAAGTACATTTTATTCATTTTTTTACAGAGAGGAAGAGAGAGGGATATAGAGTTAGAAACATCGATGAGAGAGAATCATCGATCAGCTGCCTCTTGCACACCCCCCTACTGGGGATGTGCCTGCAGCCAAGGTACATGCCCTTGACGGGAATCGAACCTGGGACCTTTCAATCCGCAGGCCGACGCTCTATCCACTGAGCCAAACTGGTTTTGGCACGAACATGATTAATCCAAAGAGCAGGAAAACGAAGATGATATGAAGTGAAGGAACTTGCTCGAATATCGGAGTATGGCCTCTGTTGGGACCTTAATTTCACCGTGGACTTCTTAATTTTTTTTCACTAGACCAATAGTTTTCAAATAAGCCAACTCAACAGTTACATGTCAGACGGTTGCATGTGCTGGGATGTAGGGAGAAATCATATGTAACCCGTCTGAGTGGGGACGAATCAGAATTGGAGTTCTTGGGGTATGGGACTCCTTCCCTTTTCTCTCTGCAGCCCTATGTTTATCCCACTTCATACAGGTTTAAACAGTTAAAATAACTCATCAGTAGCATTTATTGGGCATGATTTAAAGTGCCTACATATATTATTATTTAATCCCTTCAACACCCTGGGAGGATGATACAGTGTGTGTGTGTGTGTGTGTGTGTGTGTGTGTGTGTGTGTGTGTGTTTGTTGGGGACGGGGGGATCAGGGACAAAGACAAACACAGACAGGATGAGATACAGAGCAAATGAAAGCCAGAGGTTCTAGCCTGGCTGGTGTGGCTCAGTGGTTGAGTGTCAACCTTTGAACCAAGAGGTCACAGTTCGATTCCCAGTCAGGGCACATGCCCGGGGTTGCAGGTTCCATCCCCAGTGTGGGGTGTACAGGAGGCAGCTGATCAACGATCAATGATTCTCTCTCATCATTGATGTTTCTCTCTCTCTCTTCTTCTCCCTTCCTCTCTGAAATCATTGAAAAAAATATTTTAAAAAAGTAGTATTATCAATATGTTACATTGCATAGATGCTTAAATACATTCAGTATCAGGCTCTGGAAGATTATGGTATAAAATGGCATTGTTCAGTTTTCTGGTCCTTGGGTTATTTTGTCACTCAATATGCAAGGCAACATCGAACATGTCTGTGTACCTTATAAATGATTAAAGGTCACTTGGCTGTTGATACATGATTTCATTTTGGTTCAATCTCTTTACTGACAAGCTATTCAGGAAAAAAAAAATCTACTATGTTAGAAGGCAATTAATGGCACATTTTTCTATGGTCCACAAGAGGAAAAGGGAAAAATAGTTCAGAGAAAAAAAACCTAAAACTAAAACTAGAAATTTCTCAGTGCTCAGATTTTTTGTTGTTCCTATTTAACATAGTTGAGGCCCTTGAATAATCTTGTCCAGCAACTTTATTTTATGAATTTGCCTTAAACTGGCGACCTTTAATCTGAACTCTCTTTATATTTAATCTGAAATCTCTTCACACCCTTAAAAGCTTATACACTGAGTGGCCAGATTATGATGATCTCTGAACACATAATAATCTGGCCACTCAGTATATACCCTATATAATAAAAGGCTAATATGCAAATTGTTCCCTCAACCAGGAATTTGACCAGCAGGTAGACCGGCCAACTGTCCATGTCCCCTCCCCCTGGCCAGGCTGGCCGGATCCCACCCATGCACGAATTCATGCACTGTGTCTCTGAAATGTATATATTTCAGAAATCATAATAATATGGCCACTCAGTGTATAGTCCTGTCCACTCAACCATGGGGATATGGACCCAGGTGGAATGTGTCCATAGGAGATTTTGCAATGCACTTTGGTACACACACCTACCAGGTCTAGTCTAGCCTCCTGCACACCTACCGCACTGCATTGGCAGGAAATGGTAACATAAAGGCATTCGCCTATCTAGACGTACTTACACGTAGAACAGGTGCATTAAAAATACAACGCAAAAGATCAACCAATGGCACGCCTGCAGGGGCACTGAGCACGCCCGGAGCTGCAGGCTGGACGATCTCCGGGTGAGTCCTGAGTGAGTGAGGATGGGGGAGTGACCGGAAGGCCAAGGACACTCCTGGACACCACCGGGGGCTTTCCGAACCCTGCACACGGAGGCTTTTACACGAAATGTATGGAACCGCACCAATAATCCAAGCCCAAGAGAAAAAATTCCACCGAGACCCTCGGGACACACGCCGGGGATGGACGAGGCGGCTCATTCTGGAAGTGAAGGGGACCCTAAAGGACAATGCAAAGCGCGCGAGGCGGACACGGGCTCGGACGTGGAGGCCACGGCCAGGCGTCAGGCCTTCCCGCGGGGGCGGCTACTTACCGCTGCGACCTCGGCCCTCGCGGAGGCGGCGACAGCGCAGGGGCGTCCGTGACAACCGTGGCAAAGGCCGACGTCAGGGGCCAGGGCTGACGTCAGGGGCCAGGACTGACGAAAGGGGCCAGGGCTGACGTCAGGAGCAAGGGCCGACGTCAGGGGCCAGGGCTGACGTCAGGAGCAAGGGCCGACGTCAGGGGCCAGGGCTGACGTCAGGGGCAAGGGCCGACGTCAGGGGCCAGGGCTGACGTCAGGGGTCTGGGCGACGTCAGGGAGCAGAGCCAATGTTAGGCCTACGTCAGGCCTACGTCAGGGGCGAGGATCGACGTCAGGGAGCAGGACCTACGTCCACGGTCAGGGTCTACGTCAGGGACCAGAGGCTACGTCAGGGGTCAGGGCCTACGTCAGGGGCAGGGCTGACGTCAAAGGCCCGTGCTGACGTCAGGCCAACGTCAGGGGCCAGGGACGACGTCAGGGGCCTGGGCGACGTCAGGGGCAGGGCCGACGTCAAAGGCCCGTGCTGACGTCAGGCCAACGTCAGGGGCCAGGGACAACGTCACGGGTCAGGACCGACGGTGGACGTCGGGGTTGGCTGCTGCGACGTCAGAGCGCCCAGGGATTTGCGGGCTCCTTTGTCACATTAGGGGCCCCTGCGGCACACGCCGTCTGCCGTGGACCAACACGCCGTGACGCCGCCCCGGACCGTGCGGAAAAGGGTAAGTGACCTCCTGAGAGGGTTCAGGCCTGACGCCATGAGCACCCCCGGCGGCGGGTTCGGTTCCTGGGGCTGGTGCCAGGCCGGGCGCTTCTTTACCGGCTCCCGGACCCAGGGATTGAAATCAGTGTGCGGACGGGGTGAGGACGGGGATGGGGTGGCGCCTCCCTCTGTCCCAGGAGCTGTCCTCCCGGGTCTCTGGGCGCCTCCCTGTCTCCCAGGAGCTGTCCTCCAGGGTCTCTGGGCGCTTCCGTGTCTCCCAGGAGCTGTCCTCCCTGTGTCTCTGGGTCTCTGGGCGCCTCCCTGTCTCCCAGGAGCTGTCCTCCGGGGTCTCTGGGTCTCCAGGCGCCTCCCTGTCTCCCAGGAGCTGTCCTCCCTGTGTCTCTGGGTCTCTGGGCGCCTCCCTGTCTCCCAGGAGCTGTCCTCCCTGTGTCTCTGGGTCTCTGGGCGCCTCCCTGTCTCCCAGGAGCTGTCCTCCCTGTGTCTCTGGGTCTCTGGGCGCCTCCCTGTCTCCCAGGAGCTGTCCTCCAGGGTCTCTGGGCGCTTCCGTGTCTCCCAGGAGCTGTCCTCCCTGTGTCTCTGGGTCTCTGGGCGCCTCCCTGTCTCCCAGGAGCTGTCCTCCGGGGTCTCTGGGTCTCCAGGCGCCTCCCTGTCTCCCAGGAGCTGTCCTCCCTGTGTCTCTGGGTCTCTGGGCGCCTCCCTGTCTCCCAGGAGCTGTCCTCCCTGTGTCTCTGGGTCTCTGGGCGCCTCCCTGTCTCCCAGGAGCTGTCCTCCCTGTGTCTCCCAGGAGCTGTCCTCCCTGTGTCTCTGGGTCTCTGGGTGCCTTCACGTCTCCCAGGAGCTGTCCTCCAGGGTCTCTGGGCGTCTCCTCCGTTCCTTGTCCCCTTGAACAACTGACTTCTTTCCAAGAATCATTGCTGTTTCCCTCCATACGTCCATTTAGTCCATTGACGCCAGGACATTGGCCGTGGGACGCAGAGGGGCGAGTCTCGGCGTCTCCACTTGTCGTCTTGTCCTTTTCTTTAGAGCAGCGGTCGGCAAACTGCGGCTCGAGAGCCGCATGCGGCCCTTTGGCCCCTTGAGTGTGGCTCTTCTACAAAATGCCACGTACCCGGATTAAGTTAATAACAGTGTACCTACCCATATGGTGTAAGTTTGAAAAAAATGTGGCTCCCAAAAGAAATTCCAATCGTCATACTGTTGGTATTTGGCTCTGTGGATGAATGAGTTTGCCGACCACTGCTTTAGAAGCACAGAGGGTTCAGCACCGATTTAAAGATGGAAATAGTCCCAACTGGTCTTCCACTTGTTCCTATAGAGCAGTGTTTCCCAAAGTGTGGTACGCGTCCCCCCAGGGGTACGGGAAGAGTCTGGTGGGGGTACGCGTTGCACCGGAGTTTGGTGGGGATGTGCACTGCACTGTCCTTAGCGGCGCCTAATTCTACGTTCTCATGAGGACGAGGGGTACTCAGCGTTAGGAAAATTATAGAAGGGGTACACATATGTAAGAAGTTTGGGAAATACTGCAGAGGAAAACCGACAGCCCCCTCCTGATCAAGTTATTACGTAGACGTGTGGCAGGTGCCATTACAAAATAAAAAGTTCACCTCTTAATTTCACAGTTTCCATTTTTTTCAGAGGTTAATCCTTAATTCCAAGGCTTGGGGTATGATTTACAAATCTTGATGATATGTGTGTTTTTGTTTTTTTGTTTTAAATTTTTCAGGTACAGCTTACATTCAGTATTATTTTGTATTCGTTTCAATGGTTAGACAACCGTGTATGCCTTACAAAGTGTTCCCCCTAATGGTTCCAGTTCCCACCGGGCACCGTACACAGTTATTCCAACGTCACTGACTATATCCCCATGTGCTCCAATGTTGACACTGTCTCCACCCTCCCTTCCCCCAGGTGACCAAATACTGGCAGCCCCCCACCTTCATTATAACATCAAAGGCTGAGAGCACCCATAGACCTAACGTCTTATTTTACTTCCAGCCTCGTTCTCCTTCAGCAGCATTTATTTTAGTCATGTTACCCGGAAAGGAAACGCTTTCAGTGAGCAAACTCAAGCGCTCTCAAATTATAAGGAACATTTCCATCTGTAAATCAAGCATGTCAAACTCAAGGCTAACCTGGGCTAAATCAACAAGGTTTAAGTGTCTGTGGGCCACAAAAAAGACAACAGCTTCAATTTTCACAGAATTAGGCTGATTTTCGATAGAGACATATTGAATACAAGGGGCTGAAATAAACGAGGCATTAACATACCATAATAGAACATGTTAATAAAAATTAATATTTCTTCTTGAACATTAACTTACCAGACACTGAATAACTGCACGAATGAATAAGCGTAATGCAAATAAACCCATTTTTCTTGTTCTCTGAAAGCGAAATACCAAACAAGTCAGTCCAAGACTAATGATGTGGTCATCAGCTGCTAAAATATCCGCTGCTGGTATTAGTGGAGAGAAATGGTGCACTTTCACGTAAGGCACATAAAGGAAATGAATGCAATATGATTATAGTAATCAGTCATTAGTGAACGTGGTAGTTCATTATTAATAATTGTGTATAACAGGATATTGTAAGAATTATGACATTTTTATTAAAATGTTTTTTTACATATTGTTTTTTACATATTGTCTGGCTGCAGAAATATTCGTTGTGGGCTGTGAGTTTGACATGTTTGCTGTAAATGGCCTGAACTGACACGGTACCTGCGTGAGAAATTCACCCAGCCTCTGCGAGGGATGCTCAGAGGAGAGCTTATTTCCATCCTCATTTCTCTTCCATAAAAGGGAAGAACTGCTGGATCTGCCACTTTCGGAGCAGCAGAAGTAGCAAATTGATTTTTTTTTGGACAAGATTGCTGAGGAGAATGATGAGGAGTGGGTGGAACTGACTGAGCGAAATGAAAGATGAAAGATAATAGCCCAGAATAAGCCAGGCGTGCTGATGGTGAGGGTTGGGTGTCATTTAAAGAACACCAAACATCCTGAAATCCTTGGGATTTAAAGATTTATGTGGATTTTTATGTGGATTTTCAAATAGAATTAGGTTTGAGTAGTTTGACTTTTATCATGTAAGGCCTTTTTTTTTTTTGTAACTGCGATAGAAATCACTCTGAAAACAACACATAGCATGTGTCAAATATCATCTTGCAGGAGAATTATAATGAACACTACTTCTCTTCTTTATTTTACTTATTAGCAAAAAAGACTGGTCCTTCATATAACAGTCCACGAGTCTGACCTGATCCTTTTAGTGTTCATTTGTTTCCGTTTAAAATTTTACATACAATCCTATACCCTTAATTATATAGAATGCATACATTACATATACACATAGAAAAGGTCTGGGTGGATGTTTTCCAAAATGTTTAAGAGTGATTCTCTTTTTGAAAATTTTTAAAAAAATTTTCATTTTTTAAAAAAAATTTTTATTCCGCAACAGGCAGTCTTGGACTCGGGACACAGTAGGATCTTAGTAAATATTTGTTCAGTGATTTAATAAACGAATGAGTTTCGGGCTCAATTATTTAATTCTTCGAGTTTGTTTGGAGGACGAGACGCAGCATATGTCAAGTGATTAAAACAGCGCCTGGTGCGTTCTAAGCGCTCAGGGAGACTTTGCCTTCAGTAACTCAGAAAGCCTGCCTATTTGATCAATCAATTAATATGCTGAGGGCCTCCACCCAGGGCTCTTATCTAAAACAATCATCCTCTTTAATTGTCCACTGCGCCCCACCCCTCCCACGTTGTAAAGGGCATGGCTCCTACAGTCCTCTCTCTTTATCGCCCACGTCCTTTTTATTGGGTCCCCACCAAGAAATGTCTGGAACAGTTCTCCCTGTAGGAACTCTTTCTTTGGGTCTCACACCTCCCTCTGTTCACCGCCGCCTCTATCTCCTGCTTTTTAGGATTGAGCTCCTCAAGGGGTTATGGCACACTCTCTGTCTCTCATTCTCCCCCTCCATTTCTGGGACCCATTCAAGTCAAAATGTCTTCTCCACCTCCCCACAGAGGCCTCCTTTGTCAAGGTCATCAGGGACTTAACACAGTCCAGTGTTACATTCTTGGTTCTCAACTTCCTTGACCAGTCATGGGCATGGACAGATCCTCCTCCCTCTTTGAAGCACTTTAGTTCACCTGGTCTCCAGGACACTGTTCTCGTGTATTCCTGAAGGACTAGCCCACTTCTTCCTCATCTTCCTTTGCTGGTTCCCCCTCATGTCCCCAAACTCTAGATTTTTAAAATGAAACTTATGGGGGGTGATCCTATAGGTTTCTGTAGGATTTCTTGGTGTCCCCCTCAAGTTCAGTAAGTAGATGTCTGTGGCCTTCTTCCATGCATCCAGCTCGCTCTACCTGTTGCCAAAACCAAACTTGAGTCTTGAAGGAATTCTGTTCAGTGTGCAGTCATTCTTCTGCAGATTGCAACAGAAACAAATCGCGATGGGATGACTCACTGCAGGGCTCCTGATACTCCCAGGCCCTTCCTTTCTGAGCTCCTCCCCATCGCCTACTGATCAGCTGTCTAAAAATGGCCCCGAAGAGGAAAATCTTGTTTGAAAGCAGGCCTGCCTGTGATTCAGAAGTGATAGAAGTGCCTCAGGGCTTCTTATCCTGATTAGCCTCCAGCCTTGTTGACTGAGTGCCCTCTGGTTTTCCATTCGAACTATAAGCTATGAAACCTCCCAAGTGACTCTTGTTTTAAAGTCAGGCCTAGCCACGAAACTCATTTGTACAATTGGTGATTTAAATAAACAACAACAATGATATCCGTTTGGCCTGAAAATGTCTTTATTTTTCTTTCTCCCCCCCCCCCCCCTTATACTGTATATTGATTTCAGAGAGAAAGGGAGAGGAAGAAAGAAATAGAAACATCAGTGATGAGAGAGAATCATGGATCGGCTGTCTCTTGCATGCACCACACTGGGGAACAAACCACAACCTGGGCATGTACCCTGACCGGGAATCACACTGAGCCACACCACCTGGACCCTTTTTTTCCTTTTTGTAAACCAGATATCTGAAACCAACTTGTTGCGTTTGTGTCAGCTTTCTACCTTGTACCTTGCATATCCGATGAAGCCTATATTCTTATCTAAACCTATTTTAAAAGAGTTTTGGTCTCTTATAAAGTATCAATAGCTATCATTTAAATTTTCAGAGGTACTTAACACAGCAAGCTTGAAAGTATTTTTGCTTCCCTTCCTCCAGGAAAATCTTACTTATGGGAGTTAGTGGACATATGTCCTCACACTTTCTAAATTTGGTAGGAATGTTTGGCAGCGATTTAGATGCTATTGCTGATAATGATTTCAAACCTCGTCATTACTTGTGTTCACACGGTCATGTGCCGGGTTAATTAATATGTGAGCATCATCCTGTGTGCTGACCTTAAGGACCATCTTGCCTTGAAATATAAACCCGTGAGAAGTGCTTACCTCCTACTAAAACAACTTTCCTAATTCATACGTGGCCTGCTTACCATCAGCCTCTTCTCTCTCTGGTGCATCTTGCTTAGCTAGGTGAATCTTAATGAGAATTTATTTTCTCATGTCATGTCTCTACTAAAAAACTTTAATATCACACACACACACACACACATACACACACACACACACACACACACACACACACACACACACACACAGTTCCTACTTACCAAGAGGCAGTAAGCTAGACTAGCAGAAAACTACAAAAAAATAAGTAAGTCCTAGCTCCTGTTCTCAAATACAGTTGGATAAGGACAGAATTTGAAATCTTTATAGTCAATGGCTTTTACAATACCCTAACCTATTTTTTAAAACTTCTCTTCCACAGAGTCCTTGAAATCGAAAATATTGACTTCTTCTCTAGGAGCATGCTGTGTGCATCCTTGATTCCTACCTGGATAAATAAGTCTCCTTGCCTGTTTTCCCACTCCTTTCCCTTAAGATTCCAGCTTTTTCTGAGAGTACCTCCTGCCCTCCAGCCCACACAGAGGCACTTCACTCTGGCATGATGTATTCCTTTGCCAGTTAATTTTTTTTTATGCCCGGGTCTCACTTTGTTTCCAAATTGACTGTGACCTTTCTGTCTTATTTATTTTTATATGTCTCACACCTAGAAAATGTGCAGTATCTGTTCCCTTCTAAGAGTTTGCCACTTTACATCTTTTTTTTATTATTATTATTCACGAGGGGGACCTTGAAAGTTCTAAGTTCTTTTTAGCTTTCTATGTAGCTGAGCCCTTACCATACAAGAAAATAAAAAGTCTCCAGGTCTTATGTAAGTATCCCATCCTGGAAGAGACTGTACTGATGTGAGCACTATGTGTGCAGTTTGTACGTGAGCACATTTAGAGATGAAACTGAAGCAGAGAGGTAGATGGAGGATTGGGAGTCTGGATTTGAAGCCTCAGAAGCTCTTAACTAGGTCGTGTGGAACACACTCACAGATTTATTAATTTATAAAAGCAGATTCTGCCCAAAGTATTGTCTCTTCCCGGAAATTTCCACTCAGGGAAAAAAATTGTTTAGAAATGTGAAAATATGAAAAATAATTCCTTTAGAAATTTGATGAGTAGGGAAGAAACAAGGGGAATTGAATATTTTAAGGACCTCTTTTAAGAAGCAAAGATATTCTGAAGAGCTTTCCTTCTCTGATTAGCCAGATATTATCATCTGGGACTGTAACACAGGACTCATCTTCATTTTTCAACTCAGATTTTCCTAACTCTCTTTTGGGATCTCCGATCACAGTTTCACGGCCTCATTGTAATGCACAGTCTGTGACAGTGTCTGATTGCTTTCTGGGGGTTGCTTACCACTAACCACACCGTAGAGTGGATTCCTTCTGGGATGTCCCTCACCCTGAAGAACAAGGTAATTTACTCTTTAGGTTGAGGATTTCTGTTATTATTACTAATTTCTGTTGTATACTTTAAAAATATATATTTTTATTGATTTCAGAGAGAAAGAGAGAAGGAGAGAGAGATAGAAATGCAAGCAATGAGAGAGAGTCATTGATTGGCTGCCTCATTCATGCTCACCTTCTATTGGGGATCGATTCTGCAACCCAGATCTGTCCCCAGTCCGGGAATCTCACCGTGACCTCCTGGTTCATAGGTCGACATTCAACCACTGAGCAACACCGGGGTCTGGTATATACGTTTATACCGTTATAGCAAGCTACTAAAGAGAAACCTATTCTAAAAATGATTAGTATGAATTTATTGGTAAGGACTATCATATATTCTTTTGCAAGAAGTGAACCGAAAGACTTTCTAAGAGTGAATAACTTGGTTTGCATCCTTGCTTCTTAATAGCTATTAGGGCATTTGGATTAGAGAATGCTTTGTAAAAAAAAAAAAAAGTCAAGACTGATAATCTCTAATAGTAGCCGGTAATAAGAAGACAAATTCAAATATGCAACTCTGACAATCAATAAAAATAGTTGAGAAGTCACAGGATGAGAACAACTCTTATTCATGTTAAACTATGTCGATTGTTTTATTGATGCTCAGGAATCTAGCAAGTTCTTCCTTTAGCAACAGTGTTTATCCCATTGAAAGAAAACCCTACTTTGTCTCTTAACCACAGGAGAGAAAAAAATTGGAAATCTTTTTAGATATGTACATAAATATTGAATCCATAAATATTGGATCGATTGCTTTGTTTCCGTTGGACTCTGTGTTACAGAAGTCATCCCTGTTTTAGCAGAGCTGAGTCTGACCCTCCTCTAAACTATGTGTCATTGGCAAGTAAAACTAAATAAATAAAATTAATCCTTGAGGAACTGCAGTAAGAGAAAAATCCCCCTAAATATAAATAAGACTAGAACAGAATGTGCTCATTAAAAAATAGCACACACACAACTGACTACAGTTGCTAAAAGGCAACTGAAGAATTCTTCTGCCTGCTTCTGTAGGATTCCCTCTCTGTAGGTGTCTAACATTGTAAGCCACGAAAGCTGATGGAAACAGGTGCTGGTGAGACATCCTACAAGTGATGTGCCTGTGTTGACAGGACTAACAGATAGTTCTGTGGTTTACACAGTGTGTCTTTTGGAGTCTGTTTGACCAAAAGGGAAATCAGTGATGTAAAGAGATCTGCATATGAGATTATTTCATCAAGAACTATTTTGAATTCGTTGTCATTACTCATTTAGCAGTCATTGTAATGTATCTTACAGTACTTTAAATTATATCTCCACAGATACCTTATTTCATCAAACAGCTCATAAACCATTGAAAACTTTCCACAGATTTTTACTTCTTGGTATTTTTTCTTATGTACACAAAAGGAATTTGTTTTGGATTTCTGATTGATGCAGGAGATGTGGGGTTTAAAATATGATTTATATAGTCCCTTCTTGAATCAGCAATTTACAGAGAATCCTATCTAATAAAGAGGGAATATGCTAATTGACCTTCACGTCCTCAGAAGATGGTGGTACCCACAGTCACAAGATGACAGTGCTCAATCCCCTCAGCCCCGCCTCATCCAGCCTCAGTCCCCCAGTCCCCTCATCCCTGCTTCATCCAGTCAGAGTCCCCCAGTTCCCTCAGCCTCACAGGGGAGGGTAGTTGGGGACGGTCATGCCAGCGGGGGAGCAGTTAGATATCAATCAGGCTGGCAGGGGAGCAGTTAGGGTGCTATCACGCTGGCAGGCAGAATAGTTAGGGACAATCAGGCAGGCAAACAAGTGGTTAGGAATCAGCAGTCCCAGATTATGAGATGGATCCCAGATTGGAGAGGGTACAGGCTGGGCTGAGGGATGCCCCCCTCCTACCCCTGTGCATGAATTTTGAGCACTGGGCCTCTAGTAAGAACATAATTAGATGCATTTTAAGTCTAATTTGAACCTGTTTCAATGGGTACTTAAGGGCCTAATCTAGATGCTATAAAGTGATAGCACTTTATTTTCTAAATGCAGAAGTACAAGCTAGCAGAAGGCTCTAATTAACAGCATAGCAAATAATAGGATTGATTTTATCATGCACACAAACTTATGACTAATACGTAGGCATTTGTTATATAGTCAAATTCTTCACAGTTTAAGATGTGATACATCACATAAGCATTACCATTAGACAAGTGTGTAGAAAACAAGTTAGAAAAAAAGATGTTAATATAATAATCTAGAAGGGTTTGTTTGTTTTTTGTAAAAATGTCTGGTGATTTATGTTAAAATTTAATGATTTTTATATTCTATAATTTTTTTTGAAAAGGCAACATACTACTAACTAAAGATTAAAGGAAATGCTTTATTTCCCCCCAAAATAAAAAAGGGCAGTTCCATTTCTGTTTTTCCTTAAAGATACAAATGATGAGAAACAAGAAACTTTGCATGGTGAGTACTCAATATTGCATCACCATACATCTAATGATTTAAAAAGCAACAACTATATTTATAAGACCCATAGAGGGAATACAAAGGAACTGAAAATTTCCAACTGTATAAATTATTTTATTAATTTACAATTTGTAAAATTGGTGATTTATAAGTTATCAAAATATGGCCATCACTCACCATTATTTGTGGACTATAGATAATATTATTTGGCTCTCTATTGATGAATAGAAAAGAAAGAAAAAATATGGCAGGACTGAATGAGCTAAAATAAAGTTTCTCTTTTTTCTAAATGCTATAATTAATATTTTTTTATTTGTTCTGAATTTGCTGAAAGTTTATAATGACCATTGAGTTTATATATAATATTATAAACTCAACTATTGTTTTAGAGACCTTAAAACTCTGTAAGCAAAACTCTTTCCCACGATAGCAATTAGTCCCAGCAAGCTCAGCATAGCTCTCAGCTAGTCACCAATCTGGAGCATAAGTCTTAATATTTACAGATGCCTCTACTTGGAAGAATTACTGTACATTTAGCCAAACTCCATGTGCAGTCCTACAGCTGGTCCTCATTCTGCCCTTGAAATCGATCTTCCTCCCCCTTCTCCTTTCTCCTATTAAATTTCAAGCTTTCTAAAAAAAAAACAAAAAAAAACCAACTCATTTTTTAAAAGGTTTTTACTCACCATTCTAGTTGTTTTGTTTTAAACCTTTTCAGTGTATCTAGAGCACCATTTTTTTTTTTTTAAATGTTTAACACCTGGAACTGGACACTCTTCTGAGTGGTGTAGGCAGTAAGCAGTCAGATCTTATTCTGGACATTAATTTTCTGATAACATAGCCCAAACAGGACATTCATTTTTACCAGCTAACTAACACTAAGCGTTCATTGACCTCGTGGTTACTTAATAGTCATAGCTCTATTCCTTATGCACTATTACTTCCGTTCTTACACAATCTGAATTGATAAAGTATAGATTTTGAAACTGTGAATGGACAGCTTTCCAAATACGAGGAATGGGATTCCATCTTGCTGGTTCGTCTCTTTGTGTTCTGGATGGGAGCTTTAGGGTCTCTTCCCACGAGTGCATCCTTAAGGGAATTCTGGCCCCAGAACAAGTCAAGTGGAGCAAGTGAGCCTGGCATGCAAAGTCCTGTGTAACCAGGCCCTTCTGTGGCTCCCAGGGCCCCCGGGAGAAGGTACACCCGCATGGGAGGCAGAGCAGGCCACGCCTCACTTCCCATGTCTAGTCTGACTCTCATATTTGTTGCTCGGTCTTCTCGTTCAAGTGGTGACAAATTAGGACTCCTACCTCTTTGAAAGCCCCCTATGGTGCCATTAAAAGCCTTTGAAGATCTCACCCAGACCTGCCTTCTAATCTTGTGTTCTGCTGATGGCTACCGATTCTTTTCTTAAACAACTAAACACATTTTTTTTTTTCTCTCGCTAGTCCCTAGATACATTCATACTACATTTATGCTTCTGTCTGTGCTAAAGCTGCCTGGACCATTTCTTCCAAACTTATTTATATTTACTCTCTCTCTCTGGCATCTTTTATTATTATTATTTTTTTAAATATATTTTTTTATTGATTTAAGAGAGGAAGGGCAATAGCAGGCTAATTTTTAAGTTGGTAATTTGGGATGGCGCGCTCTCTCTCTCTCTCTCTCTCTCTCTCTCTCTCTCTCTTTCTCTCTCTCTCTCTCTCTCATCAATTCTCTGTCTTCCTCACTTCCTACTTCTAATTCAAGGTCTAGCTCAAATGCCATCTCTTTGGAAAAGCATGGATTTCCCTGCTCAGAATTGACCTCTGCCTTCCCAATATTCCTATGGAGACAGTGTACCTTCGGTATTTCACTTTCATATCCTGTCCTATATTCCGGGCAGTCTTGTTTCCATCTGTTTGCCCCATACAAGGAGCAGGTGGCATATACATTGGCATTGTGCTTTCTGGCTGTTGTCATTTTTTAGGGAAGCCTCCCAGCCAGGCAGAGAGGTCAAACCACGGGCTACGCACATGTTCTCTTTTCAGTGGCAAGGAGATCCTGGCCTGCCTCATCAGAAATAACGGGCTCTCTCTGAAACGCTGCACTGCACCAGGCTTCTCCCTGTCTGTCTCGAGGACTCTCCATATGTCTTTGTTAACGTGAACCTGACACTAATCCTGTTGCCTTTCTCAGCTCCTGCCTACCTGCCTTTTCTCTCATTACCAACATTTTGCTATTTCTTTTGGGGAATTAAAAAGAATCTACTTTAGCCGAAACCCGGTTTGGCTCAGCGGATAGAGCATCTGCCTGCGGATTGAAAGGTCCCAAGTTCGATTCCCATCAAGGGCATGTGCCTTGGTTGCGGGCACATCCCCAGTAGGGGGTGTGCAAGAGGCAGCTGATCGATGATTCTCTCTCATCCATGTTTCTAACTCTCTATCTCTCTCTCTTCCTCTCTGTAAAAAATCAACAAAATATATTTTTTAAAAAGTATCTATTTTAACTATTATGGTGGGGAGCATGGGCATGGGTGAGACCCACGTCACCCTCCGGCCCACGCAGGGCTCCCCTGCCAATCAGGCAATCCTTAGTCTTGTTTCCAAAGTGGTTGCTTTAACAGTGGGCCTGTGACTCCCACCTCACTGCACGGGGAGATGTCACGTGAGGGGCTCTGGGAGGAATACCCGCAATCTAATTTAGGGGAGCGACAGGAGGTGTCCCCACTTCTTCCAGACCCAGTGGCAGGAGAGTGTGAGGGAGCCAGGTGGAGGACTAAGGTGAATGCAAAGCTGAGAGAGCAGAGAAGCCAACAGGTGCTGGCTTTCTGCATCAAACTGGGACTGCACTTCCCACCTAGAGTTATACGTTTATTTTTGTTCTCTCTCTTTTTTGTTTTCTTTCCCTTTTGGCTTGAGTCATTTGAGCCAGCTTTGCTCCTTCTAAACAAAAGCGTCATAACCAACAGCAACGCCTTCGGAACATTTCCCCAGATCTGTTATCCTCCTCCACCCCCCAACATCTTGGCAGCTGAAAAGCCCTTCTGATTTATAGACCCCGGGTTTATCAGTTTAGTCACCTCTAGGCTGCTCTTTGTGAAGCGTGGATCGGATGAGTGTCCCTCCTCTTTGCCCGCAGAACTGCACGCTGACAGGTCACGGTAACAGATGGGGGAACAGAACGTGAAGGATAAGGCGGGAGAATGAGATGTACCCTCGCGACCGTGCTGTCCTAATACAGCTCTGTGTACTTGGGCATCGCGTGGAGAAGCGTTACTTTCCAGGACATGCGTTTTCAGTGTTTAGGCTTTGGCGGAGGACTGGGGAACTCTCGGATGAGGCATGCTGTCAATCCAACTGCACCTCCTGTGGAGCGAGCCACCTGCTCCACAAAATGAGCAAGTGCAGTTTGTCATGGAGAAGGTGATGCACGTTGTTGATAACTTAAAACATTAAGCTGTCCTTCTAGAATGGGGGGGGGGGAGGGAAAGATCTTTCCTGCCAAGAGTCATTTGGATATTTATAACCGTACACAATTATCAACTTAAACATTATTGGCTGCTGTATTCTGTCCAACATTTCTTTAACTCACCCCTAATGCCTTGACAGGGCCAGACCAAATGACTTTGTCGGCCTTATAAGGCTCAAGGGCCGGAGTGTCCCGCCCATGCTCTAGAACAGTGTTTCCCAAAGTGTGGTACGCGTACCCCCAGGGGTACAGGAAGAGTTTGGTGGGGGTACGCGTTGCACTGGAGTTTGGTGGGGATATGCACTGAACCGTGCTTAGCTGCGCCTAATTCTATGTTCTCATGAGTACGAGGGGTACTCAGCGTTACGAAAATTATAGAAGGGGTACCCATATGTCAAAAGTTTGGGAAACACTGCTCTAGAGGATGGTCAGCTATTCTGTGATTGAGCTAGTCTTCCTTTTCAGTGAGATGGCCTCTGAGGGGACATGCAGGTGACACTTGTGTTCTTTTACCAGCACCAAGCACAGGCATCTCACTCCTTTGCTAGAGATGTTTCCTGGAAACAAAGACCTTCTCTCCCTTTTCTTCTTCCTTTAACTTCTCTTTCTCATCTCCCTCTTTCTGTCTCATGCTGACAAGACCAGGGATTTTTTTTTTTTTTTAATATCAATCCATCTTTACATTTCTTATCATAAAATCAGTAAAGGGACTATAACTGATCCAACCCAATCTTGATTCATGCTTAACTAGAGCCACCAGTAACTGTGGCTAGAACACAGACCAGAAGTAATCTGTTGACCAGCTTCTCTATTTCATGTTTTGAAGATGAAGCCTTCACTGAAAAGGCTATTTTTAGATTTTCAAGCTGCAGGATTCCCCTCAGGCATCAGTTGAACAGTCAGCCAAAGTTCTTGTGTTTTCTTCTAGGCAGTGATTGTAGAAGAGATTTGAGTAGCCACCGTTCCTCCCCCAGGCTTCCAGTTTGATCCAAATGAACACACACACACACACACACACACACACACACACACTCTGAAAACAAAATCAATTAATTTGGAAGTTCAACCAGTCTAGTCAACTTAATTGACACTGCACCTGCCTTGAATGTATGCAACTTGACACTTAAAACTCTATATGGATAACTCTCAACAAAGCAAGAACATTTTAAAACATTACCCATTAAAAAAATAAATACCCTGGTTTTGTATGTATTATGTTTACAGTATATCTAACATACACTTTTTTTTTTAATCAACATTTTTGGTTGACTTCAGATGTTTTGTTTGTAATTCAAACAAATCATTTCTGGTTAAGTGTGGGGATCAGTTGATCAGCCTTAACAACTTCCTCTTTTCTTTCCATTTCTTTCTTTCTTTTTTTTTTAATCTGGGCTATGCAGAAGGTGTTCCCTCTGAGGCCTGAATCTATTCATTCTTCAGCGGCTTGTACTTCACTAATGAAGAGTTCCAGATAGGTTATTCATTCATCATCGTCATCAGCACGGTATTAGCTGTCAGATTCACTGCCCAGCGCTCTTTGTCACTGGCCTTATTAAGGCCCAGCTGGGTTTATCTTTCGGGGCAGTTCATAGGCTGTCCTGTGTGCCCTGCCCAGAGAGGAGGCGTGGAATGTCACTCTTCCGTCCTAGTTGCCATTCCTGATGCTGCGAACCATTTCTCAACTCTTACTTAGTCACTTCCTTCCAGCTCCTGGGAGTGTGTGCTTGTTTCTTGGACTCGGTTGAGTAGCTAGCTGTTCAACACTGAGATGCGTGAATGGGTTCTTGATGTTGTCTTTGGCTTCCAAGAAGAGTTGGCTGCCGAAGAGGGTGACAAGGGTTAGAGATACATGAGACTGCATTCAAGTGTTTTTTTTTTTTTTTTTTTTAAACTTTTTTTGTGTTTCTAGTTAAGTAGAAGTATTGGCCCTTGAGGGCTTATCTGAATCAATCTTGTTTCTAGGGTGATGCGATCCAGTCTGTTGCCCAGCATGTGTTCACCTTGAGTTGACCCTTAGCTTGGGGTGGGGAAGTGGAGGAGGAGAATGGCCATGTCATGGTTGGACCAAGAAAGCTTGAGCCACTTATTAGCATATTCATGAGGTAGCAACAAAGCATGACATCCATGCCAGATAGTCTGTGAAATGGAGAAAGTATGCATACATTTTATCGCCCAAGTTTTGGTGAGTAATAGTGGATGAATAAGAAGAAATTTGGAATGCAAGTACAAGAAATGTTTTAAGATTTGTCTTAAATAATCTAAGGATTTTTTTTCCTAATTATATAAAAACATACAAGCATGAAGTCTTTTGGCAAATTCTACTATATACCATGGGGTAGATTTGCTCAGTGTGCATTTAACCATGCTTCCCTCTCTGCTACACCTTGGAAATATGTATAGATTTCCTTACTTCCTTTGAGGACTTCCCAGTCCGATGGAAAGGTGGATATACATGTACATGTAATGTGATGGTGGTTGAGTATTCCCTCTCATTTCCTGGGGTGTGGCCTTCCCCTTTTCCTTTATCACCTGCCGCCAGGTAACAATGACTTCCATTTGTCTCAGTGTGGGAGGCATGCCATTACCAAGGGGTTTTCCAATATAGCACCACTGAGAGGGGGAATGGAAAGCCCCCACACATCCCCAGTGATGGGAAGAATGGCTGACTCTATTGTAAGTGACAAGTGCTCTTCTCTGTAGTTTTGCGGAAGGTCCACAGACTTGAGTCACCTTTGTCTTGTAGTTTCCCTTCTCCATGTGACCTTGGTGGGTTTGGAGGGGATGCATGGACTTTAGAAGGGCCAACTCGGCACACCAGTGTGGTTCAGTAGAGTGTCGAACTAAGAATTAAGAGGTCACGGTTCAATTCTCTATCAGAGCACATGCTCAGATTTGGAGCTCAGTCCTCAGTGGGGGACGCACAGGAGGCAGCTGAGCAATGATTCTCTCATCATTGATGTTTCTTTCTCTCTTTTTATCTCCCTCTCTCCCTTCTTCTCTGAAATCAATAAAAATATTTATATGCATGCAAGTTCTTTGGTTGATCTCTTTAACCTACCCACCTTCCCCTGTCTTCCTTCTGTGGTTTCAAAGTCTATTCCATGGTTCTATGTCTCTGGATATATTTTGCTCATCAGTTTGTTTTGTTTATTGGATTCCACATATATGCATCACCCATAAACACAGACATTAGGGTGGTGCAGGCCTGGGATGGGGGCTAAAGAGATCTATGGGAAGAAAAAAGGGGACATGTGTAATATTTTCAATGATAAAGATTTTTAAAAATAATAAAAACATTAAAAAAAAAAGAGCCAATGCGTTTTCTACAGAAGGGAACTGGGCCCATTGTATCGTCTTGGAATATAATTTGTGCTGCTTCCTGACCAAGTCATAGCACTCCCATACCTGTGCTGGAACAACTCTGCATCTCGAACAAGCAGTGAGAATGCTCCTGATTGACAAGGGCCTGTCTCTACAAGCAAATGCAGGAGAGAAACGATTAATATTTGGGGATAGATACAATCTCACTAAACATGCGAGAACGGAGGTGTGAATAAAATAATCCAGGGAGTCAAAAGGAGGAAGTATTTACTATGCCTGGGCTTTGTCGGTGGAATTTTAAAGAAAACGAATTCATCAAAGATGTGAAGAAACGTAAGGATAGTTCGATCAGGAGAAGAGAGAAGCATTTCAGGCAAGAAAACGGTACATGCCAAGGATGCTATGGCCTCACCAAAACAAGTTTTTGTGTGTATGCATTTTATTCAAAGAAGGCGTATTATTGCAAAACAGAACCAGGCTTTGGCTAAGTTAACCAGTCAGCACAAGTTCACGGAGCATCTAACATCACAGTGTACAGACAAAATGTGCCTTCCTGGGCTACCTGGCTTCCCCTATTACACCATTTGGCTTATTTCTTTCGTGAGCTTTTGTCGTAATCTAGAATGACCTTGTTTGCTCACTTCTCCATTGTATGGACTGACGCGGAATGTAAGTGCCACAGGGCCAGAAATCTCCCATTTAGTGTGGCATCCTCAGCGTCTTGTGCACAGAATTTGATGTAATATTGCAGAAGTGGGGCTGCAAATCAAATTTTGGTTTCTCTTCCTTGTTTTATACTTAGTTGCTCATTGAATTCTTTCCAACCCTGTATGAAGTGATGAAGATAGACAACCCATGCAACCAGGACAAAAGGCATGTGCATTCTGGATCTCACTTTACAGTGACCCATTTTTTCCATAGTCCTCACCCCACCCCCACCCCCATGTACTCACTGAGTCATGGGCTGCCTCTTCAGTGACTTTAGAACAATTACACAAGCACAAGTTCCCTTTTCACACTGTGTGATGGACCGTGTTTCATGCCCACACAGTTGCACTTCCTCCTCGCTCACACAACCCTCATTTCCTTCAGTAGCCCAAATCTAGACATGATCACACCTCTGGACTAAAGGAGACTGGCATTAGTGTTACTCTATGCCCTCATTACCTCATGCTGATCCAATGAGACTTCAGAGAGAGATGTCTTTCCCTGAGGATGGAGGGGGAATCTTTTTTTGTTTTTAATATATATATATTTTAGAGTTTTTACAGAGAGGAAGAGAGAGGGATAGAGAGTTAGAAATATCTTTGAGAGAGAAACATGGATCAGCTGCCCCCTGCACATCCCCTTCTGGGGATGTGCCTGCAACCAAGGTACATGCCCTTGACCAGAATCAAACTTGGGACCCTTGAGTTCGTAGGTCATCGCTCTATCCATTGAGCCAAATCAGTTTCGGCAGAGGGCGAATTTTTTTTGTCTTCAATGCTCTACTTGCCAGTGGCAACTCTGATGGTGGTGGTTGACGAAGCTGAAGTGTAGAGGATTGAGTGGAAGAAGGTGCCAAGTCACACGGGAGCTCTGATTACATGATGCTGGTGTGGACCCTGTCTTGGGATTTCCATATTTTTCAAGTCAGCTTGGTTGGGATTTCCTGATACTTGTGGACACAATCATTCTGATGATAGATGCAAGCAAGGTGGCTCTGCAGGGGCAGCCCACTGAAGCAGACGTTCCCTGAGGGCAGTGCCTGGCTTGTTCACCGCTTGTCCAGTACCTGCGTGAATGTGGCTGAATGCATGAAGGCAACACTCTGGCTCTAGTTCTGGTTCTGGTTCTGGTTCTGGTTCTAGTTTGAGTTCTAATTCTAGTTTGAGTTCTAATTCTATTTCCAGTTCCCTTGAGAAACTTATTCTCAAGTCTGGCTTTTTATATTAATTGAGTTAGTGGAAGACCACTGACTCACCGCCATCTTGTCTAGACAATTATACAAAGTTGTATTGACAGCTAACAGTTAAATAAATAATATTGCCATTCAACACCATTGGCCAGCACTGTCAGAAGCACTTCACCTGGGTCAATCCATCTACTTTGAAAAAATATAAAAGGCAAAAAGAAAACCTGTACGGGGCTCTGTTACCACACTGTTCTAGAGTTGAGACTGGGGTCTCATGATTTGTCCATGTTTGGTCACTTAACCAGGAAGAGAGGGAGGTGGGATTTAAACTCAGGCCATCTAGCCTACCTGCCTTTATGCAGCACACAGAGGACACTTTTCCTAACAGGGTGACATGGTGGTAAAGAATTTTGGTAATCATTGGCTATCACATGTACTTTTGGGATTGGAAGAAAGTAAGACAGGAAGGGTAAACTTATTCTGATTTATGACCTGCCATTTCAGACTCAGCCTTCGGCGCTGTGCTCTCCACAAAGACCTCCCCTTGCTGCATGTAGCTCCTGTAAAGTGACGATACTAGTAATCAAAGTAGGATCTCTCTGCCATAATTTACTAAATGGATTGTGCATTGAAATGGTCACATTCTCAGGATCCTGGGTTATAGAAAACATATTAAAATTATCTTTACTTGTTTCTTTTTTCATATTTTCATGTGGCTATAGAATTTAAAGCTACATGTGTGACATATATATTATTACACAATATTATATATTATATTTATTATATTTGTATTGTATTATATTATATTATAAATTACGTTATATTACATTATATTAAAGGCTCAGCACATGACATCATGTGAGACCCAGGCCAGCCATGTAGGTAGGACCCAAACTGACTCCCACCACACTGGGCAGGAAGCAGGACCCAAAGTCAAGTCCCTGCCCACCTGCAAAAACCTCACCATGCACACAGCCTCCTGGTGACCAGTCTTTGGTTGTGAAGGCATCACATCCAATGGGCTTTTATAATAGAGATGATATTATATGTTACTAGAGGCCTGGTGCATGAAATTTGTGCATGGGGGTGGTGGGGATGTACCTCAGCCCAGTCTGCAACCTCTCCAATCTGGGACATTTCTCTCACAATCCAGGACTGTTGGCTCCCAACTGCTTGCCTGCCTGTCTTCCTGATTGCTCCTAATTGCTTCTGCCTGCCAGCCTGATCACCCCTAACCACTCCCCTGCCACCTGGTTTAATACCTAACTGCTCCCCTGCCAGCATGATTGCCCCGAACTTCCCTCCCCTGTAGGCCTGGTACCTCTCAATTGCCCTCCCCTGCTAGCCATCTTGGGGTGGCCATCTTGGGTCCACATGGGAGCAGCCATCTTGTGTGTTGGAGTGATGGTCAATTTGCATATTACTCCTTTATTAGATAGGATAGAGGCCTGTTACATGGATGGGGGCCAGCTGGTTTGCCCTGAAGGGTGTCCTGGATCAGGGTGAGAGTTCCTTTGGGGCATGGGGTGGCCTGGGCGAGGGGCCTGTGGTGGTTTGCAGGCTGGCCCTGGTATCTGGGATTTACTTATCTTCTATAATTGAAACTTTGTAGCCTTGAACAGAGGCCTGGGCCAGCTAGGAAGCTTGGCTTCCTCCATCACTAGGGAAACCCAAGCCTCCTGCTCACTCTGTGGCCACAGCTATTTTTGTTGGGATTTATTTGTCTTCTATAATTTAAAACAAAGGCTAGAACAGTGGTCGGCAAACTTTGAGTGGAATCTAGGGCTGGCCAGGGTGTGCAGGAAGCTTGGCTTCCTCCATTGCCAGGGAAAGCCAAGCCTCCTGTTTGCTCCATGGCCACAGTCATCTTGGTTGGGTTAATTTGCATACTTGCTCCTGATTGGCTGGTGTACGTGGCTTATGGGTGTAGCCGAGCATGCATATTACTCTTTTATTAGATAGGATTGGATAGCACTACTTTACTGACTTTGTGTTCAGTGCTGTTTCTGGCTTTAAAAAGATGCCACAGATCAGTGATATGTCACTAATATTAATATCTTCAATAGTGAATGGATGATGGACCCTTTTCTTAAAACTAAAATTATTTCTGGAATGATTGGTATTAGCCTCTCTTACAGTGTTAATTATCTTACAGGCACTTTTGTGGAATGTTATAGAATTTGTCCAGCTCTGGAATCTGAAAGCAGACATGAGAAGAAGTTAGAAAGAAGTAGAACTTCATGCTCAACGGCCCTGTCTGCAAGCTCTCGCCCTGTGTGAGAATGCACTGTTTTGTGCCAAGTGCAGATTTAATATTGTAAACTTCCCAGGAGGCAGGGCAAAGGTCTGCTAAGTACCACCTGGTTTTCCAACCAGAGCTTTATATCTGGTCTTTCTCAGACGACATCATGTCCTGTCTCAGTCTACATATTTTTCTCAGCTCTCTTAATATTGCAGTTTCAAAATGCACGAGGCATACATGACCTGTGGTTGCATATCAAAGCTAAAGACTGAGAATTTAATTTGGGATGCAAGTGGGAATAGGCTTCTGAGATTGGAATTGGAAAAAAAATCACGTTCTTTCTCACCCTAAAGCAGGCCGCAGCAAATAGTGGCTTCTCACTCTCCTTTTTGGCGCGTTTCTCTTTTTCATTATTTTGATTTTGGTATGACGTCTGTACATGCCTAAGATATACACCAGCTAAGTAAACATCCAGTCCCCCTCCTAAGGGAAGTTTCCATATAGGTCAGTGTACTTTTTAAACCATATAAATATCAGATTAACTTGGGATTCAAAAAGACCTAATGCTAGGATCTTATCCAAGATCCACATAGTTTAGTGTGTGTGTTTTTTTCCCCCCTAAATTTGCAAGGCAAAAAATGTAAAGCTAAGATAAAAACCTATGTAAATTCCTGGAAGAAAAAATTGTTTTTTGCATATGAGTTTAGCAAATTTAAATGAAAAGCGTGATATCACTGCAGGCATTTTTACTGAAGAGCATGTGAATCAATCAGTGATCAATCAACGAGCTAACCAGTTAACGAATGGCCACTGGGTGCTGAGTATCTTCCATGCCTGGACTTTTACCCATTCCTCTGAAAAATCAATGAGGATAAGCTAACATGGTCCAGTTGCTGCCCTTTTAGTTGGAAGATAAAAGGGAAACCCACTTGGCAGTATTTTGTAGAGGTGAGCTTGGGCAGAGCCTTGAACAATGAATAAAATTTAAGGGAAGAAAGATCAGTTCTAAGGAAGGAATACAATTGGATTTAATAATCATAAGAGAGAGGAATATATCTAAGAACAAAAAGAAAGCCCAGCAGTGAATATTACTGGTCAGTGGTGAGAAACAATTGAAAGGGCAGAAAAAAATTAAAACAAGTAGTGGACATTTTTAGCCTTAGGTATAGAAGTTTACTTTGACTGGAGACACTCCAGAGAGTTGATACCTTTTTTTGGTTGTAAGAGTGACGTGAGAAAAGACAGACTAGGGGGTAAATGAGAAGCAGGACACGGGCTTTGAGACATCTTGGGATCTCATTGAGAGGATGACAGCGGTGAGTAAGCACCTGGCTGTCATGAAAGAAAGAGATGCCCGAGATATCCCGAAGGGCCCTTTATTGGGCTGGATGACTAGGCTGGCTGATGAGCTTCCAGAGCTCTTGTTTGGGAGAAAAAGAAAATGTCTTTAGTTGTGATTTTGACCTTCTAGTCTTTCTGTTCTTTTCCTTCTCAGTAGACAACTATTTCTTTTGCTTTTTCATATCTTTCTTGCCTAGAGAAATCTTCATGAATATTTACAACAACAAAAAAAAAAGAATCAAGGAAATAGCTTTCAAATATACATCCTTATCCAAAATATCACAGCGCAATGCAAGATGTCATCTCACTTCCCCTTTCCCCTTACTCAAACGGTTTCTCTACCATTAAGATTCTCCCCTTCATCCATGTGAAATCTACTCGTTCTTTAAATCTCATTAAAAAAAAATGGGACTTCACCATTCTTGATTCACTCAAGCTTAAGGTATTTGTCATCAGTAGTCAGAGCCTACTTTACGTTTTAATTTTTGTACCTTATTCCATCCGGCACTTAGTCGTTTCTTCTTGGAAAACCGGAAATGTATTTTCCGTGTCTTTGATATGTGTTCCCTGTATGGTTTAGATCAGTGTTCGGCAGAGAGTAGATGATGTGTAATTTGCTGTAAAGAGACCCTGGATTATTTGGTGACACCATCCTGGTGTAGGCACATAGTATTATCATTTGGGCTATGACTGTGTCTCCTAACTCATCCTTCTGTCTCCAATTCATCCTTCCTATTGCAGCCCAAAACTCTTTTATGTGCGCGCGTGCGTGTGTGTGTGTGTGTGTGTGTGTGTGTGTGTGTGTGTGTGTGTTTCTGTACATTTTGGCTGAGATTGGCACCCCATTGCTTCAGAATAAAATCCTAGCCTTCAGTATTCAAGGCCCTCTACCACCTGGTCCCAGGCTATGCCCACCTGAGGCCTTATCCTCCACATGTGCTGAGGTCTCGTCATGCTGGATCCTGGTCCAGGATGGTTAGCCTCAGGCCTCTGTCTAATGCTGTTGCCTTAGGCTAGGACAGTGGTCGGCAAACTCATTAGTCAACAGAGCCAAGTATCAACAGCACAATGATTGCAATTTCTATTAAAAAATATATATATATTTTATTGATTTTTCACAGAGAGGAAGAGAGAGGGATAGAGTTAGAAACATCCATGAGAGAGGAACATTGATCAGCTGCCTCTTGCACACCCCCCACTGGGGAAGTGCCCGCAACCAAGGTACATGCCCTTGACCGGAATCGAGCCTGGAACCTTTCAGTCTGCAGGCCGACGCTCTATCCACTGAGCCAAACCTGTCTCCTCTGCAATTTCTTTTGAGAGCCGGATTTTTTTAAACTTAGACTTCTAAAGCCACTCCTTCAAAATAGACTCACTCAGGCTATGGTATTTTGTGGAAGAGCCACCCTCAAGGGGCCCAAGAGCTGCAGTTTGCCAACCAGGGGGCTAGAACATACTTCTTACCACTGCAGGGGGTTCCTCTGTTAACCTTTTGGGTCACAGGAGAAGCTCTTTGGGGTTGTCGCCCCTTCGTTGGGATGCCAAAAGCCGGGTATACGCCATCTCCTTGCCATTGACAAAAATGCAGAAGTGATTTCCTAGAGCATCTCGTCCAGACCATGCGAGTCTCCGTACAGGTCAGAGCCAGCCACTTAACAGCGGCGACAACCTATGAAGTCAGATGCAGTCCGTCTTTACCTGCCGTTTTGGGCTAACTCTGTCGGAAAACAGAGTTAGAATTGGCAGAGTGCCTGGCACAGGACGGGCACTTTCTAGACTCTATCCCTTCCAGATACAGATTCTCTTCACTCGCCAGCCCCTTCAAGGCGAGCATCATCAAATACTATGGTCAACACACCAATCAGCTGCCCCTCTACCAAAGACCTGCTTTCCATGAAATTTCGGGTGTTACTTGAAGCAACCCGTTGAAACTTATAGATTGCCTCCCTCTGCTCACGTGACCGATAATAAATAGACAATTCCTTCTCCCCGCTCCACCTCCTGGGGGACTGTCTGAAATACTCCTGGGCTTAAAACATACGAAAAAGGAAACACTGTCCAAACGAATGGACTGTGGATCCCGTGAGGAACACCACGAAATATTTATTTGTGGAGGTATGTCGTGTCTAATCTTGGATCTATTTCAGTGTGTTCCTCTAGAGAACATTGGAAAATATACCACCTGGATCCTGATTCGAGCCTGTCACTGAGCAGCCCTGAAAAGGTCAAAACTCTTGTGTGTGTGTGTGTGTGTGTGTGTGTGTGTGTTGTGTGTGCGCGCGCACGTGTGACTGCAATCTGGCTTCTCCTATTACAAATCAAAAGTCATAGAGAAAAAAAAAAAAAAAAAAAAGAGAAAAAAAAAAAAAGTCATAGAGAAAATGCTTCGTAAGAATATTTCATTTTTTTGTCGAAGGAAAAAGCTCGGCCAATACTATCAGACATGGATGCCAATGGGGCTTTTGAAACCCTGTCCCTGGTTCTTTTGTGTTGTTGGAAGACGCTTCTTAATTCACCCAAATGCATTCACCAGACCTCTGACTGTTTATTCACCCCATGTGCCAGGCCTGGTGCTGGGTGCTGGGTGTTGGGACTCAGCAGTGAGCAGAAAAAGACACATCATCTTCCAATAGTGGCATCAAACATTGGAAAGAGGAAAGATCTAAACCAGTGGTCGGCAAACTCATTAGTCCACAGAGCCAAGTATCAACAGTACAACGATTGACATTTCTTTGGAGAGCCACATTTAAATAATATATATATATATATATATATATATATATATATATATATATTATTGATTTTTTTACAGAGAGGAAAGGAGAAGGATAGAGAGTTAGAAACATCTATGAGAGAGAGACATGGATCAGCTGCCTCCTGCACAACCCCCACCGGGGATGTGCCTGCAACCAAGGTACATGCCCTTGACCGGAATCGAACCTGGGACCTTCCAGTCCGCAGGCCGACGCTCTATCCACTAAGCCAGTGTTTCCCAAAGTGTGGTGTGTGTACCCCCAGGGGTACGAGAAGAGTTTGGTGGGGGTATGCACTGCACTGTGCTTAGCTGCGCCTAATTCAACGTTTTCATGAGTACGAGAGGTACTCAGCGTTACGAAAATTACAGAAGGGGTACACATATGTCAAAAGTTTGAGCCAAACCGGTTTTGGTGAGAGCCAAATTTTTTAAACTTAAACTTCTTCTAACGCCACTTCTTCAAAAATAGACTCGCCCAGGCCGTGGTATCTTGTGGAAGAGCCACACTCAAAGGGGCCAAAGAGCCGCATGTGGCTCGCGAGCCGCAGTTTGCCCACCACGGAGCTAGGATGACCAAATAAGCTACATAGTAGAACACGAACTGTACTAAAAGGCTCTCCACTAGAGAGCCTGGTGCTCTGAGCATGTCTCCAAGGGGATCTGACCTTGGTGAGGAGGTCAGGAAAGCCTTCCCCGAGGAAGTGACCGTGGCCTTGAGAGATGAACGATGATGAGTAAGAACTCAAGCAGCATTCCAGGCCCTGTGAAACCAGTCGGCATGGCACCTACAAGCGGGCGGAAGTAGGCCAGCGTGGCTAGCAGAGAACACTGGGGACAAGGTTGGAATGGAAGGAGGGGTCAGACCATGAAGGAGTTAGACCCTAGTTGGGATTGCACCTTTATCTCCTGAATTGCTTGGGGGAACCTGTCAAAGGTTTACAAGCCACAGGAGACAAGAGCAGCTTTATGTCTTGAAAGGGTCCCTAGAGTTAAAAAGCAGAAAGCGCATTAGGGGAGGGGAAGGAATGGGGGCGGGGGGGGGGGGGCGCGGGGTAAGCAGTCTCCCAGGCATCAGATGGTGGCTCCTGCGACCAGGGTGGTGACAGAAAGCAGGCCGCTGGAGACGGGAAGTCAACGGCACAGGACCTGGTGACAACTCGGACATGTGGCATGGCTCCCGGGTTTTTCTGTTCGGCCAGGACCTTTCCAAATCCAGGCTCGTGCAGACCTGACATAATTTATTCTCCGAAGAAATATCCCTCTCCGTGACCCTTTCCCTATTCACGGAGCACCTATACATATGTCGTTATTCATATGTCATTCTGGCCTGCTGGTGGCACGGGAATGAGCGAGGCCATGTCCGTCACGAAGCTGGTGCCTGTGTGTGCCAGAAAGTCTGCTTCAAGTGAAACCCGCTCAAGTACAATGGAAACCGAACTTAAAGGACAGGCCCTGGCCAGTGTGGCTCAGTAGGTCAAGCATCAGCCCTTGTACATAAAGGTTGCCTGTTGAATTCCAGCTCAGGTCACCTGCCCAGGTTTCGGGCTTGATCCCTGGTAGAGGGGTGCACAGATTAATGGATGTTTCTCTCCCTCCCTCGCCCTCTCTCACTAAAAATCAATGAAAAACAAAAACCAAAAACCATGAACTGTGGGGAGAGTAAGAATGTCTAGCCGAAACCGGTTTGGCTCAGTGGATAGAGCGTCGGTCGGTCTGCGGACTGAAAGGTCCCAGGTTCGATTCCGGTCAAGGGCATGTGCCTTGGTTGCAGGCACATCCCCGGTAGGGGGTGTGCAAGAGGCAGCTGATTGATGATTCTCTCTCATCGATATTTCTAACTCTCTTTCTCCCTCTCTGTAAAAAATCAATAATAATAATATATATATATTTATTTATTTTAAAAAACCATACTTAAAAAAAATGAACAGGTTACTAACTTAAAAAAAATAATGTAAATGAGGTCTGTTTTTGCGTTACAACGTCCCTTCCTCCCAGGAATCAGTGGGATAGGCAGGAATGTGTCAATCTAGGAGAGGGGACTCCCAGGTCAGAGCTGAGGCCTCATTCCTTGGGCTCAGGTTTCCGAATCCAAGAGAGAGCTCCCTTTTTTTTTTTTTTTTTTTTTTTTTTTTTTTTTTTTTTTTTACTTTTCATCCCATCCCCCCTTAATTTTTGCCTCGCCTCACCGCCCCCCTCCCTCTTACATCTTTTTCTTGGCTGAACCCAGGCAGGGCGATCAGAATTTTTCCTCCTGACCTGTCATGGAGAACAGCCTCAGGTGCATATTTGGGAAGCTCAGGCCAGCGCTCCATAGGGGAACTTGGAACCCAGGGGGTGTCAGAGAGGCTGGCCTGCATTCACCGGGCTTAGCGTCTGTCTCCTCATTTGGGAAGCTTAGTTACATGAGTGACATTGTTTTTGGTCTCCCATTTAGCTGGTCTTGAACAGAACCTCACAAACAGGACTTGGGGGGCCGTGTTCTTTCGTTTTCATTATGCACAAGCTTGGTGTGTGTTTTTTTGCGAGATTACATTGGAAAGCTTGATCCCAGGGTGACTCTGAGGATGTGATCATACAGTTTCTGACTTAGGTAAACCTTGTGGAGCTGGGACCATTTCCCCCAGCTATTCGGAGAAACACCCACTCCGATCTGTCAGAAAGGGGATGTATGCCCTTGATTCTGCCGTTATTTCCCGTGACCAGCCCAACAACAAAAAAACATCCAGATCTGGACGCAATAGTCAGTGACATTATTTATCAAAATAAATTTATTAAAAGTATGCAAAGACCACTTCAAAGGTTAGCTGCCTTCAGGACATGTTTTTGGCACTCACAACGGGCACTACTTCCTACACAATAATAGCACTCACTCCGGGACACACCGAGGGGCAGTAAAAACACAGACCGTGTCAGCTGTCAGGGTCCCGAGACCCCACGGGGCCCAAGATCTGCAGTCACGAGCACATGGGTATGCTTGCACGTAGTAAACACGTTAACATCACTTAGTACAAAAAACGAACTACAACTAAGACCACTGTGTGGCAACAGGGACCGACGTTGGGAAAGATGTACAGCCAGCGACTTAGGGCCCACAGGATCCCAGGCCCCACTGATTTCAAAAATGCTTTTTGGACCAATAAGTATTTCATCCTTCTCTTTCCATCCCAGGTACCTGCCCTTCCCACGGGAGACATCCCCCCGGATCAGACCACGTGCTCCCAGTGTGTGTGTGCTGTACAGTCACGGACACGGAGGCCACCTCGGTCGGGGCAAGCCTCTCCTGGGGGGGCTGCCAGCTCCCCAGGGCGCTCCCCAACTCTGAGTCAACAGTTCTGAGTGACGTCTCCCCAACACCCAGGCTGCAGTCAAGGTCAGTCCTCCGGGGAAGGTCACGGCCTTTCCCCCTCGGGGACAAAGTGAAAAGTCCTCCACGCCAGGGGGGGGTCGCTGTCATCTCATGTGGCGTGGGCCTCCTCGGCGACCTGGGGCTTTTTACACAGATCCTGGTAGAAGGCCGACTCCAGGAAGCGGGGGTAGGAGTTGTTCTCCATGAGGCTGTACACCCTCTTCTGGGCTGTCGCAAAGCAGCCACTCGTAGCCTCTTGGATGTTCTGGGCAATGAGCGTCTTGGTTTGAAAGTCTATGTTTATCTGAAACGATCCAACAGAGAGAAGTGCTTTATTCCATATTCAGAGCTAAGATGGTTGAGTCTATTTAATGTTTGAAAACCAACAATCCCCCAACTGTAACATCTGATTAGCTTCTCCAGCCACTGAAGAAACTTAGTTCAAAGCCTGGGTTAGAGGAAGCACGTTGCTCCCATCCCTCCTCCCCCCTTTTAATTTAAGATTTCTCAGCAACGCTTTTGGTTTCATTTTGGTGCTAAGAATGTTCAGAATGTGCTTAACACGGGGATTTTTCCTTTTCTTACCTCTTTGGGGGCCTCTTTTTCTATGAAGTCCGTGTAGATCTTCTTTGCTTTTGAGGACAGCTTTTGGGGTGACTTGGTTTTCTTAAAGTCTTCGCAGGCCAGCCAGAATTCGATGTTTTCTTCACAGAATTCCGATTTCAGAAAAGCCCTGAACGCAGCAAGACCATCTGAAAGGGAAGGCACGCAGAGTGTGAATTAAGTGACCAAATAATCCCTTTATCTTTTTCCCCCCCTACGTCTCCCCGTCCCCCTGCACCCATATGTTATTATTTCTATATGAGAGCAATATCTTAGATTGCACTCAAAACTTGTAATCCTCAGGATTTAGCTCCTTCAAGACGTAAGAAGCCAGTGGGCAAAATGCGCAAGTTGGCACGCCGCTCCGAAGATCTAAATCCTGGGCTTCACTGTCAATGCAAATATTTATAGGGAGCCCTACATGCTCTGGGAACCGTGCCTCTCGCAAACAGCGCGTGTGCAATGGAAAAGCTGAGTCAACCTCAGCAAAGAGCAACTGCCACTGTAAATTATTTAGGCTCGTTTTCACCCCCACCTGGAATGAATCAACCCTGCACGGCCACGGTTCAGCGCTGGGGAATAGAGGAGAAACACGGGCCTCGTGTGGCAGTGCCTGTCCAGCCGCTGTCCCTGTTGCATGGACACGACCTCGCTAGACCCTGGGGACGCCTGAGGCGGATGACATTCAAGTGGCCGACTTACATTTGCTGGCGAGCAGCTCATCGAAGGCTTCCGACCACAGCTGTGCCTCCTCGGGGGAAGGCCTGCAAGAGAAGAGAAGGTGCAGGTGAGCTGAGGCACCCCAGAATCCTGCTCCCTGTTCCCGTGAGGCAGACAGCGCACCGGCTTTGCCAAGAACGAGGTGTCCAGCTCACCTGATGTAGGTTTGCTGTTTGCTTTTCTTGCCGGTCTTGGACTTCTCAGGAGAGGAGGAATGTTGCAAGAAGTAGCTCAAGCGAGCCTTCCAATCTTTTAACCTGCAAAGGAAGGAGGAGAAAAGATTCACTAAACTGGCAACTTGAAATTGCTACTGCAGCTGATGGCGTTGTTTTTTTTTTTTTTTAACTAAAGCCTCCCAGGAAATAGAGACAAACTGAAGTGAGATAAAACAAGAACTCTTTTTTTAAGCGCCTTGTTTAATCCCTGCACTTCTGTGTTGAGCACAATTAGTTTCTTTCATCCGTCGGAACAGACCTATTAGTTTTGTGTCTCAGGGAAGGGCCACCTAAATGACTAGGGTCGTTTAATACATTTCGTTTGCACAGTTCAAAAGGCAGATGGCATTTCTGGCCCGAAAAAGGCAGCCGTTTTTTGTCTGCAACGTTAATTATAATCCCTGGACATTTCACACTTGAAATGCCAGTGGAACTGGCCTGAGCCAGTCACGCTCATGTCCTTTCTGCCCGCAGAGGAGAAGGCTCTGGACCAGCCAGAGCTGGTACAACAAGGAGGGGGTGTGTGACCGACCCTCCCACCCCCTGCGACAACACTCATCCGAAGCAGACGATCCACTCAATTACCAAGTTAAAAGGAAAAAAAAAAAACACAGAAAAAAAGAAGTGGATTTAAAAAAGAATATATCCAGAGCAGCAAAAATATCTCCATGCCTGCCGCTCTGTAAGCTGCTCAGAACTTAAAAACGCAACATAGGAATGAAGGGGATGCGCTTAGCCGCCCGCAGCAGGGGGACAAAAAGCCACCCCCCAATTTCTCACCCGCCTCTCCCATCGCATAGGAATCAAGAAATTTCTTCAATTCCTCAACTCTATCTCCCGGAGAGTCCTTCGCCCATGCATCAAAGCACAGACCACAGGGATTTAACCTCACTTAGCCAATTAAAGTTTTGCACATTTTTTTTTTTTTTTTTTCCCTGCAGAGCCGCAGCCTGCATAGTTTCCTATTGTCAAAGCCGAGCCTCTAGGCACCCGGGGAGCTCGGGGGTTTGCATCCTGCAGCAAACGCGGGGAGCTCGCTCGGGCGGGATCAGGGGGAAAGAAGGCGGTACTCACAAGGTCCGCTTCATCTTCTCCCGCTTCTCCTCGCTCTTGGGGCTGCTGCCAGAGCTCTTGTCCATGGACCCGCAGTCGTGGTGGACGGCCAGGAACATGGCACTTTGCATTCTAGTCCTGCCTGCCGCCCGGGCCGCTGCTGCCGCTGCTGCTGCTGCTGCCGCTGCGGGCGGCGGGCGAGCCGGCGGCCGTATTTATAACGCGCGGAGGGCGCGCGCGGGGGCGGGGCTCACGACGCCGGCCACGCCCACGCGCGGCGCTGATTGGCCGCCCGCGGACGGGCCAGGGGGCGGGGCCGGCGCCGGGCCGGGGCGGGGCGGTCACGTTCGCCCGCCCGGAGGGTCTGCAGGCGGGGGCGCTGCTGACGTCCCTCGGGCGGGCGGGACGCCCTGGGCCGCCCGCGGCCGGTGCGGGTGCAGACAGACCGGGACCTCGCCGGGAGCTCCCGCCGGCGACCTTGGCCGAGGCCTGGCGGCCGGGCGGGGTCAAGGGATGTGCCTGCTGCCAACTTGGCTGCAGGCCTTGCAGGGGGTGGGGTGGGGAGGATGGGGGAGCTGGGGCTTCCCTCCCCTCCCCTCCCTTCCCCCTACCCCGTGTGCATGCTCCAGACCCCAAATCGGGGGAGGAGGAGTCCCCGCAAGGAAAGGCTGCACGCTGCGAACCCAGGGCTGTCGCCTTTCTTTCCTTCTTTTTAAAAAAAAATATATTATTATTGATTTTTTTTTTTTACAGAGAGGAAGGGAGAGGGATAGAGAGTTAGAAACATGGATGAGAGAGAATCAGGGATCGGCTGCCTCTGGCACACCCCCCACTGGGGATGTGCCTGCAGCAACCAAGGTCCATGCCCTTGACCGGAATCCGAAAACCTGGCACCTTTCAGTCCGCAGGCCGATGCTCTGTCCACTGAGCCACACCGGTTTAGGCTATCGCCTTTATTT
This sequence comes from Pipistrellus nathusii, assembly GCA_963693515.1. Lineage (NCBI taxonomy): Eukaryota > Metazoa > Chordata > Mammalia > Chiroptera > Vespertilionidae > Pipistrellus > Pipistrellus nathusii. Next base: position 5,799,511 of record OY882877.1, read on the forward strand.
CAATTGAACATTGTCTCCTCCCCAGGGAGCCCCTCTCCTGTTCCCCTGTCTGTCTGTCACCCCATTTCATTAGCGGAGGGACGCAGGGAATGGGAGGAGGCACAGGGACTGCAGGGGGCAGGGGGTGTGTGACCTCCTGCAGCGGGGAACACGTTGGGCACCGAACAGGAGCAAGGGACTGATCAAACGTTGTGCATTTTGTTCACCGATGGACACGTGGCTGGGTCTGCCTGCTGGGCTCAGCCTTATGAAGCTCAGCAAGTCCTTGGCTGCCTCTTCCCAGAGCAGAAACCACAGGATTTCCCGATGATGACAGAGGTGGAGGAACATACCGAGACCTCGCTGCTGCAATGCACCAGCATCACCATTCCCGGTTAGGATGCATGCAAGGCGGCAGGAGTTCCTCCATGAGTCATTCCTGGTGGTGGGCTTAGAATTTACCAGAACACTTAATCAGAAAAAAAAAAAAAAAAAAAAAAAAAAAAAAAAAAAGGGAGGAGAGGGAAAGGAGAAAGCGGTTTCCTTTGAATTAAGTTTGATGTGTTCATTCTTCAAAGATCATCTCTGCTGCAGCAGCCTTTCTGTGGTTTGATTGGGTAAGGCCAAATAGCTTGCTAACCTCCACCAGGAAATGCTTCGGTTTCCGATAACGTTTATTAGGACCCAATCAGCGGGATATTGGCGTGGCTTTTCCCATCCAGCGTCCAGGCAGACAATACAGTTAACGGCGTGGCATTGACTGGCTGCACATCTTCTCCCTGCTTTACGTGAGAACGGCTCAAAGACGACTGGAACTAGCTTAGCCTATTCTGAGGGTGAGCTGCCAGTAGCTGGAACTCCAGGTTTGACTGGGGGATGGTGAAATCTGCAGCTATTACTGGAGGAGAGCCTCGTGCTGTGTTAGGGGAAGGAACACCATGTAGATATCAGGAATAAGCAGTGTACCGTGTCTGCGTGACATGTAAGAACGCCGGTTTTGTGAAGCACACACTCCTCATCTCTAAAAAAGAACGCTGCTTAGGACTTCCTGAGTCCATTTGCACTTCCCGACGATTCAATACCTATTTATTAAACACTCACCAATAAAAACCTCCATGTATTTTTCACGTAGCACACGGGAAGGCGGGCCTCTCGCAGGGGGGGAAGGCCCGTGGTTCTGAGAAAGAGGCGGCGGGGAGAGAGCTGGACGTGGGTCGGGGCACAGATTGGAGTGTCGGCTTAATCCCCAAGTGCTAAGTGAAGCTGGGACAATCCCATCACACCTCCTGGAGTCCCAGTTTCTCGCCTGTGCTAAGAGTAATGAGTCTCGAGGAAACCGGTTTGGCTCAGTGGATAGAGCATCGGCCTGCGGACTGAAAGGTCCCAGGTTCGATTCCGGTCAAGGGCATGTACCTTGGTTGCGGGCACATCCCCAGTAGGGGATGTGCAGGAGGCAGCTGATCGATGTTTCTCTCTCATCGATGTTTCTAGCTCTATCTCTCTCCCTTTCTGTAAAAAAATCAATAAAATATATTTAAAAAAAAAAAAAAAGAGTAATGAGTTTTTCCCGCCAACCTCCTTGTCTCTTACCTGACTCTGATGTGAAAGGCCCCTGTAAGAGCTAAAGTCTCATGCAGAACCTTGTTGGTCAGTTGTGTGTGTGAGAAAGGAACTCTGGAGAAGCATAGCTGCTCAAGGTAGAAACATCATTCAAGGATTAACTTAGAGTTCCTTAGGTTAGACACGTGACAAGCTAATGTAGCAAGATAATGTCGCTGAGCATTATGGACTGTCAAGCGGTAGAGCATTGTGACATCATTTCTGTACCTAAGGGCAATTGTAAGAGTTAAGCCAATATCCTCTACAGACTAAGAAAACTCTTTGTCAAAAAGTTGTCATATCGCCGTCGTGTATAAAAACAGGCCGACTTATATGTAAAGTGGACGCTGTAGCTCTTGACGAGTTCCCTTTGCTTTGTTTTTTTTTTGTTCTTGCAACTGGCTTTTAGGTAAATGGGTTTGTTCAATACTGAAATGACACATATTTTCCATCCTGTGGCGGAGAAGGAAACAATGCAATCCCTTGTAAATATTGCACAGCTTGCGAGTGGCCTGATGAACTGACCTTAAGTTTTTCCATGTTGAATCTAGTCTGCCCTCTGCTGGACACGTTGGTGGTGGAGGTTCTCAGGGTGGTTCTTGAACTTAAAAAGAATATGTATGTATGTGTGTGTGTGTGTGTGTGTGTGTGTGTATATATATATATATATATATATATATATATATATATATATATATAAAATCTTGCCACTCAGTGTGTGTGTGGCCAGATTTTATATATGTATTTTCATGAGGTCCCATTCCTGGAGCTGTTCTTTTTATTCTTTCCTCTTGTAAATGTGAAATAAATTGCTTTGTAAGCCCTGGAGTGCTGTACACACCATGTTTTGCTAAGAATAGTTTTCTTTTTATTACATGGAGGTTAGAGAAAGTATCTAAGTATCTTCTGGGATCTATTGACACTCAAGGAAGAAGCGAACAGCATAGAGACTCGGTTACGCCAGAGAGAAAAGGGCTCTTTCCTTTGGTGAATGTTTCCTTTGTCCGCGTCTCCTTGGAGGCAAGTCTGGTTGCCTGACATTCAAGCGATGGCTCCCATGGTGTGTCTGGTTATTTCGGGCCTGAGCGGGGCCTCAGGTGACAGCAGTGAATTGTCACGATGCACACACATTCGGGGGAGGGTGAGCCAGGCTGGGGGGCTGGGGGCCGGGCGATGCTGCTTGTCCATCTCGCTTGTGACCTAGCAGCTGCTGGTTGCTGCCCTCTGAGGAGACGGCTTACTACCATGTTTCCCCGAAAATAAGACATCCTCTGAAAATAAGATCTACTTACAGGTTTCCTTCTGAGTGAAATATAAGGCATTCCCCCCAAAATAAGCCCCCCCCCCTAGGCTAAACATGAGAGATTTGGTCCACTGATTCTGAAAGAAATGGAGTCACAAGAAATTCACTAGGAAATTCAGGAATTGGATTGTTATGATGATGTTCCAGAAGAGGATGACATGATTGTCATTGAATAAATGAGTAAATTCTTGATACTGTAGGATTCACAGTTTGTCTGGTTTGTGTTGACAACTACCGTACTACCGTACCGTATACAGGTAAAACATTTCCTTTATTTTCATTTAACAATAAATGTGTACCGTATTCTTCTTCATGGAAAAACAAGACATCCCCTGAAAATAAGACCTAGCGCATCTTTGGGAGCAAAAATTAAAAGACACAGTCTTATTTTCGGGGAAACAGGGTATTGCCGGCTGCTCTCTGTCTGTCCTTGTTTTTGCTCCCTGCAAAGTACAAAATAAGCAACATTTATTGAAGCTCTCTCACTCCCTGCTGGCAAAATTTCATTTGGATCCTCTCAGCAGCCTTCTGGGGTCGGAATAGGGTGTCCTTGCTGCCTGATAACTTTCCATTCTCCTCTCCACCTTGCGTGCCCAGAGATGGAGAAGCCATCAGAATCGAACGTACCCACTAATGTATTGAAAACCAGTCCTTTCTCCCCTCCACAGCCCTTCCCCACATACTGTTACTTTTACTGATGAGCGCCCACTAACATACAATGCCAATGGAACGCAAAGCCGCACAGCAAAAGGTGCAAGCGATCCAGAATTTCTGACCCAGACTTTCGTGGCGTTGATGCCAATAGGGGAACCTTTACAGCCAGGCCTGGCCCCTAAAGCATTGGGGTTGAGCACGTGGGTAGGGTTCACTTTGCTCCTTGAGACCTGGCTTTGCTAGTCTGCCTTTCCGAAATACATTTTGGAAAATTTTGGTATGTGCGCTGTTATATAATTGAGCGTAGGCATGAACATGGGCCAGATTTTTATCCTCCCTGGTCCCCCAGGCTTTCACGGAATGAGAGTCAGGCTCCCGGAACATTATGCCAGTGATTTTTGACCGATACATGCTCCTGGGGTTAGAGAAACAGAAGTGTAGCTACTTAAGCTACTGAGAGTCCTTAAAAATGGAGGGCGGCCTCAGGTTTACAAATGCTGGCGGCTGTGGCCCGTTATTCACAGGCCCCAATACCTCCTGAGCTCTTGCTTTTTAAAAAATTTCTTTAGCTTTTACATTCACATTGTTAATAGCATCTCATTTTTTAATATAGGATTTTGCAGTTTGAGAGTGTTTTTCACATGCATTATATTTTTCTGGTCACAAAGCTATGCAAAGGAGCAAAGGGGAATAGCCTTCGTCTATGCTTTATAAATGAGGGCCTGAGATCAGTGCAATGTCGAGTACTTCGGATGAGGTAATCCAGGACTAGAATAACTTTCTGACCTTCTGGTTAAGACCTTTTACTACTTCCCAAAACAAAAAGGGAGACTAAGAAAGCAACAAGGAAAAGGAGAGACAACATGTGACAGGGATTAGAGACCAATCATGAGCTCAATACACCATGTAAGAAGGTCATTTTTCTTTTCTTTTTTAAAAAATACATTTTATTGATTTTTTACAGAGAGGAGGAGAAAGGGATAGAGAGCCAGAAATGCCGATGAGAGAGAATCATTGACCAGCTGCCTCTTGCACACCCCCCTCACCCAGACTGGGAATGTGCCCGAAACCAAGGTACATGCCCTTGACCAGAATCGAACCTGGAACCTTTCAGTCCGCAGACTGATGCTCTACCACTGAGCCAAAGAAGGTCATTTTTAAATTGCTTTGCGTAATATATTTTCAGAGTAGATTCTTTAAATCCATCTTTACGTTCTCTGTATGAGGAGCAGCAACACATCTCTATTTTATAAAGGAAGAAATTATAGAAAATCAAGGTAGACACACGAGGAAAATCCATTGGCAAATTAAATGGAATAGTCACGTAATAGTCCATAATCAGACAATGACTAAAATAATTAACCGAAGTGGAATTACCCAGACTAATGCCCCATTTACCCAGAGCAGCTTTTAAAATCTTTTCAACACTGTGTTTTATCATAATTTTTTTTCCTTTCAAATTGGTTGGTTAGCTATGATAAATCAGCACAGTTGCTGTACTTTTCTCTTTGGGGAAAATTATACATAGCCCTAGGCATTCAGTTAAAAAAAAAAAAAAAAGTAAGTTAGACACAAAACAGGACAATACCAGCCAGAGGAGGCCATAAGTCTGGGGCTGATTAGCAACTGATTTTGCACCGATTGCTTCTTAAACTCAAAAATCAGTGACATATTTTTTTTGCAAGCACAATTCAGGTTCACACATTTTTAAAAATATACATTTTATTGATTTTTTACAGAGATCAAGGGAGAGAGATAGATAGTTAGAAACATCGATGAGAGAGAAACATTGATCAGCTGCCTCCTGCACGCCCCCTGCCGGGGATGTGCTCACAACCAAGACACATGCCTTTGACCGGAATCGAACCTGTGACCCTTCAGTCTGCAGGCCGATGTTCTACCCACTGAGTCAAACCGGTTTCGGTGGTTCACAAATTTTTTTGTGGGGTGCCAGGAGAGGAACATTTCTGCAACTTGCCCTTAATTATTCTTTACCTTTAGCTTTTCATGAAAGAGTAGTTTCTTCAGAAAGGTTGCTGACCAACAGTCCCTGCAACGAACCTGGGGTTTTGTTGCAGGCAGTTATTTGGAGTGGAAAGAGCCTGAGGTCCGGACTGATGTTATCCTACGATCCACGTTATATTTAAACCAAATTTATGGACTGAAAAAATGTAGCTTCTGAGCCCCCTCCGTAAGCTCCTGAAATAAATCGGAGCTTTTTTTAGGCACATGTCCTTGCGCTTATCTGAATGACATTTTTCCCTGACTCTTTTCTGACTTTTCCTGGCGGGTCAGTTGAGAACACACTAAGTAAAGATTCAGGGTGGAGAAGACCGGCCCTCTGAAGGCAGCGCCACCTCTTTCTAAGGTGTAATAACAATATGTTCAAATCCCGTGAGGGACTTTGAAATAGAAACACGTCTGTGACTTTCTGAGACCCGGTCAGCAGGCCCTCATCCCCCGAGAGCTGGCTCAGCATTGAAGTTCCTCTTTCTCCCCCACCCCCAAATATGATTTATTGTTTTTTTACAGAGAGGAAGGGAGAGGGATAGAGAGTTAGAAACATACACTATAGTAAAACATTGCATTTCTCTGAATAGGACGGATCATGGCTTACATGTGCTGGCATCTCACACGTGAGTTATTTTATCAAGTTATTTATTAGGTGTTCGTCATTCATTTTGATTTATTGAACTCTATGTAGCTGAGCCACCTGCCAGTTATATGAAAGTCACATAAAAGTATAGCACATGCAAATAGGTAAAGCCCATAATATTTGATAATGCTAATAAACTATGTTACTGATGTATGCATTTACTGTAGCATGCTTTTCATCCCTTTCTACTTGTAAAAAAAAAGTTTACTATGAAACAGTCTGCTGTGTTATGCTGACAGCAGCCTCATCCATCTCTTTTTTTTTATTAAAAAAGTATTTTTGTTGATTTCAGAGAGGGAGAGGGAGAGAGAGGGACAGAAACATCAATGATATGAGAGAATCATTAATTAGCTGCCTCCTGCATGCTCCATGCTGGGGATGGAGTCCACAACCTGGGCATGTGCCGTGCCTGGGAATTGAACCGTGACCTCCTGGCTCATGGGTTTGGTGCTTAACCACTGAGCTACCCTGGCTGGGTGCCATCTCCTTTTTATTGGGTCTCCCGATGGCAACATTTTCTCTTGTGCTTGGTTGTCACCTCACGTCGTGTGTACAGTAACGTGTGTGTACCGGCTTGCAACCTGGGAGCAATAGGCTGGACCTATGCGGCTCTTTGGCCCCTTGAGTGTGGCTCTCCCACAAAATACCTGCTGTATACCACGGCCTGGGCAAGTCTGTTTTGAAGAAGTGGCGTTAGAAGAAGTTTAAGTTAAAAAAAAATTTTGGGGCTCAGAAGGAATTGCAATCATTGTACTGTTGATATTTGGCTCTGTTGACTAATGAGTTTGCCGACCACTGGGCTGGACCAGGCAGCCTATCCGTGTTTTCCAAACTTTTGACATACGTGTACCCCTTCTATAATTTTTGTAACGCTGAGTACCCCTCGTACTCATGAGAACGCAGAATTAGGCGCCGCTAAGCACAGTGCAGTGCATATCCCCACCGAACTCTTCCCGTACCCCTGAGGGTACGCGTACCACACTTTGGGAAACACTGGCCCAGCTGTGCGGTGGGCTGCCATCGAGGTGTGTGTCAGTGCGGGCTGTGATGTCACACACCACACATTCTCAGGACGCAGCCCCACCTGTAAGCGGAGCGTGACCATCAGGGCCTGGTGGCAGCGGCAATGCCTGGGGCAGAGGGTGGAGTTTTGGAGCGAATGCAGTGAGACCCTTTGGAGATCACCCTGATGTGGTTGGTCTCTGTTCCATTCTGAACTGAGTTCTTCATAGGTCAGAGCAGAGACATCACTCCAGGCGCTGCTTCTCCGCTGAGGTGGGTTTTGTCCCCGGGGGATGCCTGCCAGTGCCTGAGGACACTTTGATCTGCGTGACTGTTCTTAGCTGTTCTTCCCTCCCAGCTTTCCCTCCTGCCCTAACACCTCCCCTCCCTCCCCCCCATCCCGTTAGGGTTTGTTCTGTCCAGGGTGGCGTGCCCGCTCTTCCCTAGAAGGTGAGAGGCAGGTGGAGAAATCTGGACGCGCTGTCCTCTCCTGAGATATAACACCAGTGCGAAGGGGAAGGATGCTCAGGAAACAGTTGGTTCAATTTCCATCGGGAACATTGAGACTCTTCTGCTGAATATTCTGTCCGTGTATTTCCCCCCAGGAGTCTGACTTCAGAAAAATCCTCCGGAACACAAGCCCGCTGCCCTCCCCTTCAGGGGCTCCCAGTGGGGGAAGGCGTGGGGAGGGCCCCGAGCCCCTGAACCCCCAGCCCCCTGCACCCTCCTCCTCTCCAAGCCCCACCTGGTCCTTAGACTCTAAGAGCACACAGACTGCCCTGAAGGGTGTGTGTGTGTGTGTGTGTGTGTGTGTGTGTGAATGGGAGCTGGCTTGACAGTTCTCCCTTGATGATTTTACTATCATCCTTCCTCTCATGTTCTACCATCTCACTCCCCACTCCATCCTGAAAATCACTGTTCTTACACACGTAGGTAAGCACAACCCTTCTGTGCCCGAAAACACACGTTGTCATTCAGATCTTTAGGAATCTATGTTTGTGCAGAGATGCTGAGCTGGAGAATATAGTCTTAGGTACATCTGGCCCTAGCCGGTTTGGCTCAGTGGATTGAGCATCAGCCTGCGGACTGAAGGGTCTGGGATTTCATCCAGTCAAGGGCACATGCCTGGCTTGAGGGCTTGATCGCCAGGGGGGGCCTGCAGGAGGAGGCAGCCAATGAATGATTTTCTCTCTCATCATTGACGTTTGTATTTCTCTCTTCCTCTCCTTTTCTCTCTGAAATACATTTAAAAAAATTTTTTGAATCTACATGTCACCCTGGGCTGTGTTCAGCTGGGCTCACATTTCTCTAGGAACACAGCAGGACCGTGGGCGACCGCAGAGTGTGTTTTCACTGTCACTGAGGCAGTGCAGGGCCGGATGGCTGGGATTCCAATCATACTGACTCACTCAGCTAAGGAAGCCGTGTTAGCAACTAACCGACATGCTTGCATTTATGGACTCAGCCCTGGGGTCTGAGGTGGCAGTTGGAGTTTACGCTCCATTTTTTTCCTGTTCTGTAGATTGCAGTCCATACACTTCTGCCTAATCCAGGGTCCTTCTTGGAGCTGAGGGAAGTAGCTTTTTTTGTTGTTGTTGTTTGTTAATCCTCACCTGAGGACATTCTCCCATTGATTTCCAGAGAGAGTTGCAGGGAGGGGGAGAAACAGAGGGAGAAACATCCATGTGAGAGAGACACATCTGTTGGTTGCCTCCCACAGCACCCTGGCCAGGGTCCTGGGCAAAGCCTGCAGCCGAGGCATGGGCACTTGACCGGAATGGAACTAGGACCCCTCAGTCCGTGGGTTGGCATTCCAACCACTGAGCAGAACTGGCCAGGGTAGCACCTTTCTTTAAGCCATAATTCTGATTCCCTCTGGACTTTGTCATCTCAGCACTGATTTCCCACATTCATTGAGGCGGTGGATGACAGTCTGTGTCTCGGCCTTTGGGACTTTCAGGTTCTTTCTGCTCCAACCTTTTGGTCAGACTTAGTCACACAGCACCCATCCATCGCCAGCGGGACCGGAATCCTCAAAAAGTGCGCACATGTTTGGTGACGGGTCTGTGCTGCTGTTGTTGTATCGTTGTCCCATGATGTTAATCAAGGCTCCTTGCTCTGTTCACTTCATTTTCTTTTCTTTCTTTAAAAAAATATATATTTTATTGATTTTTTTTACAGAGAGGAAGAGAGAGGGATAAGAGAGTTAGAAACATCGATCAGCTGCCTCCTGCTCAACTCCCACCTGGGATGTGCCCGCAACCAGTATACATGACCTTGACTGGAATCGAACCTGGGACCTTTCAGTCCGCAGACCGACGCTCTATCCACTGAGCCAAACCGGTTTCGGCTGTTTACTTCATTTTCTAAGTCACATTAATGTCTCCTCATCCACAGTTTTGCTTTCTGCAGTTTCAGTGACCCTCGGTCCACCACATGGTTCGAAAATATTAGATGGAAACTTCCAGAAAGAAACAAGTCCATAGGTTTCAAATCCGCATTCTAAATTGCAGCGCACTCTGAGTGGCGGGAGGAAATGTAACATCATTTGGCTGGTCCTCACGGGAGGGGAACCAGCCTCCTCAGCCACAGATGCTCTCGGACCTAGAGTCTAGGTCACTCCGTAGCCATCGTGGTTAATCTTGGTTATTAAATCGACTGCAGTGCGTGAGTTCACAGGCTTTTGTGCTGAAGCGGACTGGGTTTGATTCTTATATTACTTTGTATCGGCTCTAAAACTTAAGAGGAGTGACGCTGGCGATTCAACATGACAAGAGGAGCCGTGAAGTCCTCGACTTGAGGAGGAAAAATAACTTCGCAGAAGTTCCTAAGATTTATGGTAAGAACCAGTTTTCTCTTTGTGAACTTGCTTTATTCCTAAGTGAGACATCATCCTAGGCACGTGTGTACAAACAAACATAGTATGCGTTTAGGGCTTGGCACTCTCTGGGGTTCCAGGCATCCACTGGGGGACTTGGAACATAGCTCCTGTGGATAAAGGTGGTCTGTGGTATTTTTCTTTAGGGATTCTCTTTATTTTGCTATATTTTACAAAAATGGAATCCCGGTTTAGCTCAGTGGATAGAGCGTCGGCCTGCAGACCGAAGGGTTCCTGATTTGACCTGGTCAAAGGCACATATCTCAGTTGTAGGCCCCGTTCTTGGTCTGGGCCCTGCTCTGGGCATGTGCAGGAGGCAACCAATCGATGTGTTTCTCTCACATCAGTATTTCTCTCAGTCTATCCCTCTTTCTTCCATTCTCTCTAAATCAATGGGAAAAAGTCCTCAGATGAGGATTAAAAAAAAAAAAAAGGAAAGGAATCTCTATAGTTATTAAAATATAGATTAACCAAAACTTTCTCTTGCCTTTGTCATTACCCTTAGATATTATGCTTACCAAATCCAAACTTGAGAGAGAGTAAGTGTGGTGGTCAGTACTATTCAATACAACTTGTGATGGGGACATTTATGAAGAGAGTGTGCAGGCAGAAGTTCTTACAGTTAGCTTTTGTCTTAGCAGCAGCTTTAGGTAATTACTGATGAGATGCCTCCCTCACGCAGGAAAGGAAGACATAGCAGCCAGGCCTGTGGCTTGCACCGAGAGGGAAGGTGAGCAAGGAGGAGAGTTGACTGTTTCTCTTAGTGGGGAAATGGCGACACAGTTAGAGCATTTAAAAATAATCACAAGAATATTATCAGTCATTGTCATGCATTATGTTAGAAGAATTCCGAGTCATGAAAATGACTGCCCTTTCAACGTATTCTGCCAAACCATTCCACCCAGTTGTAGGCCACTATCCCCTAAAAGCCCAACAGGGTCATGCAGCTAAATATTGGGAAATTAAACGAAGAAGATTTAGGGCGGCCACCATAATCTCTGGAAGCAGTTCCCGTGACAGGTGTCGGCCTGCGACAATGCTTGTGCGCGGTGTTTACACTCAGGGAACCGAGTAGCTTCCCTAAGCCCTTGGCAGAGAACCACGGGTCCTGACCTCACGTAGAGTATGCGTTATAAAAACATCGGGGGCCAAGAATCAAAACAGTTTAGACAGATAGCATCTCTGAGACAGCTCAACAATGCTTGTGTTTGAGGGTTAGGAGGAAAGGAAGAATGGAACCGGGTCACTGGTGTCTTCCCCCAGCTTCATAAATCTGAGCACTGTTGCCTCACTTGGAAAGTCCTGTGGAAGGAGATGGGGTCAGAGTAAGGCAGACCGGAGGATGTCTGTGACTGTCGTTTCTGGTAAAAGCGTTGTGAAATCCACTCATCTTGAATTCTAGACAGTGTGGCCTGGAAGGCCCTCCTGACACTGTGATCAGAAAATAGCAGAAGATAAAGATAAAGATTATGAACAACAAATACGTAACTATCAACAAGTAAAAACCAAGGGAATTAAAAAATCTGGTGAACGATATGAACTGTTGAATATAATAGAATCAGAGGTATGGAAGGGGAGTGGACTGATGATTCTCAGGGAAAAGGGGAGTGGGAAGAGACTGAACAAAAACTGTGCACCTATGGATGAGAACAATGGGGGTGGGGAAAGGACAGAAGGTGGGGTGGGAACCTGGTGGAAGGGAGCAATGGGGCGGGGGAAGGAACACATTTGTAATAATCTGAACAATAAAGATTTATTTATTTATTTATTTTAAAAAAGAAAGAAAGAAAACTGCAGAACCGCCCGGCTGGTGGTGCACAGTGGATGAGTGTCAACCCATGGACCAAGAGGTCACCGGTTCCATTCTCAGTCTGGGCATTCTAGACAGTGTATTAAAGTTACAACTCCATCCCCTCAAACATGCTTGGGAATATTTGCTTGTCCCATATCACCTTTCCTATTCTAGTGGTTGGCTGGAGGACTCATTCTCAGGCCAATACTAAAGCTCAGCGGAGGGAGACGTGTTCATGGTCTGTCACAGGCTTTTGTGCTGAGGAGGACTGGGCTTGATTCTCAGCAGCCCCTCACTGCTCGCTCAGGAGTCCTGGACAGATTGCTGAGCTTCTCTAGGCTCCAGGTCTTGAGCTGTTGGAGGAAGATAGTAATGGGTTGGCTGTGGGGTCTAAGAGGCAAACAGACCTCAAGAACGATGCCAGATTTTTGGTTTGAGCAATTGGAAGGGTGGGTTTGATATCAAGAGAGATGTAAGGGTTTGTGGGGAGGGGATAGGCTTTGGAAGTGGTTGGGTCTCTTGGAGATGATGCCCCTTAGACATCCAAGTGAAGATGTAGGAAGACCATTTTGAAACTATCGCTAAGCTCCTGCTGTGAAAGCTGTTCTTTAAAGACTCTGGCTGCCCTGGGAAGACACCTTCATCCGCACAAAGGCAGGTGCTGAGAGTAGCTTACCTTACAAGCTGATTTTGTGTCAAATGCTCGGCTCTTTGTCCTTACATCTTGTTCTATTATGTGTTAAGTTTTTTTGTTGGAGGGTTGCAGAGGGAAAAGGGACTAGCAAGGAGAGCGTTCTCAAGAAAAATAGCTATGACTATTAGTCATCAGGAAGTGACTACGTTCTCCATGCGAGAGCCTACAAAATAAACCGCCATCAGCACGGAATTGTTCTCACAGTGGGTCCCAGTTTTCCGAAGAAAGGGGAGAAGCTTTGTCACCAGGTAGCCTTCCAGCTCAGTTTCCAGCTCTTTCTCTGTTGGACAAAGAAATGAGAACACAAGAAACATGACCCAGAGAATCATTGAGGACACAAAAGCTTGAGACAAAAAGACTTTCTGTGACAGGGCTACATTATCTTTAAAAAAAAAAAGGCTTAGGAGGACAAGATCTGCCCTCAGGTGCCCTGCCCCTGTATGCAGAGCCTGGCATCTGTCTGAGGGCACAGCAGCCTCACAGCTCGGGGCTTGACAGGTGCCAGGCCCAGTTCCCCTGGGCTGATTAGGTATCGGAGTGGATGGGAGAAATACAGGGTGTCCCCCAAAATGTATACTCACTTTAACAGCTGATAGCGCAATTGATGGTTCTTTCTTTTCAGATTTAATGCACCAGAATTAATAATTATTGGAAGTGCGCATACATTTTTGGTATGTATTACCATGGGCAGAAGAAAGGAGGTGAAAGAAAATCATAACTATGCAGACATTTCTAAGAGATTGAAAATAAAATCTCTCAAGCTTTGCTCAAGTCCAATAACACCTGGTGTTGGCATAATTTTTATTGTACAGAAAATAAGCTGTTTGCATGGCATAAAAATTCTATAACCATGAAATGAAAGTAGCATTTTCATCACTATTTTGTATATGTGAAAACTGAGGCCCAGGTTAATTTGGCAAAGATCCATCTGTTCTAGGGAGTGCATATATTCTTAGTAAGGTATAATTAACATACAGTAAGAAATTAAAACTTAAGTAGGCAGTCTTGTGACTCTCTCTACTGATAGGACTTTTTGACATTTCACTGCCAAAATCAAGAGACAAACATTTTCATTATATTAGAAGCAATAAAAACTGGGTTCATTTGCCTCAAATAGGGCATCTGTAATGAAAATAAATAAAAAATAATCATTTATTTAAGCTTAAAAACAATTTCTTTTATGTGCAGCTTCCATGGCATACATTATCAGAATGTGTGCAATAAGCTTTACAAGCAAAGCTAATAGCACAGATGGAGAAAGTGATCAGGTTTGACACTCTTGTTCTCATTTTAAATAGTTTGACATATTTGGAAGACGCTGAAATAGAATGTGGCATTTGATGGACAGGGGACTGAATGTTATTGAGCTGATTTATTTTTTAGATCAAGAACTTTTTTTTTTTCACTTGAAAGATTTTGAGAGCCAATTTGATGGATATGAGTGGTTCTTAAGTTGTACCTTTGTATGCTATGAACAGAATTCTGAGCACAGAGAACTTTAAATCAGCAGAGAAAAATAAAGAATACTAATTTGTTCAAGGAAATTCGGGAATTCAGGCTAACACGAGGTGTGCGGCTAGACCAGATGCTAATAGAAAGCTGAGCTTTCTTTCATTGCTTGAATGCCTTGACTCCAATCAGACAGTCCATTGTGGAGAAATTCAGAGCTTCTCAGAGGAAAAGAGGCCACTGTTTTAGAGATGTGTCACAGGGCCTGAGTATCAATTCAGGTTTTTGCAGGTGCATTTCTTGAGCTGACAACCTGAGAGGTTTTCTGAGTTACCCAGTACGCACCGTTTAAGAGAGTACTCTAAATTCTTAGAATTTTTAAATTTTGAAATAAGTGCATCAATCTTAGAAATGCTTCTGCCTTTGGAGCTTATGAGCAAACTGTAGACGTAGGTACACATGGCTCATAGACTCTCTTTCATGGAACTTTCAAAGTGAAATTTCATAGAAAGATAATGGGGCTGATGTCAACCTTGAGTCTAAATGAGATATTCTCTAGTTAAGAGCCACTAGTAGGGTCGCCTAAGACCATGGGAAAAGACAGATATTTACATTATGATTCCTATCAGTAGCAAATTACAGTTGTGCAGTAGCAATGAAAATAATGTTATGGTTGGGGGTCACCACAACATGAGGAACTGTATTAAAGGGTCGCGGCATGAGAAAGGTTGAGAACTACTGCTTTAGTAGAACTCATTTTTTTCTACCTCCCCAAACTGCCCCTCTTGGTCAATATACACTATGAACGTTAATAGTATTGGTTTTATAACTATGCACGTTTCTGTGAATCAATTTAACTAAACTTTTGGAACCACTTTTATATTCTTTCTAACCAATGAACATTTCTAAAAGGCTCCCCTCTCAAAAGATTTCTGATTGCATAGCTCCCTTTCCCTCTGGTAACCACCAAACTGTTGTCAGTATCTGTGAGTTTTTATTCACCGATTTCAGTTTTATATCTTGTCTATTTTTAAAAAAAATATATTTTATTTATTTTGTACAGAGAGGAAGGGAGAGAGATGGAGAGTTAGAAACATCGATGAGAGAGAGTCATCGACCAGCTGCCTCTGGCACACCCCCTACTGGGGATGTGCCCGCAACCAAGGTACATGCCCTTGACCGGAATCGAACCCGGGACCCTTCAGTCCCCAAGCCGACGCTCTATCCATTGAGCCAAGATACGGTCTGGGCGTATCTTGTCTATTTTTGAAATCAGATGGTTCCTAGCTTTTTCTGACGGGCTTATTTCGCTGAGCCTGATATTCTCAAGTTCCATCCATGTTGTCAAAAATGGCAGCATTTCATCTTTTCTGACGGCCGAGTAGTATTCCGTTGTGTACATCTACTGCATCTTCTTTATCCAGTCCTCTGTGGAAGGGCACTTGGGTTGTTTCGACATCTTGGCTGCCGTGAATAATGCAGCAGTGAACACAGAGATGCACGTATCTTTGTGGATAAAATGGTTTCAACCCACTGTGAGATTAGAGCAATTGGGATGACCTCTGCAAGGCTACAGTTTCCTCCAAAATTCCCTGCTTCTGATGCTCAAGGGCAAGCTCTTGGGTTGGTGGAGAGACACTGGGAGCAAGGGTCACTGTGCACCCAGGAGGGTCTGGAGCCCCTCTCACCTTGCCCATCTGCAGGTCCTTAACCTTCGCTACACAGCACCACGTACCTGCCCGCAAGACGTGCCAGGTCTGACTCAGATTGGGGCCATCAAGATGAAGAAGCGCTAAATAAGCTTGCACAGGTGAGCAATTCCTTTTCATTCATCGCGACTCCACCCGGTTCCCACGATCCGTGACAGCAGGTCCTTGTGTCACACCTGCGTCCAGCTGAGAACCGGTGCTCCTTCCCCTGCTCACAGAGCACTTGATTTTGCAGAACTGAACGAAATAGGAGCAGAGGCCCTTCCTATGGGGACCGCTTGCTTGTGCATGGAGGCGGGGAATTGGGGATTGCTGACCCTTGACATGGAGCATGACTCGGGGTGGGAATAGCGTTCCTTTAACCTCAGGAATTCCCGGTAGAATGACTGGGTCAACGAGTGATTTGATTTGAGGGGGGCAGTGCTAGAAACCACCTCTCCCCAAGTTCTCTTCTGGTTTTTGGGCTCAGCCATTAAGGTATTTTTCTAATGGTTAATGCCATTTGTCTGAAAACATGCCTATTCAAATATGGTTCCTCCTATCCCCGTATTCTCCCAAGGTGTGACTTATGTTATCATCATACATTCGAATCTGATGGTGTTATTTAACTCATCAGATGGACTTCAGTTAGTCCACAGAGACTCATGTTACTAGGACTGAAGGAAAGAAGGGCAGGACCAGGGTTTCTGGGCACCAAGCTCTCCCCGGGAAGGGTTTGGAACCCGTAAAAGGCAGCTTTGTTCTCTCAGGAGGCTGACACGTGGGATCAGAGGTATTAAAAAAAGAACCCACATCTAGAACCATTTCCTGCATGGTTTTAACTCTGGGCAATTCTAACCTTTGTTATTAAAATTCCTGCTGCAAGCAGCTGGGCCCTGATGTTGAAAGCTATTTGATAAAAGTTGAGAAGTGCTTCCTTACACCTAATTTATATATGCTTCATATCAAAATTTTAAATGTGGTCCTGAACCATGTCTATATTGAAGGAAAAAGAAAGCAATGAACTCAGGTCAGAGAGGATCCGTGATAATTCTGCACATTTATTACTAAACTTTTATTTTAGGATAAGAGAGGAATTTCTTCCAAAACCAAAAAATCACTCATTTATCTAAGTATGATGACTGAAAAAAAAAGACATATATGCTATGCATGGAAGTTCGTGTTAGGTTTTCAATTTGATGCTTTTAAGAGTTCTGGAATTTTAAAATGATGAAGCTCCCTTAGTTCATTTCTATTTTTAATATTTCAGAAGACATGAAATATATAGGAATCTTTGCTATGCCCTAAAATTACTTTAAGTACTATTGTGAAACTTAATATGGTATGTTTATCTGATTAATCAGATCTGATGAGTGGCTGGCTTGTAATCAGAGTGATGTAATACTGAAGACATTTTTTTCAAGGCTAGACATGCAGTTGACTTATTAAGTAATTTCTGTTTACCATTGTGTTCCCTCCTGTACTTCAGAGACCTCAGGAGGTAAAAATAGATTAACCATTACATTTTTGCTTTGAAACCCACAGAGCCCTTATACATCCATCTGAAATGAAATTTACTAGAGCGGACACATGACTATGTTGCATGGTTTAGATCATCTAAATGCTTTGGCAGGGGTCAGTGACTCTAATTGCCACCTTGGATTTTATTCTTTTAATATATATATATATATATATATATATTATTGATTTTTACAGAGAGGAAGGGAGAAGGATAGAGAGTGAGAAACATTGATCAGCTGCCTCCTGCACACCCTCTCCTGGGGATGTGCCTGCAACCAAGGTACATGCCCTTGACCGGAATCGAACCTGGGACTCTTTATTCCGCAGGCCGATGCTCTATCCACTGAGCCAAACCAGTTAGGGCTTGGATTTTATTCTTGAAAATCTGTTGTCAGAAATCTACATTCCATACACCAATAAATATTTGTTGGAACAAAAAGAAAAAGAAATGGTCTCCATGGAGAACGAGGCATCAGCGCAAGGGAAAGAAATGTCCATGGAGTCTTCAGTACCCAGAACACTTGCTCAGTCTCCGCTGTCGGCATTTGTTCCCTTTAGTGTTGGGATGGGGAAGGGGTCTGTGTGTGAGCACAGTGAAGGTGATGAGAAAGAAGAAATGAACATCAAAGATGTCTAGACACTATAAGTTCCCTGTGTTTTTTCATAAAAGAAAACAAATGTCTTAGTTTTCCTCTAGTGGGGGAGGGGGATGGAGCGAGGGAAGGAAGAAAAACTGAGTAAGACCTTAAACCATAGCAATGCATCTCTGGCAAAGATATTGAAAATGGAGATACTATCTGTGGCTATAACTATCTTTTGTGCCCATTGCTAAATAAAATCTTGATACCATGCTTATTACAGCATTTCTTTAAAATGTCTTACTAGTCATCATTACTGTAGGAGCCACGTGCTGTATATCTGAAAGGTAGGATGGACGTATGGATAGTATGACTCACGGATTCTATAACGCCACTCAGCATTTCATCACACGTGACCAATCTTATCTCCTATCTATCTCCCTAGAGACCCAGGGTAACTTCTGGAGTTCCAGGGTAACTATCAACAAAAGGGCGTAAACCAAAGCTTATTAGTGTCGCCCTGGCAGATGAAGGAATTTTTTCCTTTATGATTCTGGTTTCTGAACTGATTCACCTTGGTGCTTGTTGTAAATTCGGTGGGTGAGTAGAACTTGCCAAAACGAAAATTGAATGAATGTCTTAGACTATTTAGGAGGGTGAGGGAGGGTGGGGGTTGGGAAGAACTAGCACCTAGAAAGCTCCCTTCTCAAGATTATCTACCCATATACCAACATGCTTGCTTTCTTAATTTCAGCTCCAGAATTAAAAACAAAACAAAACACACAAACTTGACAGACTCTTAAAAGACTTTCACATAGCAGCTTGTGTTGAAATGCTTTCTGGATAGTAATACATTAAATTGTGTTGAAATGCTTTCTGGATAGTAATACATTAAATTTTGTAGATGCACCATTAATTCACAAGATGGACTACTTACTCTCTACTCAAATGCCAGAGATTCTTATTGGATCACTTCTAGGTCATGCACATCATTGCCCATCATTGTAGAAGAAATACTAGCCTATCACCCAGCTGGATGTGGGTTATATCGATAAACTCAATGCAGTGAAGGGAGTTATAGAGTCTGAGAACCTAGATGGAGGTCCTTTACGCTCACTGGGTATGGGTAAGCTCAGAACTTGATCTCTGATTCCTGTATTAATCCTCTGCATTTTCACCTCCAGATAGGAGATTGTGATGGTTAGTCCTCTGCTGGGATGGGTAAAAACTTCCTCATTGAAGACACTAGAGGGGATCTTTCCTTGATTATGAAAATGCCCTCTGTCCTTTCAAAGGACATCATGATAAAGCTAAAATTTAGAATTCACAAATAAAATGAAGTCTGATATGTGTTTTAAAATGTTCTCTTTTAAACAACATTTCAAAATCATATTTTCTTAGGTATCTATACTCAAACCAATTTTCAAAAAAGGATATTTGCACTGATATTTCAGTGAGTTGTATTTTTATTTTCACTGAACATCACTGGGAATAAAAATTGGGGGCCATCATGATGAGCTACTTAAATCATGTAGAGGAATGACTTCAGATTATTCATATACTAGAGGTCCGGTGCATGAATTTTATGCACTCAGTGTGGGCAGGGGCGTGTCCCTCAGCCTGGCCTGCGTCCTCTCTCAGTCCGGGAGCCCTTGGGGAATGTCCAACTGCTACAGAGGTGGGAGAGGCTCCAGCCACCAGCAGTGAGCCTGCTTCTGGCTGAGCTGCGCTTCCCCTGTGGGAGCACACTAACCACCAGGGGCAGCTCCTGCATTGAGTGTCTGACCCCTGGTGCACGTCATAGCAACCAGTCTTTCCACTGTTGGTCGATTTGCATTTTAGCCTTTTATTATATAGGATTTTCAGTTCTTTGAACTTGAGTGATGTCCATGAGAATTAAATTCATAATTTTTGTAGTTACTCTAGTTTTAGATGATTATTCCAAGAGATTTTGCTAAACATATATATTTTTAAAAATATATTTTATTGTTTGTTTACAGAGAGGAAGGGAGAGGGATAGAGAGTTAGAAACATTGATGAGAGAGAATCATCAATCAGCTGCCTCTTGCACACCCCCCACTGTGCTCACAACCAAGGTACATGTCCTTGACCGGAATCGAACCCGGAACCCTTCAGTCTGCAGGCCGACGCCAATCCACTGAGCCAAAGCGGTTTCGGCTGCTAAACATATTTATCACAGTTGAAATTTGCATGACCCTGCCTATCAGATTCCATCCCAGGATAATTCACCCAAAATGGGTGATGGTGACAGGGCTATGATAGGCAGGCACATTTTTACATTTTATAGCTTTGACGTGAGTGACTTTGCCACCCTGGGTAAGAAAGAAGTGAGAAGTACCTTGAATTTCCCCATTAATGGATACAGAACACAAATGGAAAGCTTCAAAAAATTTTATAAAGAAAACCCATCAAACTGACTTTTGCTGCTAAATGGCCATCTTTCAGGCATCCAGTGTGTAAAGTCAGTGGCATTCTACTCAAAAGCTGAGGGAAGTCAGGTGACCCAGCAGGAAGTTGGCAGGGAAGAGTTGTGGTCACACTTCATCTGGAGCTTTCTTATACTCCATTCGAGACTATGCTGCAATTTGTTTAGCTGTGAGTTGTGTAATTCAAATCTTAGGTCAAAGTCACTGATTCTGAATGTCCACCTTTCTTTCCATTGAGAAAAATCTTAATCAGAGTAAAGCAGAGTGTGTAAAAGAACAGTAATCAAAGTCTATGTGGTATATGGTAGAAAGATATTATTTTGTAGAATAGATTTGTTTCAGTACAGTTGACTGTAAAATATATTTCTATGACACACACTGATAGATTTTTGTACTGACTCCTATTTTTAAGTCAGTTTGAAGAACTTTTCAAGATTCTTTTATGAGTGTTGAATTGCAGGTTTCTTATTAGATTTTTTTATGGTTGGGAAAACATTCACAATGCTATCAGTGTAGGTTTTTTTAAAAAATTTTTAAACATGTTAGATTTTTAAAAAAAGTCAATTTCTGTACTGACTTTCTGTTTTTCACTTGACATATCCCTTGAAATGTGATGAGATAGAAACGGAGCATCTGGCAGTCTGCTGGTGAAATGCTGGCCCATGTGGCTTTTGTTTACCAGACCGGCCAAGGAAGTTTTATTTGTGGGATATTGGAATTCCAGTGTCGCAGTTTATTATGTTTTTGCAGTGTGTCTTAGTGCCCTGTTCCATCATTGGCTCCTCAGCTCCTCTGTTTCCTCTCCTGTTGTTTCTGTTACATCTCAGAAATAGAGCTCTCACGCTCTTCCTCCTTGAGTAAGAGTACATAGACAAAAAGAGCCAAAGCAAAAGCTGACTTACCACCAAAACCAGTTTGGCTCAGTGGATAGAACATCATTCTGCAGACCAAGGGGTCCCAGGTTTGACTCCAGTCAAGGACTGCAGTTTATTTGCCGACACATCCCCCATGGTGGGTGTGCAGGAGGCAGCTGGTTGATGCTTCTCTCTCATCGATGTTTCTAGCTCTCTATCCATCTTCCTTCCTCTCCGCAAAAATCAATAAAATATATTAAAAAATAAAAAAGCTGACTTCCCCAGTAGTTCCCATGTTGGATGGGATAATGCGCTGATGATAATTAGTGTATGATTGGAGAAGGTCCCAAGGGATACTCTCTGGTCAGAAAAGATGTCTCACTCGTGGTTCATACATAGTGTCTGTTTCCTGGATATGAGGCTTCTTTCTTTGAATCTAGAGGGATCCATCTTTCACTTCCAGAATCTGTTACTGAAATGCAGTTCCTCCTGGGAGGAGTAACGGATGTGTGTGTGTTTTACTAACATCAGCGGCTCGGCCTTAGTGGAGATGAGTTGAGAACTCTTTGAGACAAAGACATCCTAGAAAGGGAAGGGAATTGGCTTGAAGGATTGTTTTCAAGATTCTTTTATGAAATGTTGTCATCGAAAATGGTTTTAAATTAGATTTTTTTTTTTTTATGGCTGGGAAAAATAACCTCAAATGCTTACCATGTTGTTTTTTTAATATGTTGCTGGATTTTCAAAAAAGCAATTACTTTTACAAGAATGAAAGATATATGTAGCAGGGAATGAAGTGGAAACAATCAACTCAGACTTTAAGGAGGTCTTATGAGTCCTGGCTGGGTAGCTCAGTTGGTTAGAGCATCATCCCACACACCAAGGTTGTGGGTTTGATCCCTCGTCTGGGCACATACAAGAATCAACTACTGAATGCATAAAAAAGTGTAACAACAAATCAATGCTTCTCTCTCTCTAATCAGTCAATTAAAAAAAATCATTAGAGGTCTTATCCACCATATTGCTTTGCAAATGCCATGCCCCATGTGAAAAGTTGGAGCTACTTTCCTTGAAGTAAACGCCCTTCCTAATTTGACTTGGATTGACTTTTAGTAAGAAATGATGAGAGCCTAAACCGGTTTGGCTCAGTGGATAGAGCGTCAGCCTGTAGACTGAAGGGTCCTGGGTTTGATTCTGGTCAAGGGCATGTACCTTGGTTGCGGGCATATCCCCAGTAGGGGGCGTGCAAGAGGCAGCTGATCAATGACTCTCATTGATGTTTCTAACTATCTTTCTCCCTTCCTCTCTGTAAAAAAGTAAATAAAATATAATTAAAAAAAAAAGAAAAGAAATGATGAGAGAAAGAAATGATGAGAGTTGGTTTCCACAAAGGATTGCCTATTTTAATTTTTGTAGTGGGGCCTACTGGGCCAAGAAGCTTAACGCATAGTTTCCGTGCGTGTTATAATCCTTTGTATTTCTTTTATTAGCTTCCTCAGTCATTTTTTTATTGGAAGTCAAAGGCACTTGGCAATTATAGAAATGATTTATCTATAGCTGTCTGCCTCGTGGGGTTAGGTCGAACAAAGGAAAGGATGACTGTAAAGGTGACTGTGCCCTTTCGGGGAATCTACAGGGAAAATATGTGTACCTTAGGAAGATCGTTGCTATGTGTACCTTAGGAAAATAGTTACCTGGAAGAGGGAACTAACTCACCTTGGGGAGCTTCTGAACTTCTCTTAAGATGGTTGTTGCTTCCTTAGGCCTTGATTTACCTAAATTACTACCTCTTCCAAAAATTGATTTCATGTCACTGCCTAAGATTAGCTTTCCGAGAAGGACTGCAGTTTATTTTTAAAATCGCTAACTACATGACAATAATCACTTCCCAATTTTACTGTCCCTTGTGCAGTGACTCACGATGAACAGTAGGGTTTAAGTATTCAACTGAAAAGTGCTGTGTGCAATTCCAGATAAAAAGCGAGCTTGAAAAAGGAATGAAGGAGCGTAATGGCGATGAGTGTGGCCGTTGCTTGTGTTTCCAAGGAATAGATACAAAAGCAACAAATGATATTTTTGGTATACACTTAATTAAGGAAAAAGGTCTTAGTTCTTGTAAAAGTATATCCTTTGGGTCTAAAAGAAAAACTATTTTTGAAAAAGTTCTTCCTGTGATAGAATTAAAAACACAAATATTTAGCTGATGTTTTAAAGTATGTTTATTTGAAGGAGTAAATTATACAATTGTAAAGTCTATCAACTGATGTTAATATCTATGTATTAGTAGCTCTAGACATTCTATTATTTTACAACTAGAGGCCCAGTGCATGGATTCATGCACCAGTGGGTCCCTTGGCCCGGCCTGCACCCTCTTGCAATCTGGGACCCCTCGGGGGATGTTAGATGGCAGGTTTCAGTCTGATCCCTGAAGGCCAGGCTGAGGGACCCCACTGGAGTACGGGCCTCTAGTATGCATATAAGATATTTGGTTAACCTCTTCCTGCCCTTCCCTCTGAGATTCATCAGTCTGTTCCATGTTTCCATGCCTGTGCATTGAATGTTTGCCCCCTGGTGGTCAGTGTGCATCATAGTTACTGGTTGAATGGTTGAACAGTTGCTTAGGCTTTTACATATATAGATGTTTTTGATTTTAGTACCAATTTCTGAATAATACAGAGTATCATTTTATGATAATCTATAATTCAGGAATCTATAGTGAATTATCTTCTTCATAGGGATATACTATACAGTATGTCTTCAGTCAATTCCAGAAAGCATTTTAGGCCCCAAGTTTAAGTTGTCCTCGAGTCTAGAGTGAGATGATCTACATATGAAACTTAGCCACAGCCCTTAATATTACTGGGACTTCAGGACAACTGAACTGTAGCTATGTTTTCTCATCTGCAAAATAGGATGATAACAGTATGCATTTCACAGGCCATTGTGAGGAATAAATGTATGGATTAAGATTAATGAATTATCCTAAGCTCCTGATAGTGTGCCACACATATATTCATATGTACATATTTCTTCTCTTAATTTCTTTAAAAGATATTCCAGTTTCTAAGAACCTATTGATAACATTAAGTGAGGATTTACCTACTGGAAAGGAACACCTTTTAAAAAAATATATATTCTTATTGATTTCAGAGAGGAAGGGAGAGGGACAGAGAGATAGAAACATCAGTGATGAGAGAGAATCATTGATCGGCTGCTTCCTGCACGCCCCCCACTGGGGATTAACCCCACAACCTGGGCATGTGTCCTTGACCAGAATTGAGTCCAGAACCCTTCAGTCTGCAGGCCAACACTCTATGCACAAGCCAAACCAGCTAAGGTTATGCCTTTGTTTTCTAGTAGCTTCTTTCCTATATATATATATATATATAGATCTTAATCTTTTGCTAGCTTTGCTTTTTTAATAAGACATTTAAAAATAAATACTAAACATCCTCTTTATTCGAAATACTTCACTGTACCTATCAAAGGAGAAAGAATATTTTTTTACATAACCATAATACCATTTATAATAATATAATTGCTTATATTATCGGCAGTTTCCCCAGTTATATAATGCTGTTTATACAGCCACCACCCTCTTCCCCACACAAAAAAAAAACACAAAAGCCCATAAAGCGCCACTCCTTGCATTTGGTTCAGAAGTTGCTTTAACCTAGAACGCTGCCCTCACTGACCAACTGCCTTCATGTCCCCCTCCACCCCCACCCCTTATTTTTGCATAGTAACTTTTGAACTGTTGACTAGCAGGACTGGAAAGACTTCACCTCTTTTTCCATTCATCTCTTCATTGCCTCGTTGACTCATTCATTTCTAAAAGCATTATTTGCTGAACCACTTCTGTGCACAAAGCAGTCCACTTAAAGCTGGACATGCGAGAGGAGAACAGTATCTTCCTCGTGGAGCGCCGGGAATTATTTGGGAGGAAACATTATTTTCCCAATAAACACAAAAGTCCTGGGAATGCCATTGACAATGCAAGCACACACAGACAGCCACATGCTGAGCAGATGGCAGCGAGCTTCTAAACAGACTATAGAGTAGGTTTTGTTTACGGAAACTTGGCCTCAGAGTTTGTGATCAATGGCCACAGCATTTCAGCTACAGGGCTCCGAGGACATGGCTTTCTAAGCTGCAGCTTAAAAACCAAAACATGTGGTCAGGCCCAAGAATGAGACCCGTCTAACTTAGGCATCTGGACGTGGAGTCCAGACCAAACAAATAGCCTACAGCAGGCAAGAGCCGTTCGGAGATGCGCAGCACACAAACAGATCTGTCCCACGTGGGGGAAGGGATCGGGACGCTGAGAATTTTCCTTCTGCTCCTGGTGTCTTCCGGGACCCGAGGAAAGCCGGGGGAGGAAACCTGACAAACTCGGACAAAGAGCTTGATTCCTTTTTAAAAAATATATTTTTATTGATTTCAGAGGGGAAGGGAGAGGGAGAGGGAGATAGAAATATCAACGATGAGAGAGAATCATGAATCGGCTGCCTCATGCATACCACACACTGGGGATTAAGCCCTGTGCCCTGTCCAGGAATTAAACAGTGACCTCCTGGCATAGGTTGACACTCAACCACTGAGCTACACCAGCTGGACAGAAGTGACCTTTTTGGGGAAAAAAAAATATATATATATATATATTTTTACAGAGAGGAAGGGAGAGAGATAGTTAGAAACATGGATGACAGAGAATCATCAATCAGCTGCCTCTTGCACAACCCCTACTGGGGATGTGCCTGCAGCCAAGGTACATGCCCTTGACTGGAATCGAACCTGGGACCCTTCAGTCCGCAGGCTGATGCTCTATCCACCCAGCCAAACTGGTTTCGTAGAGTTTTTATTTTTTTATTGGATTGATTGGGATGGCCTTGGTTAAAACAATTATGTAGATTTCAGGTGGTGTACAATTCTATAATACATCATCTTTGTATTGTGGTGTGTGTTCATCATCATTTATTCCCCTATGTAGAAGTGATCTTCAAGGAGGGCTGTGTGTGAAGGGTGGGAGTGGTGGGGATCAAGACTTGTTGCCCGAATTAATCTACTGATTAATTGATTTTGAGCTATTGAGTAAGGGGCCTGATTTTCCTAGGAACTTCTGTTTCTTTAAATATTTGTCCAAGTATTTCTGTTTGAAAATGCCATGGTCCTAGTGAGTATTTTATGAAGATTTGCTGTTTATTTTTAAAGACTCTGTGGACAAATCTGCTGAGATCTTTCTCCCAGTAAAGGCATATTAAGAATGAGGGCTTTTTGCATTAAGTGTGGGCTAGAATCACTCCCTCTTATGACAGGATGGCATTGGGTTGGGTAGGAAAAAAGGTTGTAGCTTCTGTTATAATCCCTTTTCACTCCTTTTGGAAAGAGGAGGGATGGAAATCCTTTGACACATGAAAAGAATTCATGAGGGGGATTGAAAATTACACTTATTGATATAAATTTGAGTTTGCTGTTGAGCAGGGAGAGTACCAACAACTGATGCATGTATTTGAATGCTCAGCAGCAGAACATTTTCTTAAGGCCTGTTTGCTTGATGGTATTGAATTCTTCCCATATTTATGAATAATTTATAAATCCCGAGGAATTTATAAAAACAGTTAGAGCCAGCATTCATCACGTGTTTGTCTCTGAACATATTGTTTTCTTATTTCTTAGAATAATCCTGGGAAATAGAAGAAAATATCCATAAGAAAATGGAATAGTATGTCTTACTTAGAGTTCAGGGCACTGCAGTTTGTTGCTTTGCCCTTTAAATGGAGCCAAGATTATTCCCTATCCATGCCTTTGTGGATAGACGGGCGAGGCTTCTTATCATTATTTATTCAGAAACAGAAGCCATCTGCTCGTGGATTGCAGTGAAATCATTTGGCTGAGAAAAAGAGCAAAAAATAAATAAAAATCATTCATTTCGCAGTCTTCCAGGTGGCTGAGGAAGAATGTCTTTATTGATCGGTGGGGCCATTATTCTTAAGTTCTGGGCTGTTCTGAGAGCAAAATGCTCAAATGAGCAGAGAGCATCAGACATAAAAAAATAAAATAAATAAGAAAGCACCTCAGCTTCCTGAGTTATTGGTTGCTCATTTGTAAAGTGGAGATAAAAATAATAATAGTCTCTTCAAGGAATGGCTGTAAAGATCAAATATGTTCACGTGTGAGAAAGATGACGTAATGCTATAGGAGGGCAGTGAGTGTTAGAATAAATGCTATAGGATAATGGAATTTAGTTAATATTTTTACTTAAGTGAGAATACTTGCTGGTTTCTTTTTATTAGAATACCCCGAGTTTCTATCTTTATTCTGTGTTGTTGTTTCTTTGTGTGTGTGTGTGTGTGTGTGTGTGTGTGTGTGTGTGTGTGTAGTGTTAATCCACACTTACCCTTTTCAGCTAGTGAAGCAATTTTTATGAGCTTTATCCATTTATATAAAGAGCAATATTTGGAGGGTTTGGGGACTGGTTGGGAAGGGCTACAATGACCACAAAGTACAGTATAAGCTAACACACAGCACATATAGCATTTTGAAAATATAGCAAGTGCCTGGATTGTGGTGGAAAGTTTCTATGACTTCAGGTGTTTACACAGGTTTGACTTAATCACCCAAATAAGGTTGCGTTTCTCCATCTATATTTAGCGTTTCTCTTTTTCTTGGCCAGGAATTTAGAAGATTCGCTCAACCTATTTTTAAACTGGATGTACTTTATATTCAAAATAAGCCTCCCAAGACAGGCATCTCTCCAGGTACAGGAAGCACTGAATTGGAAATAGTAGATGCATTCATTCCCAGCCAAGGATGTGGATTTTGGCAGAAACGTGCCCACATGCCTATAAAAGTTGTACTCTAATAGATTCCTCATAATGTGAGTTCTAGCTTTGTAAATATTTAGGAGAGAAAACAAAACAAACTTCTGTAGATCCCCAGAGGGTAAATTTCCACTGAAAAATAGATTTCTCACTATACATTGGAAAACCACATTTAATTAAGGTTAAAAAAAAAAAAACCAACACACCTTAACAATTACTAGATAGTGATTCCTCTAGGCATCACCCACAGAGGAAACCTTTCTCATTCCGTTGGTTCAGCATGGTGCCAAGAAGACAGAGTTTGTAAACGGAGCTCAGGAAGGCCAGTTAGCTTCAGAATATTGTAGAATTGCATTTTTAGAAGTGCCTGCCATTGCTTTCTGTAGGAACCCAGTAAGAAGGGTAAGAAGTGGAGACAAATTAGCAAAATCCTTTTTTTTTTTTTTAAAAAAAAAGTATTTTTATTAAAAAAATCTTTATGGTTGAAAGTATTACATATGTCCTCCTCTCCCCCCATTAACCTCTTCCAGCTGGCTCTCCTTCCCCCTCCTCCCACAGACTCACCACCCCATTGTCTGTGTCCACGGGTGATGCTTATATGCATTCAAATTCATTGGTTGATCTCTTCCCACCCACCCTCCCCTGCCTTCCCTCTGAGGTTTAACAGTCTGCTCCTGCTTCTATGTCTCTGGGTCTATTTTTTTTTAATTATTATGATTCTTGGGAAACTCAGTGTAGCATATTGGAAGAGGTCACACACAGGTTCATCTTGGCACACGACAGGGACGTTTTCAGTAGGAATGATGACATTGCCCACCAGAAGTTTAGACTTCCACTTGAAGCTCCTTAAGTCTCTCTGATATCCTTAAACCTAGGGAAAGTTGGACTTGTGGTGAAATCAAGTTCTATGTCACTTAATAACTTATTTTATACAGCTAAGATTGTCTTACATTATCCATTGAAAACCACATAAGTTGTGGAATACAAATCTATCAATTGTAGAAAGTGCAAACATGGAGAAACTGATTAAAATGTCGCCTCCATTGAGATAGAATTAAGGCAGAACACCCCTGGAGCACTGTCTCCGAGGAACATTTAGTGCCGCATGATAGGAAATGTTTGCCCAACGGACGATCCAGTCCCAAGTTGATAATTAATCCGGAAGTCATACTTTCCTCCAACAACAACACTAGGCCTCTTTCCTCCAGAGGGAACTGAATAGAGCATTCTTTTCTTTGGCCTGGAGAGGAGTTGCCTCGCCCAGAGCCCAGAATGCCATATAAACAGAGGAAGAGAATAAGCCTGGGTAACATGTGAAGCGTGCAGCTGACATGTGCACAGCTTGTTGTTAGAGAAACATCCCCTCCTCTGCCGTACTGCCTTGCAGCTGGGTGCAGAGCTGGGAATCCACTCTGCATCCGACGTCCATTCCCCTGTTTTCTGACTGCGTTTTACTTGAGGTTTCACCCAGTACCAGTTTCTTCAACTGTAATGTGGAAGCAAGAGGAATACTTACCTTGCAAGGTTCTATAATCTCATATGAGATCATAAATACATTGAGCATCGTGATGGCAAATACTGAGTCATCATCGTGAGTACGTGTTGTTTGGATGTAATGATAGGTCTCATACTTGAACTTTCAGCATGTGAAAAATTAGAGACTGGGAAGAAGGGTCCTGATGCTCCATAATCCAATGCTTTATAGTCTAGAGTGGCACAAATGCGGTGTTCATTAAAAAAAAATAAAAAGATGCTAGAAAAAAATAAATCGAGACTACAATAGAGACTATTCTCTTAGAGTGTGAAATCATCCCCATTCAGACCCTCCTTTTTTTTTTATCATTGAATACTTAGAATAGATGGTATGCATATGATTGATACTATATAATTTGTTTAATTCATTCTAATATGTTGTAATATCTCCTACACATTCATGTATATCTTGCTCATACTTGGGATTATTCATTTTTTGCATTCTCACAGTTTTGGTTATCTCATAAAATGCCAAAAATAAATGAAAAAATAACCCTTTAGGGTGATTATGTATCAATAACTGAGCTGGGTGGACCCTATGGACCACCCACCACAGTCAGGATTGCTTTGCTGAGAGTGAGAAAGTGCAGGAAAAGTGGATCAGCAGCATAAAGACGGTAGAGTCAGATACATCTGAGTTTGGGTTCTGCATTTCCACTTAAGAGGTTAGATGATATTCTTTTTTTTTTTCTTTATTGATTAAGGTATTACATATGTGTCCTTATACCCCCCAATTGCCCTCTCACTTCCCCACTCATGCCCCACCCCCCTGGTGTCTGTGTCTATTGGTTAGGCTCATATGCATGCATATAAGTCCTTTGGTTGATCTCTGTCCCTTATAGATGATATCCTTAAATCCTCTGAGATTTCATGTTCCTGTCTATGAGCTGACTCTAATGACCTCCTCCTGTGGCTGTGAGGATTAGCAAATGCCAGAGGATCCGACAAGAGGTTTTTTGGGGGGAGGGGAGCTTGTGACATTGTAAAGCATTGGATGGAAGAATAGAAACTAGAAGACATGGATGATTTCACTTGGAAAAGGAAAGGAGTAAGATAATCCATGGATATAATTTATATTTGTAAAAAGTAGCCTGGCCGAGGCGGCTCAGTGGTTGAGCATCAACCTATGAACCAGGAGGTCTTGGTTCCATTCCTGGTCAGGGCACATGCACGGTTGTGGGCTCTGTCACCATTGTCAGGCGTGCAGGAGGCAGCTGATCAATGATTCTTTAATCGTTGATGTTTCTATCTCTCCTCCCTTTCTTTCTAAAATAAATAAAAAAATGTTTTTTCAAAAGTAGATCATTCACAAAGATCTTAACACATCTTTGTGTTTTATTAAGATGTTTATTTTTAGCCTGGGAGAGACTTCTTCACATGGTTAAAGACTTATGAAATGGAACAAAAAGGAAGATAAGCTATGTCAATAAAATGTTGGCAATTAAAAATAAATCTCATTTGTATTTTTGGAAAAATTGTAAAACCTTCCTTACATATGGCAAACTGGATCCATGTAGAACTACTTTGAAATGATTTAACCTATAGTTGTAACACATGCGTAGATAGGTTATTGCATTTTCCAAGTGTTTTTTTTTTATCAATTATTAATTTGTTGTTATTTTTCTCCAGCCAGCTGAGAACAGACACTGTTCCCCAAAGTGTATTTTGCCAACACTTGCTTTGACGTAATGGTTTTGACGTAATAACATAGGGTTTATTTTTAGAAACTAAAGAGAGTTAAAAAAAATTTCACAGAAAATATTTCCTGTATGCTTTGCCTAATGCAAACTGCTCCATAGATTGGTATGTAAGTGGGTATTTGCACATGAATTTTTATTAATAACTGTGTTCTCTATGAGCCTCTATCCTTTAAGAATTCAGTACAACTCCTAACCCAGACAAACAATTTCTTTAGTGACAGTGTCAATGACTTCGTGTACTGTGGTTTAATACTTTACTTCTGTTGACAGGAGCCAATTAAGTTTTAGGACATTTGGTACCAGAATTGTGTTGTTGTTGTTATTATTAATTATTATTATTATTTTGGGCTTCATAAGTTGACAGTGTCACGGAACACTGATTGGTGCTTAATATGAAGGTCTGGGCTTGAAAGTAAGTTCTTACAGGGCCAGGCAGGCAACATGACAGGTCAGTAGAAAGAGTGGGAAACGCTAGGGTAATCGGAGCTGTGGGACTGTGGTGATCTGGGGACTCTATTTACATGGACCAGAGAATTCACTCCTGAGAGCTTCATCAGGTAGCGCAGGTGCTTGATTTTTATTTTTATTTATTTATTTATTTATTTATTTATTTATTAATATATTTTATTGATATTTTACAGAGAGGAAGGGAGAGAGATAGAGAGCTAGAAACATCGATGAAAGAGAAACATCGGCCAACTGCCTCTTGCGCATCCCTTACCAGGGATGTGCCCGCAACCAATGTATATGCCCTTGACCAGAATTGAACCTGGGAACCTTCAGTCCAGACCGACGCTCTACCACTGAGCCAAACCGATTTTGGCAGGTGCTTGATTTTTAGATAGAGAGGAAGGGAGAGGGAAAGAGAGATAGAAATATCAATGATGAGGATCATTGATCAGCTGCCTCCTGCACGTCCCCTTCTGGGGTTCAAGCCCACAACCTGGGCACATGCCCTGACTGGGAATTGAACCCAGGGCTCTTGGGTCCATGGAATGATGCTCAGTCCACTGAGGCACACCAGCCAAACACTTGTAGTTACCTTGTCTTAAAGGATAGGTCACCTTAGAGTCAGAGAGTGTGGAAGGTAACTTCTGAATCCGGGGACCACTGTAAGCAAAAGTAAAGAAAGAAACAGCCTGGTGGGTGGGGATGGCCTTTGGGGTAAGCCTGGCTCAGAGCAGTGGTGCTCAGTGAGCGTGTTCCCTCCCCCTCCCCTGCTTGGGACATCTGGTGACATCTGTAGACAATATTGCTTATCACAACGCGAGGAGGGTGCTAAGGGCACCTCGTGGGTGACACCAAGGATGCACTGCACATCCTGAATTGTACGGGTCATGCCCCACACCAGAGAATTATCTAGTCCAGCATGTCAGCAGGACCAACGTTGAGAAACCCTATTCTAGAAGAATGTATGAGTTGAAGCAAGGGGAAGGTGAAGCTGGGCATTATATAGAAGCTGTTGGTTAAGCTAATTTACTAAGGCCAATTGGTGAGCATTTTAGGGATCTCAGTCAGGAGCAGGTACTCCAGGGGTTGTTAGTCAGTATATGAAATATTCCTTCGGGGGATGGAAATTTTATTTTTTAGAAAGGTGAGAAACACAGCCCTAGTAATAGTTTCTTCTAGAGGGCTGTGATGCAAAACTCCTCCTGTTCAGCCCGGAGATTGATTGATTGATTGATTGATTTTTATATTTTTATTGATTTTGTACAGAGAGGAAGGGAGAGAGATAGAGAGTTAGAAACATCGATGAGAGAGAGTCATCGATCAGCTGCCTCCTGCACACCCCCTACTGGGGATATGCCTGCAACCAAGGTACATGCACTTGAACAGAATCGAACCCAGGACCCTTCAGTCCCCAAGCCGACGCTCTATCCATTGAGCCAAACCGGTCTCGGCCAGCCCGGAGATTTAAAACCTAATACTGGATCTGGTACAACAACCCTTCGTGGACTCACAAAAGGAGCCTGGGTGTTTATAGGAATGTTTTATTTTATTTATGTATTTATTTATTTATCTTTAAAATATATTTTATTGATTTTTTACAGAGAAGAAGAGAGAGATAAATTGTTAGAAACATTGATGAGAGAGAAACATCGATCAGCTGCCTCCTGCACACACCCCACCGGGGATGTGCACTCAAGGTACATGCCCTTGATCGGAATCGAACCCAAGACCTTTCAGTCTGCAGGCCAATTCTCTATCCCCTGAGCCAACCCAGTTAGGGCTATAGAAGTGTTTTTAAAATGATATTACATGATAAGTAGAAAGAAAGCAATGTCTGTGGTAGCTGGGACTTCTCAGTATCTGGATAGTGTAGGTTCTTTATGTTGTTAAGTCAGAAGCTGAAGTGTGTGTGTGTGTGTGTGTGTGTGTGTGTGTGTGTGTGTGTGTTAGAGAAAGAGACAGAGGAGAGATGAAATTCGCTCGGTAAAGAGATTAGCTTGGGTCCAGAATCGCTTTGGCAGATAGCAGCAAAAGCTGTAAATGAAGCAAGTCATTAGACACTGCGGTTTCCTTGCCCTGGGCAAAATGACAAGCCCTAATATTTACTGTGCTGCATCGCATTAGCCACATGTACCAGTCAAAACTAATCAATCACAGCCGCCGGAGAGCAAATGATGAACGTGTCTCGTTCTTATTCCTTAGCCTCTCAGCTGGCAGGAAAACCTGGTAATGGGGTCTCTGTGTGCTGCTGGACTGTTTGCATTTAATTTGAGTTGTAATCAGTAAATGCTCAAGGGCTCACGAACCATTAGGAAGCAACAGATACTAACCACAGCTTTGTACCCAGGACCTACTGATTTCTTTCTAAATAATCAAAGCTTCCAGGAAATATCAGGTAAAATAAATACTATCTGCACGAACATATTTACTGAGGTAAAATTACCCTGGAATAATTTGGTCTTTTGGACGCCTTGACACGTGTAGGTATGATATTGGGGAGAAGACAGCTCATAATGCAATGAGGACCATAATATTCTGGTCTTAAGAGGTTGTTTTGTTGCCAAAACTGGTTTGGCTCAGTGGATAGAGTGTTGGCCTGCGGACTAAAGGGTCCCAGGTTCGATTCTGGTCAAGGGCATGTACCTTGGTTGCGGGCACATCCCCAGTAGGAGGTGTGCAAGAGGCAGCTGATCGATGATTCTCTCTCATCGATGGTACTAACTCTCTATCCCTCTCTCTTCCTCTCTGTAAAAAATCAATAAAATATATTAAAAAAAGAGGTTGTTTTCCTTGTTCTACACAACCTGTGGTGTAGCTTTATTATTATTATTATTATTATTATTATTGTTATTGTTAGAGGCCTGGTGCATGAAATTTGTGCATAGGTAGGGTTCCTAGGCCTGACCGACAATCAGGGCTGATCAGGGCCTTCCAGCTGATGGCCAGTGCCTCCTTTCCCTAGCTGACAGCTGTCAGCCGGGGCCTTCCTTCATTCTGCACCACCCCCTGGTGGTCAGTGAACATCATAGTGGGCAATTGGTCTCTTGGTTGAACTTCTGTGGAGAAAATTTGCATATTAGGCTTTTATATATATATATATTTTTATTGTTTTCAAAGAGGAAGGGAGAGGGGGAAGAGAGAAACATTAATGACCAGAGAGAATTATTGATCAGCTGCCTCCTGCATGCCCCACACATGGGATGGAGCCTGCAATCCAAGCATGTGACCTCTTTTCCATTTGAAGACCAACAATGACTGCATTTCCTACCTGTCAGGTTACAGGACACCGTGGGCACGCTCTCCATGCAGCCCTGTTTCCCCATTTACCGAAAACAGAAATGAAGTAATAGAAAAAGAAATGGGTTTGTGAACATTTTGAAAGCTTGCTAAAGGTTGGCTAGTTTACCCATGACTTTAGAGATGTTATTGAGATTAATACAACCTTCCCAGCAACTCTGTGAAGTAACTGTTATCCACAAATACTACTTTCTGTTTTTAAAGATTTTAGTTTTTTGGGGGAAGGGGGCGATTTTAGGTTCCCAGAAGATTGAGAGAAATTTCCCATATACCCCCTGCCCCACACATTCACAGCCTCCTCCATTATCAGCAGCCCCCACCCAAAGTCCACGGTTTGTGTTAGGGTTCACTCCAGGTGGTACACAGTCTATGGCTTTGGACAAATGTATGACATGTATCCACCATTATAGTGTCACACAGAGTGTTTTCACTGCCCTGGAAATCCTCTATGCTCTACCTATCCACACCTCCCCTTCCCCCTAACTCCTGGCAGCCATGATCTTTTCTAAGATCTCCATAGTTTTGCCTTTTGCAGAATCTGATAGAGTTTGAATCATCCCCTCTTAGTCTTTAGGGCTAAGATAGGCTTCTTTCACTGAGTAATAGGCACTTGCGCTTCCTCCTTTCTCTTTGTGGCTTGATGGCTCATCTATCTTCAGTGCTGAGTAGCCTCTCTCTGTCTGGATGGACCACAGTTACTTTATCTGTGCACCTACTGAGGGCATCTTGGCTGCTTCCAAATTTGGGCAAGTTTTGAACAGAGCTGCCACAAACACCCTCGTGCAGGTTTTTTGTAAGAATGTGAAGTTTTTGCTAATTCTACTTTCAACCCCTAACCTTTCTCTTCATCAGCCCTACTTCATGGCATCCTATATATGCCTTTCTTATCTGGCGATAAAAAATACATAGAGACTCACAAGCATTAAGTTCCTTAAATTCAGTTCAGTTAAAAACGGAATAGGATATGGACAGAAATCCAGATCTCCCTCACCAAAGTCTGTGTGTTTTTTCTTCTTCTCCCCCACCAGACAAGATTGAAACCTTAAGAACTAAGAATATTTTAAAATATATTACTTAGTTGGTCATCTTGCAGATTTCTCGACAAAGTTCTTGCTCTTTGGAAGCTTTTGTCTAATAGGGATCTACAGAAAATGAAGAAAAAATATGTGAGGGATTAGACAAATGTTAATAGGGTAGGGGAGTAGAAAGAGGTGGTGATGATAATGTTACATAATATAGGGTGATCAGAGGGTGTCTCCCGAAGGCAGGGGTGGGGAATCTTTTTTTTTCCTGCCAAGGGTCATTTGGATATTTATAACGTCATTCGAGGGCCGCACACAATTATTAGCTTGCTATGTATGCTCAAACATTTAATGAACACACACCTACTGCCTTGCCAGGGCCAGAGCAAATGATTTCAAGAGTCTTGTATAACTCAAGATCCAGGAATTCCCCACCCATGTAAGGTGTTGTGCAGGGAGAGCTGAACTGAGTCTCAGGCACTGCGCTGAGCAAGTGCAGATGCTTGGGGTAGAGGGAGAAGGGAGTGATGAGTTCATAGAAGGGTAGGCGGCTCCAGGGTCCAGGAGCAGAGGGGAGGGTAATGGGTTTTGTTGTTGGTGGTAGAGCAGCAGAGAATTGTTGGAGGAAGAGGTGTTCAGTGGTTAGACAGGTGTGGCAGGGTCCTGCTGAGCCCAGTAGTCCATGGCAAAGATTTTGGAGTTTTCATTGGTTGCCATTGAAATCACTGGATAATTTCGCAGAGTGATAGGAACTGACGCATTTTCAAAGGAACACTCCGGCTGTGTGTGTGTGTGTGTGTGTGTGTGTGTGTGTGTTGGTGAAGGTGGTGGGGTGGACAGGTAGAAGAAGCTGGAATGCCAGTGGAGATCTGTTGCCCTTGTCTATGGTGGCTTGGGGGGGTGGAGGGTCAGAGTAATGAAGAGGATGAGCAGTGATAGGATTCTTCATATGTGTGTGTCTAAGGAAGAAATGTGCAGGTTGACGGATGCCTTGCATGTGGGATGTGACTGGAAGAGCAGAGTTCTGGAATATGCTAAGGGTTCAGTCTAAATGTTTATGGCCCGTGGGTTGCATTGGTCGTAGCTGCTGTGGGAATTCAGAGGTGAAGAGCATAATGTTCTACCCTGGGGTGATCACGGAGGACTTTGGGAAAACAGCGTGAGATTTGAATTGGATATTGAGGGAGGAACAAGAATTTTTTAAAAAAATATATATATTTTATTGATTTTTCACAGAGAGGAAGAGAAAGGGCTAGAGAGTTAGAAACATTGATGAGAGAGAGTCATCGACCAGCTGCCTCCTGCACACCCGCAACCAAGGTACATGCTCTTGACCGGAATCGAACTTGGGACCCTTCAGTCTGCAGGCCAACGCTCTATCCACTGAGCCAAACCGGTGCTGGCAAAAAATATATATTTTTTTAAGCAAAGAGGAAGGAGCAGACATTTCAGGCAGGTGAACTAGAAGGAAAGGGGAGACCTGGGAAGAAGCGACGGTATTTCCATAGATGAGGAAACTTAAGGCAGGATGAGTTTTGGAGGAAGACCAAGAATTCATTTTTGGAGGAATCCATTTTGAAATGTTTTCTTAGACACCCTAACTGAAATTCCTCAGGCACTTCATGCTCTTCTTGTTGGTAAGAGTTCTTTGACTGTCAGAAACTGTAAACCAAGAACGGATAGGACTGTACTCCAAGTACTTCGTAATGTCACGTGTAGATAGCTTCACCAACTCCAATCCTACAGTGACTCATTTGACAATAATTATCTCATTCCATGTTGTACTTTCCAACTGCCTGGTTTTGGGGTTATCATTAGCTCTGATATTTAGAAATACTTGTCTAATATTTATGAAATATTTAGAAACCCGTGTCTAATAATTGTTGTTATGTATTGTAGAGTTCTGGTTCATTATGCATTATGTTAATGTGATTTAGTTTCCCCCCCTGAAAATTTATACTCATTAAAGCCATGAAACAACTTTGACATCATCTTTTTAGGGGTGGGAAATGTCTGGGGCCACAGGCCGTACAAGGCCCTTGAAATAATTTGGTTTGGCCCTGCCAAGGGCTGAATTCATTAACTGTTTGACCAAATAGAGCAGGCTAATTTCAAGTTGATAATTTTGTGTGGCCCGAGAATGATGTGATAACTATAACTGGTCCTCGGCAGGAAAAAGGTTCCCTATCCCTGATCTATTTATTAATTAAGGGGGCCTATTTCAGAGTCCTTCTCATTGTTCTTGGGTGACCCAGATACTTGATTAGAGGATTGTTATTGAAAAAGAATATTTTTCCTACAACAGTGACCTCCTGAAACAGATAATACAGTTTTGTCTGCCTAAGGAATAGTAGATGTGGATTTCTACAAGTAGAAATTTAGCAGAGAAGATACAAACTAAGTTCCATCCCAGCCAGCATGGCTCAGTGGTTGAGCGTCGACCTATGAACCAGGAGGTCACAGTTTGATTCCTGGTCAGGGCACATGTCCAGGTTGCAAGCTTGATCCCAAGTGTGGGGCATGCAGGTTGCAGCCAATCAATGACTCTTTCTCGTCATTGATGTTTCTACTTCTCCCTTCCTCTCCCTTCCTCTATGAAATCAATAAAAAATATACTTAAAAAACAAAACAAAAACCTGAGTTCCAGCCATTCCACTTCTAACTCTGTGGCCTAGAAGAAATTACTTAACATCTGTAAAGTCTCAGTTTTATCTGCTGTGTAATCAAGGTAAGAAGTGTATATGACAGTGTGAGAGTTAAAGGAGATGACGCAAGTGAAGTGATTGGTCCAGCGCCCGGCACATAGCAAATGCTTAATCAATTGTATCCTCCATTGATTTTTCCACCCTTTTCATCTCATGGCACCCATTACATTCTGGGGCACACCAACAAATTTTTTTGTGTGTGTGCCGATTTTACAAAGATAGCTATACTTTCTACTCATTCACTCTAGATGGCTGTTGTTGCGTTGGCAGATCAATATATTGATTTTAGACTGAGTAGCTTGGGGAGTAATTTGTACATGAATCACCAAGGAGCTGGGGTGCTATCAGTCCGCCTTGCAGCGTGAGAACAGACTGTATTTACCTTCACCATCTTTTAGTGTCTGCACTAGCAAGAGGCCTGTGAGAGAAAGCTCCATCCCAGCACATCTGGGTGTCTAATAGCGCAGCAGAATGCGTTATTCATTGGAAGCAGCAGGACGGGGCTATAATCCTGTCTAGAAGTCACATTATCCAGCAGATTTTCCCACCTCTTTGTGTAAACCATTCCTTTTAAAGTATATGTTTCAAACCCAGTATGTTTATAGAGCTGGCATCTCCCTGGCTTGCGTCGGAAAGTTTCCTGTCCTTATTAAGAGCGGGAGCTCTCTAATGGAGGTGTTTGTCACCCCGAGTGGGGTTTGTTTACTATGACTGGGCTCTGCACGGGGCTTATCCATCCAGGTCTCCTTCCTCTCTCCTAATGGTGGATGGCCGAGGCTGCTGCTCCCCTCCCTTCGCTCCTTCTTCTGTTCCCTCCCAAAACATTCCACTTTGTTTTTATGTTTTAACTAATGCGTTCATCCATGTTGGTACTCAGAGCCATTCCTCTCTACAGGCACATGCTCCCTCTTAAAAACGACCTTCTAGGAACTGCCAGGAAGGGTGGCCTGTCCATCAACTCACTCAATTCGTGTGGCATCTGCAGGGCAGTGTCTATGACCCTGCCTGCGGCCAGATTTGGGTTCCTGTGCTTGAATGTCAAGGCTGGACCACTGATTGGCTCCAACACCCTACTCATGGCGTCTGATCACTCCCTGCCTATTTGTCTCAGGACTAAACCATGCATCCCAGTTTCAGGCTCAAGTAAAATAATGCATATGAGTATTTTCACGAACCCTGAGGACTTTATAAATTGTTCTTTCCAAGGCGCTCTACATTTGAAAAGGCTACTGGTCAAAACAAATCCTTTCATCAACCTACTTTTTAAATACTTAGGGAAGTGGTGAGGGGGTGGGGGGCCTCCCTTCTGAGTTTCTATTA
Source organism: Pipistrellus nathusii (assembly GCA_963693515.1). NCBI lineage: Eukaryota > Metazoa > Chordata > Mammalia > Chiroptera > Vespertilionidae > Pipistrellus > Pipistrellus nathusii. The sequence goes on from OY882877.1 coordinate 5,839,453, forward strand.
ACATCATGGGAAGGTTTCAATAAACAGTCTGTTTGCTTATCAAACAAATACCTATTTGGCATCTGCTGGCCGCTGGTTACTGGAACATCTTTGTTCTCTGGGCTCATTCCCCTATGCCGCCTGCTGTGCCCGAGTTCTGTCTCCCCAGGCCTTGCTTTCTGCTCAGCAGCAGGTAAACCGTTGGCACGAAGTGTTTCCTTCTCTGGATTCAGAGAGTTTATCATCTGTGACCACCGATGGGAAACTCAGGCCCTCCAGTTGAGGGATGTATTTTTGCACAGTGGGATCTCACGATTTCCTTCACGTCACACCCGATTATGTCTTTGAAGAAAGCGTTGTGTATTTCTCTTCTGTAATCTCTCTTTTCCAAACGAGTGGAAACCCCTTTATAGCCAATAAAGCGATGGTGTGACTGATGAATTATAAATAGGAAAGTGTTCATTTCTGCCAAGACACTTGAATCCGAATTGTGCAAATCTCCGTCACACTATCTCCTTTTGAAGATAAGACTGGTTTTTATGTGGAGACAATGATGGCTTATCGTGTACATCTCCAGAGTTTGAAAATGTGTGTCTAAAAATAGACAGAAGTGACAAAGACATCCAGGTTCTGATGTCAGGAAACTAACTATGTTTTTAACGCATCAATCTCAAAGTACTGAGGATAAACAAGTATCATGTAAAACTTTGGATATAACCTTTGTAGCCATTTGATAATATCTACTTTTGAAATGTTAGGATAATGCATTTATTAATTCAAAAATATCCTAAGAAAAATAAACAGGACTCGAAATATTGTTACGTTTAAGTGATTGAAAACCAGTTTGACTATCAGTGACCTGGAACACATCCTTCCATGTAGAATTCTTGAACAGGTAGCACTTTCACTTTAAATTCTCTGTTATCCCGTAAAAACATTTCAGAACGCTCTCAGTCAGTGCTAAATGCAAAACAGAAAGTACTTTATCCACTTTGTCATGATAACCTCAATTTTCAGAGAAACTGCTCTTCAGAAATGAGTCTAAACTTGGAGGAACATGATGAATGCATTAGTAATGGGATGTGATAAAACACATTCTGCATGTGACTCACACAGACCCCAAGTCCCACCTCCTCATTTCACAGATGGGGAAACCGAGGCTTCCTGGCACCAAGGGTACAAGGACATCAGGTGGGTGGACAGGCGCCAGTCCAATGGCTCTTTCATAAGTCGACAGAGTTGTTTCACGCCCCTGCCTGGCACCTTGTTTACCCAACATGAGGTGAAGGCCCTCTGTATTTGGGTGGTAAAATCAGCACAGAAGCCAAACAATATTCTGGGCTTTTTCTGCATTGGAATACAAGGGGAGAAATAAGTAGTAAAGCAAGTTGGTCATTCTAATTCTATTATTAGTTGTATTAGTGTTTGGTCAAATTTACTAGTATTTGTTTTTCTTTAAAATATATTTTTATTGATTTCAGAGAGAAGAAGGAAGAGGGAGAGAGATAGAAACATCAATGATGAGACAGAATCATTGAACCAGCTGCCTCCTGCACACCCCTACTGGAGATCAAGTCTGTACCCTAGGCATGTACCCTGACTAGGAATCAAATCGTTTTGCCCTGGTTCATATGTCAAAGCTTAAACACTAAGCCATACCAGCCAGGCTCAACAAAATTTTTCTCTTGCACAGCTAATTCTCTTTCTCAGAAATGAGCCTCCAAGTATTTATTCAGTGTTAGAATAATCCTCTGCTGCAGGAGAAGAATTCCATTTCATTTTTTTTCATGTGCTATCGCATGGGTTTCTAGGTGTTTTATAATAGTCATGCTATTGTGGTCAAATTTGAGACCCAAGAAACACATTTCATGGTAAAACTAAAGATCTTGAATCAGATTTTCCTGCAGTTAATTATTTTGGAAAAATGACTCATTATGTTTTCTAGGTATTTTATTTATTAAAAGCATAAGCTATTGTTCATTTGTATGAAGTATTTGCCCTGTGCTTTGTGCTGAATGTATGGAAACAATCATTCTTTATTCTGGAATCTTTTGACAAATTCCAAGCTGCTATTATAGGACAGATTAAAAAATATTTTAGTGGAATAATAACTTACTTGTCTTTGAAAAAACTCCACATTTATAACTTTTAAATTTATATTTGGATTTATTGATTATCAGGCCCTTGATGAATTCACATTGCGAAGAATAAAATATATGAAATATAGGAACTAAATTTTCTACCCTTACACTAATAAAAGTGTAGAACTACAGGAAGACATTAATACATTTAAAAAAATACATTTTACTGATTTTTTACAGAGAGGAAGAGAGAGGGATAGAGAGTTAGAAACATTGATGAGAGAGAATCATCAATCAGCTGCCTCCTGCACACCCCCTGCTGGGGATGTGCCCGCAACCAAGGTACATGCCCTTGACTGGAATCAAACCTGGGACCCTTCAGTCCACAGACCGACACTCTATCCACTGAGCCAAACCAGTTTCGGCACATTAATACATTTTTAACAGCTTTGAATCATCGGGAATTTTTCACACACAGAAGATATATGCAACATAGAAATTCAGTTAAGAGCATAATAGTAGGAAAATTTTACAGGTAAAACATTTCTCAAGAATCCATCTTTAAAAAATGCTTTTTATTGCTTTTTAGAGAGAAAGGAAGGGACAGGGGCAGAAAAACAGAAACATCAAAGTGAGAGAGAAACATTGATTGGCTGCCTCCTGCACTCACCCTACTGGGGATTGAGCCCACAACCTGGGCATGTGCCCTGACCAGGAATTGAACCAGCAACTTTTTGGTGCACAGGACAATGCCCAACCAACTGAGCCACACCAGCCAGGGAAAGAACCCCTCGTTTTGGTATCACTCATGGCATAACACGATTGTGCTGTGGGTCCTACGTTTATCTATTAATTAGCATTATTAAAAGCACTCTATGGAAATGTTCCCTTCTGCTAGAGATACAACTCATACAGCTACAACCTTTGAAGGACTAATCTGTATATTGTGACAACAAAATGTCCTTCATAAGAAAACTTCCATTGGTTGATGACCCGCAGTAAAAATGTTATAACGTTGGCGCTGTGAAGAAAGACCGTCCTTTTTCGGAACCCTGCTTGGGTGTGCCATAAATTGTATCAGTCACGTGATCAGAGTTCTACAGTCCATCCCGTGGGAGATCTGTTTCCCTTTGGGAACCAGAACTCAATTTATAGTTCCTTTCCTCGTACTTTATTCCTACTCTGTTTTTCATTGTGTGTGTGTGTGTGTGTGTGTGTGTGTGTGTGTGTGTGTGTGTGGTGTACATTAGAAGAACTAAGCCAATCTTTGCAATAGACCACCTTCAGTTTAAGCTTTTGAGTGGTCGTCAGGAATTGTCATTGGGATGACTATTCGTCAGAAGCTTCTGATACATCTCCGACTTGAGAAACCTTGTCATAGGGCTGAATAGACTTCAGAAGCTTCTGATACATCTCCGACTTGAGAAACCTGGGGTACGAGTCTCTCTCCATGTGCGTATACACGATTTTCTGAGCCTCTTCAAAGCACGTCCGAGTGGGTTCTTGAATATTCCTGACGATGGTTTCTCTTGTCGAACTGTCAATGTTAATCTGAAAAGTGAAATTGCAGCAATGGGCGGGATTAAAGGCGGAAAGACAATGCAAAGGTTTGATGTATTCCCCCCCTCTCCTTGTCAGTGGACTAGGGTTATTTTGTTTGCAGTTTTATTGGTATCTCAAAAGACGTAGGAGGTAAACTCGTGGCTTCTTGAAAAGTAAACATCCACCTCCACATCCCAGATCTAAATAACACGAGGCCCCAAGGCCTGGGAAATCGCTGAAACCATTGCTTACTTGGGAGGGCGCAAGAGGTTTGCTGGCAGAGTCTACAAACAAGGAAGTTTACTGGACGGAGGTCTTCCCTGAGGAAGAAAGGGAAGTTGGTGCTATTTTAAACTTGGCCTTCCTTAACAGGCATGCATGTTGATTTAACGGACTCTGCCCCGAAATGGGAAGAAGGTGAAGAGAAGTGGGGAAATAGAGAAGTGGTCATTTCAGTAAACCCAAGTATTTTCCAGATGACAGTTTTAAGGAACAAATTCTGTCCTGGGTGAGAGGAATGTCATCTACCATCCTCCCTGCTGGTCCCCCTGATCAGAATTTTCGTTCCCCAGTGTCTCCCCACCAGGAGGAGTCTCAGTGTTGTCTGTTTCCCTCATGGCTCTGTTGTCTTCAGGCAGAGGTGCATGATGGGAAGTGATATCCATGTGAGCATTTCCAGGCTTTGCTGGGGGGAGGGGAGGAAGCGGGGCTATGGAGGCACAGAATTTGCCCAGCACCCCCGGGGATGTCAATATGTCTATTGATGGTAACCATAGTTCCTTCTAGCAAAACCAGTTCTTTGTAAATCACTCTCCTAGGGAATTAAAATCATTTAATAAGGAGAGCCACATTTCCCCACTTTCCCTCTGCGGGCCACTTGGCAAGTTAGTGTCCTTCTCTGACTCTCAGGATTCTTTTTTTTTTTTTTTAATATATTTTTTTGATTTTTACACAGAGAGGAATTGAGAGGGATAGAGAGTTAGAAGCGTCGTTGAGAGAGAAACATCGACCAGCTGTCTCTTGCACCCCCCAATGGGGATGTGCCCGCAACCAAGGTACGTGCCCTTGACTGGAATCAAACCCAGGACTTTTCAATCCGCAGGCCGACACTCTATTCACTGAGCCAAACCGGTTTCGGCGACTCTCAGGATTCTTATGTGGAAAATGAAGTGAACAACCCCGACTTGACAGCATCCTTGGGGGTAAAGAGCCCGGCACCTCTGTGTGCCCGGTCAGCAGACACGGACACCCTGATGCCCATTCAGGGTCACCGTTGGCTAGGTACCTCTCTGGGGGACTGTGGCTGGATGTAGATCTTGTAAAGCTTCTTCGCCCGAAAATGTCTGCCCCATCGAAAGGCGATCTTCTTGTAGGTCTCACAGGCCATCCAGAATTGGATGTTCTCATCGCTGTGCTCCAGTTTCAGGAACGCCGCGTAGACCACTGGCCCATCTGAAAGTAACGGAGACATCACTCATTTTCCTGCGTCAAAACCATTAACACCTCTGAAATGTAAAAATAAAGTCTGGTCCAGCTGGTGTGGCTCTGTGGTTGAGTGTTGACTTAGGAACCATGAGGTCACAGTTCGATTCCCAGTCAGGGCACATGCCTGGGTTGTGGGCTCGATCCCCAGTAGGGGGCGTGCAGGAGGCAGCCGATCGGTGATTCTGTCTCATCACTGATGCTTCTGTCACTCTCTCCCTCTCCCTTCCTCTCAGATTTAGCAGTTGGTGCTCCTGGTGAAGAAATAGCTGAATGCATAGGCAAACCATTTCTGGTGTAACGTGAAGCTGGAAGCCCACAACCTCCCCTGTGTATGGGAAGAAACAAGAGTTCTGTGTTAACAAACAAAAACGCAACTTGATCTATTTTTGTACTCAGAGGAATTTTGACTGCTTCATCAGGAGGGGGAAATAAGGACCCTAAAGTAAAGAAATGAGCTATGAAAGAGGGGAGAGAAAAATGAAATACCAGATACAATCTGCAGATCCTGGAATGAGAGTTCACCAGCTACTTGGGTGGTTTGAGTTGGATGAGTGGATGGGGGTAGGGAGAGGGGATTTGGAAAACCAGTGATTTTGTATCCCAAATTTGTGTTTATATCCGTGTTTAGTTTAATTGTATGGTAGAATGTTTAGAGATGTTCATTCCGGAACCTGACTGGGAATTACTGGGATGCTAATGCTGTGTGTTACCGTATGACAGCCTGACGAAAGCTGACGCGGACAAGAACCCGTCTGATATTTCAGGTCTGATGACAGCATGTTCCACAGAATCCCGTCCTCATAGTGTGTACATGTTACCCCCGTTAGCGGCTCAAAACACAAGTATATTAAAAGTGTTCCAGGAATCTGAGGAACTCTTCAAGTTGGCATGAATGGCTCAGTCTAGCGTTTCTATTGACACACACACAAGAGTTACAAGCCTTTTCCAAGTCCAGCCCTGGAGCCCTATCCTTCCTTCCTTCCTTCCTTCCTTCCTTCCTTCCTTCCTTCCTTCCTTCCTTCCTTCCTTCCTTCCTTCCTTCCTTCCTTCCTTCCTTCCTTCTTTCTTTTCTTCTCTCTTAATATATTTTATTGATTTTCCACAAAGAGGAAGGGAGAGGGATAGAGAGCTAGAAACGTCGATGAGAGAGAAACATCGACCAGCTGCCTCTTGCACAACCCCTACCGAGGATGTGCTCGCAACCAATGTACATGCCCTTGACTGGAATCGAACCTGGGACCTTTCAGTCCGCAGACCGACGCTCTATCCACTGAGCCAAACCGGTTTCGGCATGCCTAACTATTAATTTATTTACACAGATACACACACTAGTCAAACTATTGGTATTAAATTGTGAAAGCAATTTTGTTTCATTCTTGAATATTTAATATCATGCAGTACTTTCCCCCCTTTTTGTCTTAATAGTCCACTGCAACAACAGCAACAACAACAAAAAGACAAAAAATAATAATCCACTGCAGGACTAAGTTCTGATACACTGATTTACTCTCTGTTATTGACTATGTAGATTGCTTCCCCATTTTAAGTTAGATTGTCCTACATTGAGCATGTTGGTTCGTAAATCTTTGCATCTCCAATTATTTCCTTAAGATGACTTTAAAGGAGCTTAGGCATCCCAGTTTCTGGGAAAATTTCTCTGAACCTGCCATGTCCCTGTCAGAGCACCTAGTACACACTTACTTTGATTACGTCTCACCGTATACTGCAGCCTACTGTATTTATTGACTTACATCCATCACTCTCCCGTCACCTCACCTCACCTGCACACCCTCACCCGCACCCCCTAATCCGCACCCCCTTACCCACACACCCTCACCGCACACCCTCACCCCCTCACCCTCACACCCTCACCCATACACCCTCAACTGCACATTTTCGCCCGCACACCCTCACTTGCACACCCTCACCCACACACTCTCACCTGCACGTCCTCACCTGGACCCCCTCACCTGCACACCCTCACCCACATACTCTCACCTGCACATTCTCACCCACACACCCTCACCCACATACTCTCACCTACACACCCTCACCTGCACACCCTCACCTGCACCCCCTCACCCGCACCCCTTTTGGGAACTGGGGCTGCACTTTCTTTATGGGCTGGTGCCCAGAGCCCACACACTGCCCAACACACAGCAGTTACCCAACCAGCGGATAAATGCCCGCCGTTCTGGCCCCCGTGGCCCTCCTGCTTCTGTCTTTTACAATGACTCCCGTAGGTTTTGAAAAGCGAAGCAGAGCCTGATTATCCAGCATGCAGGAAAAGCACAAAAGACCGGAGGGTTATTATACTTGGCACATGGTTACTTGTTGGTTTTCTGAGAGCGAGATAAAAAAAAAAAAAAAAAAAAAGTACCCACGGAAGAGAGGTGTCTCTGAATGGCCAGTCTCTGTTGTTTTATTTTGTTCCCTGCGAAGGGATAGAAGACACGAGAAATGAGCGAAGACGAAGGTGCTAAGTGGGCAAAGCTGAGTGCGGCTGAGGGTAATAGAAGGGTCGGGGGAGGAAACCATGGCAACAGCAGGGATGAGAGGGGAGCTGCCAATCAACACTGTGCAGCATGATCTCTCCACAGAGGAAGGGAGCTGGGAGGGGGCTCCGCCTCCACATCGGGATGCACACGAGGGGACCACAGGCTCTCTCAGCGATGCTGAGTGTCCGCCACAAGGAGGAAGGTGCCCAGGCCAGCGATGCAGTCCCCTGGCGTGGACAGCACTCAGCAGTGTGATGACCTAGGATGGCCACGGCTGTCGGCAGGGGCTGTGGTAACTGAGAAAGGGGGAGAGGGTACAGGCTGCCCCAGGATGATTTGGACCAAAATGAAACCATCGATGCCTTCTAAGGCAATTCCCGTCGCCTAGAAGGCCCCAGGCTCCAGCAGGCAGGTGAACTCCTCTAGGTCATGCCAAGGCATTCTCCTCACTGACAGCTCGGGGCTTTCGGATCTGGGTTCTTCGCTGCATGGCCTCTGCCCCAGGCCCCAGCGTGGCCCTCTGCTTCTCATCATTCAGCGCTTGGCTCACATTTTGTCCCTCCCGACAGTTCTCCGCTCCTCCAGTTGGATTGCCTTCTCACACCCGGCTTTCTTTGTCCTGCAGCCTGGCTTTCCTTTGTCCAAGGCCCTGGCCACTTTCTGGAATTAACTTATTACTGAACTCATTTGCTTGGTTGTCTGTCTCCTTACTTCTAGGGGGAGCACAGGAGCTGAGCTCAGTGACCTTGGCTTTGTTCACCCCAGTGTCCAGGGACCTGGTAGATCTACCGGACACAGGGCAGGGCTGGATGAGTCACCCAAGGAAGAGAGGTGTCTTATAATAGCTTTACTAAACTTCTTTTGTTTCTATTAAACACACTTCGCTCAAATATCAGCGGGCGACCTTTGTTCTCATCTTGTGAGATTTTGGCCAACCAGTGTATGGAGAAGCCTTCTTTCTGTCTTTCTTCCCGACATTATAGATTTGGATTTGGATCATTTTTCAGTCTTGACATTTCCGGTACGAAGAACCCTTGGGTGTTCTGGGATGGTTGGCCTCCTTGTCATTTCAAAGGCGTATTTTTGTATCTTTCCCAGTCCTCCTGGGCTTAGCCATCAGAAACTCCCATAGGATTTCCCCCATTTTTCTTCTCAGCGGACACCTCACACTAGGATGGTATTTTTGGGCCTCGTTTGGTGTTTTGGTTCACCATCATTCCAGGAAAAGTCTTTAGAAATCCTCATAGATTTTTTTTTTTAGTGAAGAGATGACTAACAGCTCAGACTATTTTGTTCTTTTCAGATTCATTTAAAAACTTACCACGACATCTATGTTCATTTGAAGATAGTTTTTCCCTAAAAACTTTGATATTTGGAAGCTTGGAGTATCTCTTATTATCTACAGACTTGCAAATTTTGCAGGGTACTTTATGTTTAATCACTGTGGAGATTTTACTTTATGAGACCAGTTTTCACACCGGATCCCTAGGATTCCTCCACAGAATGGACAGTTGAGGTTGCTAAGAGGTTGCTAAGTGCACTGACTGCCCACATGGGTGCATGCACTTCTTCGTATTTCTTGCCTTGAGCCCATGAGTTTATCGCCCTCATATCCGCTGCTGTTATCTTGCATTTATACCACCTGAATGCTGAGGCTTACATAGAGCCATATAAGGCTCACTTCCCCGAGACGCCGATCCAGTTAAGAAATGAGCTCTGAGGCGTTTTAGATCATCACGACTCAAGTGTATTTCTACTTTCGAAGGCATGAAGCAAAGCAAGTTGTTAATTAAAAAAAAAAATCATTCTAACTTTAGCTGGTGATGGTTTGGCAGTGTTACTATTTAAGCATCTCTTCCAAGGGATTTTACACATAGACTTGTGAGGAATAAATATTCACAGTGACTAATCTGGCTTTAATTATCGCCCAAGGAAATCATGGCGGTTGACACGACAGACTATTTTCGGGGCTTCCTTTTTTAACCGCGGCTGTTGCCATGTAGAAGGTGGCGAGAAGAGGGTCCGCTCTCATCATCCAGGATTCCCCCTTTTTCCCCTAAGAGTGGAATCGGCTAATTATTCAAAGATGACATATCCATGATACTCACATTTTGTCGCCATCAACTTCTCAAAGGACTCGGCCCACTGGGACATTTCCTCGGAAGTAAGGCTTTGAAAAGAAACAAGAGGTGCTCATTGCACTAAAATATTCGCAAGGGTTGATACCATCTTGAAAGTAACACCAACATATAATCACACGGCATCTGTGTGAGGTTTTGGATGGGAGTTTTACCTTCCTGTGATCTTTTCCATCTTATTTTTACTTCTTAAACGCTTAAAATTGTAAAAAATTATAAAGGTATTATAAAGGTGAAAATGGGATCAAACACATTTTTTAAATGATGAAGAGTTATCTATAATAATAAAAGCATAATATGCTAATTAGACTGGATGACCTTCCGGATGAAGCCTGGGCTGCGAGGGAAGCCTGGGTCCCGGAGGCCAGAGGGAAGCTGGTGCTGACAGCCGGGGGAAGGAAGCCCCCTTTTGCATGAATTTCGTGCATCAGGCCTCTAGTAGTCCTATAAGATCTCTGTTCCCAAACGACCACTGTCAATATTTTGATTTATTTCTTTTTAGTCTTTTTGTTCAGTGTGTGTTTTTAAACCAAGAAGTAATCATACTCTGCTTGTGTGTTGTCTGTGTATACCTTATGCGTATGTGTGTGTAGGTGTTTCCACATAATATATATATATATATATATATATATATATATATATAGATATGGTATTCCAAAAATGTATACACACTTTGAATAATTATTAATTCCAATGGGTCAAATCTGAAAAGAAAGAAATGTCAATGAGCTAATAGAAAAAGTGTGTACACATTTTGGGGGGCACCTTGTATATATACATAGATATAGATATAAATATAGATATAGATATAGATATAGATATAGATATAGATATAGATATATAGATATATAGATATATATTAGAGGCCTGATTCATGAAATTTGTGCAAGAGTAGGCCTTCCTTCTCTTGGCTGCCGGCACTGGCTTCCCTCTGGTACCCGGAACCCGGGCTCTGTCTGGAAGGATGTCTGAAATGATGTCCAGTCTAATTAGCATATTTCCCTTAAAAAAGTATATATATATATATATTGACCTTAATTTACAATCTTTTATATTCCCTATCATTTATCATGATTAAGGAGTATTCTATAAGGGGCATTTCATAGTTTACATAATTCCCAGTGAACAGTTTGATTATTTCCCATTTTCACCCCTAAAACCCAACGTGGCCCAACTGTGCATAAGGCTTGCCACGTCCTCACAGTTAGAGTGACTCCTTAGGATGTTAGCAGAAGTGGGATCCTGTAGGCCAACAGAGGCACCTTTTTTAGGGTCTCGGTACAAATGGCCCAACTGCTTGTAAAGGGTTAGGCGTTGTATGCACCAACGTGTTTGCCTGCTTACCTAATAGAATCTTGGCTTACCCACGTACCCTACTGGATTGCATTCACATAACAAAGTTATCTCATGTACAGACATATCGTCTATTATTTGCGATTAGTTTGCCGAGGTGTTTAATTTTATTGCTGCAAATAACATGTCAACTTACATTTCACTTAAACAGTATTTAAAAGAAAAACATTTATCATTTAGGAAGTGTCTGTGAATGATGCTGACTCGAAGGCTTTATTTCTGTTCGTTTTGGTGGGCTTTTGAGGTGAGTTGGCAATGCTTCCCTATCAGTCATCTTGCTTTCTCTCTGTTAAAATACTCAGCGTGCTCATCACCATTCAGCTTCTGACCGTTCTTCAGGTCCCCGTTTTTAGTAGCTGCCTATCCTAAAAGACAGCTGTGGGCATGAGCTTCCACTGTCCCCGGACTAATTCTGGCCCAGTTAACCCCACAATTAGTATCAATGGAACAGCTAGTGGCTTTAGCAGGTACCTGACACCACGAAGGAAGATTAGCTAAAGAGGTTAGAAAATAACCCAGAACATGGAAAACGATTGGGAGTCCTTAAAAAAAAAGGTCAACTGTGTTTTGTTTTCTAAAATTTTGGGTGCCTCTGGCTGGTATTAGATGGACTGTTTGCATCAGCACAGAGGCTTAGCAGTGCACTGCTGTGAAGATTGCTTTAAAAGCCGCATTTCCACGAAATGTATCTGACTCATTGTTCTTTTTCTCTTATTAGAACTTGAGAGAAGCAGTTGCCTAAAACAACCCTGTGAACCCAATGAAACTGGGCTGGGAGGGCTCCCTCCTGCCCATTCTGCCCGTTCCCAGCATTGGGGGGAGAATAAATCTCCACAGGGGCTCACCTGCCATTACTGCCATGGCTTAGCTTAAAGTTTGGTGTTGCCGATAGTTGGACAGAAGAAGTTTTTGGCCTCTCAGATTCCTGAGATTTATGGAGATAGACTATAATTGCAGAAAGGACGGTTGTGGATAAAATTGTGAAATGACATCTCTTTTTGGTTTAAACTAGTGGTCGGCAAACTGTGGCTCGAGAGCCGAGGTTTGCCGCTCCGTTGACTAATGAGTTTGCCGACGACTGTCATATGCTACCCTTTACCTCTTTGCACACAATATGCAACAATTGCCTAATCCTCACAGCTTCCATCTACATGGTAACATTTAGTCTAGCAGTGTTCGGCAAACTCATTACTCAACAGAGCAGCAAACCATGATCCGACCACTGGTTTAATCTCATTTTTTGCTTGTAAGTTTTTCTTAGTATGTCACAAGTTTTACATGGTCCCATGGCCATCTGGGTCTCCACATCAGAACTGTCCTAAACACCTTTGCCCCTTCCACCCACCCTGATTTTTTAATCCTCACCCAAGGATATTTATTTCCCATTGATTTTTAGAAAGTGGAAAGGAGAGAGAGAGAGAGAGAATGAGAGAAAGAGAGAGAGAGAGAGAGAGAGAGGTGGGGGAGGAAGATATATATATATCTATATATATATATATATCTAGATATCTATCTATCTGTCTATCTATCTATCTATCTATCTATAATCTATCAATGTGAGAGAGACATATTGACTGGCTGCCTCCCATAGGGGCCCTGACCAGGGCAAGGGATGAGCCTACAACTGAGGTGTGTGACCTTGACTGGAATAGAACCTGTGGCCCTTCAGTCTAGGGGTCAGTGCTCTAACCACAGAGCCAAACCGACGAGGGCACCCACTCCGATTTTTTTTTAAAAAGTTCTCTTTTATGTCCCTCCTGCCCCTTTCTCCCAGACAGATAGGCTGACGATGCCTGTCACTGCAGCAGCCACACCTGGTTTGTAACTCGCTGAGCTTGGCCTCTTCCTGCCTCATCCACCCACACACCATAGCTTACAAACGTTTGGGGGCATTTTGCTGCTTCAGGGCGTGAGCATGCATGCCAGGAGCTGTGGCCAGAACGGAGGTCTCCATGTGGGCTAGGCTAGGCACTCATGGTTAGCCCAATAGGGACCCTCCACCCAGGCCTTCTCTGAGCTGAGCAGATCCAATCACATGGTTTGGTACCTTTCTCAGGCCTTACACTTCCTATGTTGATACAGTCACAGTTACACTCGCCCCCCTCACCCCACCAAACACCCGCCTCCCCCAATGTCAAGCAGATTTGGGAGCTTGGTAAGCATTTGGTTTCAACCCTAGCCTCACCTCTTCCACCTGAGGATGAAGATTTCCAGAACTTGCCGAAACCGGTTTGGCTCAGTGGATAGAGCATCGGCCTGTGGGCTGAAGAGTCCCGGGTTCGATTCCAGTCAAGGGCATGTACCTTGGTTTCGGGCACATCCCCAGTAGGGAGTGTGCAGGAGGCAGCTGGTCGATGTTTCTCTCTCATCGATGTTTCTAGCTCTCCATCCCTCTCTCCTCCTCTCTGTAAAAAAATCAATAAAATATATTAAAAAAAAAAAAGATTTTCAGAACTCTGCAGTTGAAGGATTTGAGCCAGGAACATTTTGGATCAAATAATTTCATCTTCAGATATTATGAAACTTAAAAAAAAAATAAATCTAAGAATTTATTCACAATAGATTCCCTAAAAACATCGAACTTGCCGAATTCTCAAGTATGAACCATGAATAATGAAAACGGAACCCTGTGTAATAGATGCTTGGTCCTCTGGGGGAATCACTCGTGCATGAACACAGGTTTTGCTTTCTGAACAAACTGTGTTGAGAGAGCAGTTGAAATCATGGGCCCTGGGGAAATGCTTTAGCATGGCCTTCCAATGCAATGGCTTACTTACTCTGAAGGGAGCCTCTTCGGTGCATCTCTGCACATCGTACACACCCAGCAGGTCCGCCTGCTCATTTTTCTGGAGAAAAACAGCATCCATGGAGTATAATTTAGTCATTTAAAATAATTACAGGCTAAGAGTGCATTTCTAAAGAGCACACAGAGTAATCACGTTTGAAGTTACTGGGCTACAGTCACTGGTCGGGGGAGGATGATGGGAGAACAGAAGGACTCCTAACCATTTTAGGGGAATGCAGGCATTTCAAGTTGTGACTTCAGGCCTCAGCTGGCCCGCCTGTCCCTCAAAGGGCTCGATCCCCAGTGTGGGGTGTGCAGGAGGCAGCCAATCAATGATGCTTCTAGCTCTCCTTTTCCCTTCTCTAAAATCAATTAATAATAATAATAATAATCTAACATAATAATAGAGTGACATGCAAATTAACCATCACGCCGCTACACAAACCATGCCCACCAGCCAATCAGGGTGAGTATGCAAATTAACCCCACCAAGATGGTGGTTAATTTGCGTATCAAGACAGCATAGAAAGAAGCCAAGCCTGCAGAAGGGAGAAAAGCAAGCAGGGCAGCAGAGAAAGGAGGAAAGCAGGTGGAGCCAGGGGAGAAGGGAGGAAAGCAGGTGGGACAGTGACCGCAGCAGGAAGCCCTATTGCAGGAATCTTCCTGCAACAGGCCACTGGTTATATATATAAAAGATTCCTCATGTCTGTGATCACCTCCAAGAGGCCGATTCCCCAACACCTTGCTGCTTATCTTCTAAGTAGGAGGGTTGCCAAGAGCTTCCTCTTCCAAAGCCTTTCCTGTCAGTAGAACCATCATCCCTGCCCTCTACTGGGCCTTTGTGATATCGGTCTTATGCCTCCTTGTCTCCGTACCAACCTGCTGCTGCTGCTGTGTGTGCACATCGGTGATCTCTGAACCTGGAATCCATGTCTGTTTACAAGTTACCATGGTCTCTTTTATGGCTCTAACAGAATTGTTTAGCAAAGGCAGGAGAGTCTTAGTATTCGACTCCCACTTGGGCCAGAAGCACAGCAAAGGTTAAGCCATTTCAACCTGGCCTGTTTGGCTCAGTGGATAGAGCCTCGGCCTGTGGACTGAGGGTTGTGTGTTCATTTCCAGCCAAGGGCACATACCTCGGTGACGGGCTCATCCCTAGCCCCGGTTGGGTGTGTGGGAGAGACAACCAATTGATGTGTCTCACTTACATCGATGTCCCCCCTCCCTTTCCTCCTCTCTCTCCCTCTCTCCCTCTTCCTCTCTCTAAAAATCAATGGAAAAATATCCTCAGGTGAGGATTAGCAACAACAAGAGAGTAATTTCCAAATGCACCAGAATCTAGGGGTCCCCACAGCTCCCGAGAGGTGACAGTATATTAAGATAACTCTGGGCCCTGGCGCCAAGCCAGACACATGCCTGAGTTCAGGTGCTTAGCTGTGCAACCCTGGGCAAAGCAATAAACACTTCCCCATTTTCCCTTTCCCTTTCCCTAAAGTGGAACTGTAAAGATTAGAAAAGCACATGCAGTAACTGTCTGTTCCCGCTAATCTGATGTTCAGTAAGCTTCTGGCACTCCCTGTCACTCAGGAAATAGTTTCTAAGCTTTTTTTTTTTTTTTCCTAATGAAAATAAAGGAAATTTATTACCTGTATACGGTACGGTAGTACGGTAGTTGTCAACACAAACCAGACAAACTGTGAATCCTACAGTATCAAGAATTTACTCATTTATTCTATGACAATCATGTCATCCTCTTCTGGAACATCATCATAACAATCCAATTCCTGAATTTCCTGGTGAATTTCTTGTGACTCCATTTCTTTTAGAATCAGTGGACCAAATCTCTCATGTTTAACAATAGCACTGTCTTTATTTTTATTTATTTATTTATTTATTTATTATTTTTTTTTTAGTTAGTAATTTATTTTAAAAGCTCAAAATACAGAAATTACATAGTAATACAAAACCATGCTTTTAAATTAAATATAACTTTTTAAAATTTTGGTGAGCATGCTTGAATTTAATTAACAAAAATTAACTCAATATGGCTCATAGCCTAAATGTAAAATGCAAAGTGATAAAATTCCTAGAATATAACAAGAGATTTGGTAGTGACATTTTATTTATTTATTTATTTATTTATTTATTATTATTATTTTTTAAAATATATTTTATTGATTTTTTTTTCCCACCTCCCTCCCTCCCACACATCCCCTCCCTCCCCAGAGTTTTATGTCCATTGGTTGTACTTATATGCATGTATACAAGTCCTTCGCTTGATCTATTATCTCCCCCAGATCTTCCTCCCCTCCCTGCTGTAATTTGACTGTCTGCTTATTGCTTTACTGTCTCTATATCTATCTTTTGGTTCATCAGTTTATAATGTTCTTTATTATCCACAAATGAGTGAGGTCATGTGGTGTTTTTTTTCATTGACTGGCTTATTTCACTCAGCATGATGTTCTCCAATTCTGGCACTCCCTGTCACTCAGGAAATAGTTTCTAAGCTTTTTGTGTGCACGTGTGTGTGTGTGTGCATGTGTGTGTATGAGTGTGTGTGTGAGTGCATGCACAGGAAACACACATTGTCAGACTGCATTTCTTCCTCTTTTTAAATTTCTGCTGAGACCCCGATGGAGCTTGCTCCTCCTTCCGTGTGTCAGCCTCCTCCCCGCCCTGCTCATTGGCCCTTTCCTCCATCACCTTGGTCCTACATTCCTGTAGGGCGGGAGTTCGAGCTTTAGAATGAGCTGGGGTGTGTGTCCAGGGATTTAGGCACATTGAGGTGTGCGTGAGTCCTCTTGAAGGGAGGAACTACCAGAAGGGTTGTGTGGTCAGAAGGACCTGGACCAAGGGGTGAGAGGGCAGCCAGGCCAGAGCATCCCTTTGCGAGCAATCACGTGAGGTGTCCCCTCTATAATGACGTCCTTTAGGGTTAGGATTTGATTAACATATTCCATCGATAAACTCACATTTGTTTGGTTTATGAAATCCACTTAAGACCATCTTCAGTTGAATTATACCCTTGGTGGTCATTTATTAGTAAAAGTATGAATTAGCCTCAAATACTCCATTGGAGTAAGGGTTCTATTTTTGGCACAAAGAGAGAGTTCCTTGTGAAAGGAAGGTTGAGCTGATAGGATATAGAACCGATTTAAAACGGATGAACTCACCGAGCTTTGAGTCAACAATAATCATTTTTCTCTCATGGTGGTGGTATGATTTGTGGGAAACTTGCATGGACCTAAAAATAAGATAGTGACAAAACCAAACAAAAGCAGAAAAGATTATTGTGTGCTTCCTGGAGAAGGCATTTTTGGCAGAGATTTCTATAAATACCCCCGCCTTACATTTTCAGTAAAAAGTCAATAGTTTATTCACTTTGTAAGTACTGGATGTTTATCCCTATTGGCGATTTGTTAACTCCTTATCTAGAAATTTATTTTATGGATAGTTATTATAAAAATTCCTATACTTTCAGTATCTATGTTCCATTCCTTTTCTTAAAATATTTTTAGTTTATTGAAGGTTAACATCATACATTAATTTGCCTATCTTTTTATTTTTTAACATTCTCTTGGTAAAACTAGTGTACATTTTTAGAATGTAAGTGTGTTTAGAGCCTGTTTAGGTCTCCATAATGATTTTTTTTCTTGGTGTTTCCTCCTGATTATTTTAAAGAAAGCATACATGTCATCTATAGAATTTAATTCTTAGAGTGGGATAAATACATAAACAATGAAATGAGTTGGATATGTATCATGCCAGGAACAGATTCAAGTTCCCCCCTGGTATTTAAATGGAATCTTTCTCAAAGCAATATGAAAATATAAATGAATTTTCTTACATTGAGCCTTTTCACACATTGAATTTTTCCCCGTACAAATAGGCAATCGATTAATCCTTTCTGCAGTATCTGCATTTAACTGTGTTTCTTTATATTATGATGTAGCATGCCACATAAAATTTAGAAAAACCTAGAGCAATTTACATTTTTTAATGCTTAAAGAGTTTTTTAATTAAAAACATTTTTAAAATTGATTTGAGATAGAAAAGAACACATCAATTTGTTGTTCCACTTATATATGCATTCATTGGTTGATTCTTCCCCCCCATTTTTTTAAATTAAGGTATTATACATGTACATATCTTATCATTGCTCCCCCCCACCCATTCCCATACTTGCCCTCACCCCCCAGTGTTTTGTGTCCATTGGTTTTGCTTATGTGCATGCATACAAGTCCATCGGTTGATCTCTTATCTCCCCCAGCAATTCATATTTGTGTGGGGTTTTGTTTGCCACAGCACACAAAATTCTTGCCTTTAAAAAGCAAGTAATTTGGGTGTAGTTGTGCTTAGGCACAACACTAAGGAATGAAGAAATTCTGTAAAATCAAGATCAACAATGCTTCCTATAAACCTTTCTACCTGCGATCAATACCACTGATTAAATGATGGAACTAATTTGATAAAGGTATGATTTCCAAAACAAGTCTGAAATATCTGACTGTATGACTTTATCGAATCCTACACACACACACACACACACACACACACACACAACCCCCATAAAATGAAAGACCACACCTACCCTCCTCTAGAACTGGAACATTCTTTTACTGCCCGATTTAAAAGCTTCATTTGCACATGTGTGACCATAAGTTTTATTTTAAAATTATTATTTGTTTTGTTTTAGCTATAGAAAGCCTAGGCCAGGACAACATACGTGTTCACTAGTCTGTTTTCCTTGGATGAAACCTGCTAACATTTCTCGCAGCCCTGCCGTGGAAGTAAAAAAATCCACTAGCCATCGCTACCAAGCTAATAGCATTGTATCCGTCAACCACGTGAGAGAACCTCATACTTACAAGGATGCCCTGCAGAGCGGTCCGCCATGCTAACGCCTATTTCCTCTTTGCAGGATCCTTTTGAGACTAGGCTCTGCAATGCCATGAGACAGCCGGCATTTTAGCTTTCCCGGCATGCAAGAGCTCTGCTGCTTCTGCTCCCTTTGGGGGCCCTCTCGGCTCTGAAGGACGTCCCGCTTATAAAGGCCTCTATGCAAAGAGGGGCTGAGCTGCATATGGAAAGCAGCCTGGGGGCCCCCAGTGCGTGGCTGATAGAGAGGCCTTATCTCACAGCATCAGCCCATCTGACTGGTCACGTGATTGGAAATCTTCAGTGCACTAGTCAAACCTTTCCTCCAAAACCGTTCATTTTTTTTTTTTTCCATTGTGGAAAATGTATAGCTTACAGGAAAACTAAAGCACCCAGGGAACTGACTACCCATTAGTAGGCTGCTACCAGTACACCTTTGCTGTCAAATGATTAAGAAATGTCCAAGTCAGCCTGTCTGTGTACTACAGATTACTAAGGACCCCGAACAGTGGAAAGATCTACTAAGTAAGGAGGCCTCTGTCCTAGTCCAACCTTTCCGTTGCCTCGGCAGGTCCTCCAGGGGCCGTCCCTGAACTCTCTGTTATTCTCCAATTTCTTAATATTATCTGTTAAAAGCCTGGACTGAACACAGTGTTCCAGACCGGGGCTAATGAATGCAAAGTATGATGAGATTGTTAGTGTTCTTGTCCTATATCTGATCCAGCCGTGCCTGTGTGTGTGTGTGTGTGTGTGTGTGTGTGTGTGTGTGTGTGTGTATGTGTGGTGAAATGCTAGAATAAATCAGTGGGAAAGAAGATGAGAGTGTAATTGATGGAGTCTTTTTTTTAAAATATTTTATTTATTTTTTACAGAGAGGAAGGGAGAGGGATAGAGAGTTAGAAACATCGATGAGGGAGAAACATCGATCAGCTGCCTCCTGCACACCCCCTACGGAGGATGTGCCCGCAACCAAGGTACATGCCCTTGACAGGAATCGAACCCGGAACCCTTCAGTCCGCAGGCTGATGCTCTATGTGTTGAGCCAAACCGGTTTTGGCATGATGGAGTGTTTCTTAAAGTATTTAGGAACCCAATGAGGTAGAAGGTGACCTTCGCTTGTATTTCAGGGTTTGAGGTTCATCCTTTCGGGACTGGAAAAAGGCGGGCAAGCTCAGTAAAGCCTGCAGCTCGTGAGATGGTGCAGTGAGGCAAGGGCAGGGTGAGGTTCATGGAGAAGGACCCAGGTTATTTGCTGAATGCACTCAGGTCCATGGGTTTCTAGTGGTCCACTCCCTTCCCTGTCTCAGGAGCTTTGGGAACCTGTCCAGGCACCCTAACTGAGGGACAGGAATAGTTCCTCTTTTCCATGGTTGGGTACAAGGATGCCTGATTCAGCCCAGCCTGTGTGGCTCAATGGTTGAGCCCAACCTACGAACTAGGAGGTCACAGTTAAATTCCTGGTCAGGGCACTTGCCTGAGTGGAGGGCTCCCCAGCAGGGGGCGTGCAGGAGGCAGCCCATCAGTGATTCTCATAATTGATGTTATTTTTGTTTTGTTTTTTAAATAAATTTTATTGATTTTTTTACAGAGAGGAGGAGAGAGGGATAGAGAGCTAGAAACTTCGATGAGAGAGAAACATCGACCAGCTGCCTCCTGCACACCCCCTCCTGGGGATGTGCCCGCAACCAATGTACATGCCCTTGACCGGAATCGAACCTGGGACCTTTCAGTCCGCAGGTCGACGCTCTACCATTGAGCCAAACCAGTTTCGGCTCATAATGGGTGTTTATAGTTCTCTCCCCTTCTCTCTGTAATCAATAAAAACATATTTTAAGGAAAGTCAAAGAGAAGAACGCCCGTTTCTGAGCTTGATTAACAGAATAAAACATGGGGTCTTTCTCTGGAGTGAACACTGGGGATCCACGTGGGCTGAGAAACAAGAAAGCCACAGCGGAGGGCAGAGTAAGGGAAGGGTAGGCACAGGGGTCATGGGGAAGTCCCAGAATCAGGTGCAGATGGTGGGGCCGATATCTGAGTGTTTCAGTGTCTCTGGACAAGGGCAGGCCGCGTGCAGTTCATGGGGTCAGAGCAATGTAATCCTCAGCGATGGAGGATTTCACTGCCTCACAGATGCTAGTCTGGGCAGGTCACAGGGTCATTGGGCGCCCATGTTGCCTACTCAGAGGGCCTTCCTGAGTTTGGGCCCTTCCTAAGATCTGCTTACTCCTGAGTACTTTCTTTTTATCTTTTCTAAAATATATTTTTATTGATTCCAGAGAGGAAGGGTGAGGAAAAGAGAGAAACATCCATGATGAGAGAGAATCATGCATCGGCTGCCTCCTGCACGCTCCACACTGGGGATGGAACCCACATCCGGGCATGTGCCCTGACCGGGAATCTAACCGTGACATCCTGGTTCATAGGTCAATACTCAACCACTGAACCACGCTGGCCCGGTCTCCTGAGTACTTTCAATCCTCTCCTGCCTCAGACACACCAAGTCCATAGGAATGAACGTGAAAGAATACCTAACACCATGTTTCTGAAATTCAAAATGAGCATCTTCACACGAGTGGAATAATGAGCCTGACTCTGCACCTGCAGCCTTTCCCCCAGGTCCCTGCTGCCTGCGTCGCCTTCCCCGCGGTGCCTCTCTGCAGAGCAACCTCTGGGAGTCTTCACAGCCCCCAGGCCCACACCTCAGGCTGCAGCCGGGAGTCTATTCCTCTGCCTCGCTGCCCACTACAAACAGGCTGATCTTGGCCTCTGCCTTGGGTGAGGCAGAATCAGTGACAACATTCATGAGGACACACCTGACATCGGTGCCAGCACCGAGTGCACTTAAATAGCAATTAAAATCAGATACCGGTGTGGTCTGCGCTTATTCAAATGGCTTACTCTAAAGACGCCTTATTGCAACTACAGCTCTGCCCGTCCATCCATTCCCGTCGCTGACGGCCCGTCATGACGGCTTCTCCTCGGTGGCTGCTCTCAGTCCATCCTCTCAGCCTTTCAGGGACACCGGGTGCTCTCAGGTGCCTGACCTCCAGTGTGTAACTGAAAAGGGGGAGCCGTCCTCCTTGCTTTCCATTTTCTCCCGAGCTATTTACTGGTCTTATCCAGTCTGTCCCTCCCAAGGAGATTCCAGGTCAGCCAGCCTCTCATTTCCCCCCCGCAGGGTGTCCAAGGCCGCGTTAACAGCTCTGAAAGCAATGTTCTCTTCCTGGAAAAAAGGAAACAGCTCGAGGTTGCTTAATTTGGAGCCGTGTCTATTAGCTTTCTGCACACGGGCGGTGTGTGTCTGCGTGACCCTGTGCGAGCGGGGCTGCAGGTACCTGCTCACTTTGATGGAGGCCGGCAGTGGCTTTGCCAGGCCGCCCAGGCATGTCCAGCCCGGGGCTGCTTTGTTATTTTCTCGGCCTGGCAGGTTCCTGGACCACACAGGTAGGGTGCGTGTTAATTATAACCCTCGGAGGGCATGCACCTGGCATGGTGCTGCATCAAACACACTTGCCACTTGCCATCCTTTTTTTTTTTTTTTTTTTTTTTTTTTTTTTTTTTGCAGGGAGCTAGTTTTACCCATTCATTATGTCACTGAAGACGGAGCACATGGAGGGCCCTTGGCTCAGCTTCCTGCCTGCACAGCCTGAGATCTCGTTTGCTGGCTCTCCACGGGCTCCCGAGGGCCAGCCCTCTGCATGGCGGGGGTTAGCGAATGCTGAGCTCAGCTGTACGTTCCATGCTAGTTCACCACTCAGATGTGGTGATCCCTCCTTTTTTTCCTTGGCGACTTTCCTTACTCTTTGCAAAGTTAACTATGCAATGAAATGGGGTGGGTAGGTGGAAGGCAATATGTCATCTTTTTTTCTAGTAATTTGAGGTGTCTGACAGTGAGGTCTTTCAAGACACGTCTTGCCTACCACAATCCATAGTTTCTTTCACATGAGATCATGTGACATATTCATATGTGCATTTTTTAAATAAAACCAAATGCATTGAAACAGCAAGACACTGGAACTTCATAACCCCCTTGCTGTCACAGATGGGAAGCACCACTGTCTACTTCTTGGAGCGAGGAATGCCTCCAGCAGGGCCCACCGGTGTGTGGTTCCACAGCTGAGGCCGGCCTGGTTTCTCACCCCCCAAACAGTTCACTGCCCTGTTCTTTACGCGAGCCTGCCACCTCCTGCAGGCTTTGTGACCTTCCTGCTCTAGAAGAGGGTGAGCAAACACCTGTGCCGTATTTCCTGCCTCATCATTATTATCATCACCATCACAGGGATGCAGACGTTTTCTGCAGATCACTATTTAAAAACGTGATGACAGCCCAGCCGGCCAGCATGGCTCAGTGCTTGAGCGTCAGCCTATGAACCAGGAGGTCACGGTTTGATTCCTGGTCAGGGCACATGCCCGGGTTGCGGGCTCGATCCCCAGTGTGGGGTGTGTGTGTGTGTAGAAAACAACAGTTAGATGATTCTCTCTCATCATTGATGTTTCTGTCTTTCTCCCTTCTTCCCTGGTGTCAATCAAAATGTATTTAAAAAATAAAAACTTGCCAAAACCGGTTTGGCTCAATGGATAGAGCGTCGGCTTGGAGACTGAAAGGTCCCGGGTTCGATTCCAGTCAAGGGCATGTACCTTGGTTGTGGGCATATCCCCAGTATGGGGTGCGCAAGAGGCAGCTGATCGATGACTCTCTCTCATCGATGTTTCTAACTCTCTATCTCTCTCCCTTCCTCTCTGTACAAAATCAATAAAATATATTAAAAAATGAAAACATGTTGACAGTCTTGGAACAAGTGTGCGCCCCTCAGGGCAGTGGTGAACGGTGATGCACGGCCCCATCCCACCTGTCCATGGAGGTGTGTGTCCCGCCCGGGGACTCAGGGAAGCAGGTGACCAGGCAATCACTCAGAGGCCAGGGCCAGTTAAGAAGAAACAAGTCCTTCCGTCTGCCGACGGATGGTACACAAGAGGAAAGAGAACTCAGGATTAGCCTTCAGTTACCAAAGGAATATCCATCTTTTCTCAAACGTGTTTCACCTACATATGGGAACATAGCGTGGAGATGGGCATAGTAGACGCTCAATTAATACTGGAAGCAACAAATACGTACCTTCCCTTTCTAACAAGCGGCATCCTAAACAAAAACTACCCTGATATTCTTTTTAAAAATATATATATATTTTATTGATTTTTTACAGAGAGGAAGAAAGAGGGATAGAGAGTTAGAAACATCGCT
This sequence comes from Pipistrellus nathusii, assembly GCA_963693515.1. Taxonomy (NCBI): domain Eukaryota; kingdom Metazoa; phylum Chordata; class Mammalia; order Chiroptera; family Vespertilionidae; genus Pipistrellus; species Pipistrellus nathusii. The sequence goes on from OY882877.1 coordinate 5,863,434, forward strand.
GAGAGAGAATCATGGGTCAGCTGTCTCTTGCACACCCCCTACTGGGGATATACCCACAACCAAGGTACATGCCCTTGACCAGAATCTGCTGTCCTGATATTTTTTTATCAGGATATTTCTGCTGATATTTCTGCTGTCCTGATATTTTTTTTTAACTAATTTTCATGAATACAAAAATGATGGAGTGGCGTTTGGGAAGATGGATTATATTGTGTGTTTTCCGACATCATTGACCTTCCTCCAAGGTAGCCCCGTGTCTCTGCTGTAACCTTCTTTACAACCTAAAATTAGCGAGTCGTTAATGAGAGGCTACGTTTTGTAAGTATAATGTACTCAAATAAGTATTTTTATGACGCATGCAAATTTGAACAATGGGGTCCTTGTGCTCCTATCAAATGAGGAACTAGAGGACAGCACAGCTCTTAGGATCTGAAAATAACATATTGAAACTATGGTTCACGGCCTTCGGAAGGATATGAGGTGCACAGGCCTTCATTTTCCCCAAATGAAGAAAATATTGCACAAAACCTGAAATCTGTTGAACTCTATTGAAAAGATTTCAAATATAGTTGTCTATTAAAAAGTGGCATTTTGCTCCCTCCCTGCCCTCAGGTCAGTGGACATTTAAATGTTTCATGTCATTGCTTTTCTGTTCTGTGTGCAGACAGAGGCTCCATAGGAAAGTGGAATTTCTATCCACTGAGCCAAACCGGTTTTGGCAGGAAAGTGGAATTTCTATCACTTTTTTTTTCTCTTTAATTAAGAAATTTTTTTTTTAAATTGATTTCAGAGAGGAAGGAAGAGGGGAGAAAGATAGAAACATCAGTGATGAGAGAGAATCATTGAATTGGCTACTTCCTACATGCTCCCCACCGGGTATCAAGCCCACAGCCCTGGGATGTGCCCTAACTGGAAATTGAACTGGGACCTTTTAGTATCTAGGTTAGTGCTCAACCACTGAGCAACACCAGCTTATGGTTTTTGCTGAACAGCTTTGGGAAAGAGACTTTCACGATGAGGGTGGTATTTTTTTTTTCTTTGATATGGTCTTACATTCCCTTTCTGGTTTACTTCTGATTGAAAATGGAAGAAACATACTTTTACATACCAAGAGTTCTCAGGCATATGTGTCTGTGTGTCTGCATCCTTTTCTTTCTTTCCCAGGAAGGCATGTGACGCAGATGTTGTTACAGAAATTCCGTCCTGTTCTTGCTGTGTTATATATTCAGTGTGGCTAATCAACTTCGCATTGAGATCTTGGTCTCTGCACTTGAGTGTTTCCAACATGGGTTCTGTTGAGTTGAAGAAAAGGAATTGGAGCCTTTTAAATGGAACCTGTGTGTCTCAAATGATGTAGTTTGGGCATCATTCTTTATTTTAAAAAATATATATATTTTATTGATTTTTTTACAGAGAGGAAGAGAGAGGGATAGAGAGTTAGAAACATGGATGAGAGAGAATCACGGGTCAGCTGTCTCTTGCACACTCCCTACTGGGGATGTGCCCGCAACCAAGGTACATGCCCTTGACCAGAATCGAACCTGGGACCTTTCAGTCCGCAGGCTGACGCTCTATCCACTGAGCCAAACTGGTTTCGGCTCGGGCATCATTCTTTAAAGAAACACAGTATGCTGCCTAATCCCAGAATAAATAGAATATCCAACAGAAAAATATAGATTAAAGGAAGATCCTTTATGTAGACAATAATGATTTACTTGGCTTTTTTGCAAATTCCTCTAGTTGAAATCCAGTTGCTGCCCAAGAGTTCAGGTAGAGCCAAATGTATTTGAACTTGATGACAAATGAAAAACACCCCGACTTTTTCTAAATAGCCCAACCATTCAAAAACGCTAGTTCTGTCAGATAATGCAAACAATAATGTAGTCAATATATTTCTCATTATTTTACTTTTGCTTTCTGCCAAGGCCCGGGGCTATTTGGTAGGATGAATGATACGATCTGTAGATTAGAAATGGATTTAATTGCTAAATGGAAATGCCTAGAAATACCCTGGAGAGTCAAACATGCCTGAGAAAAGAGGGTCAGAGGGAGTATTAGGAAACGGCAGTAATTAAGGAATATTCCACTCGGGTCTGTTTTAAGTCAAGCACTATTCCGAAGGGACCACGTGGCTTTATTTTTTAAGCGCCGTTTATTGACTCAGGCTGCGCCTGAGCTAATAGGCAGAACTGCCGTTGGCTTGCAGAGGTCTCATTGGGTCCAGGTAATAAGGAAGACATGCCTGTCATCCCGGAGAAAAGAAACCAGCACTTTGCTGAGGAGACTTTCTCTGCGGTCAAACCTGTCCCCAGGTGGACCCCAGAAAGGTGACTTCACAAGTACTGGGATTCTCAAGGTCCATAGAGTTTCCCCTGGGCCAATGAGTGAAAGATTAGTGGCATATGCAGCCGGGATCTTGGAGGCCATACTGACATGGGAATGCAAAGATGACTTTCTGGGTAATACACAGTTAATCTAGTGAATTAACCATCTGACATCTTGGTTTCTGTGGGTTGAGACAGGAGAACAACAAGGATTGGCAGGAGCACAATGGAGGTTGCTGTGGAGGGGGAGAGGGAGGAGAACAGGGTTGATGAAGACACTACAGGCAGAATCTTTAGAGGTGGTCACAACTCAGGAAGAAGATATCAGAAGGCAGGTCCAGCTTTGTATGCATGTGACCCTTCCCGTAGTGACACCCAGGGTCCAGAGCTTGGTTTAAGGCTCTGTCGTCACTGTCTCAGCATTCTCAGTGGTTTTCAATCCATGGGCCCTTCGTGTTCATTTGACACTGGGCCCCGCACATTATTTAGCTGGTGTTTCTGGAAAGAGGCATAAAGGTCAGTAGATGGATGTCAGAAGGCAACTTTGGACAGTGGGACATTTCATTCTCCCTCACAGGGCCTAGAGGGAAGCATGTAAAGAATCCTCCTAAGATTATGGTGGGAGAAAATAGCAGGAGGGCAGGTGACGATGATGTTGCTGAGTAGGGCAGTGATGATAGTGGAGTGAACAAAGATGCTCCGGTAGATGGGGCAGCATTGAATGCCACCTGTTGGGAGAGGTGAGGTGGAGGGGTCTCAGAGGGACCAGCAGAGCAATAAGCTCCAGGTGAGAGGGCCATCCCAGGAGACGTCAACATTGCAATGGACCCGATCTGAAGGCCCGGCGAGTAAATTGAACTAGGAGAGCTGCATCGCCTTTGGCTCCCTTGGTGCTCAAGACAAAGTCACTTGACTGTCAGGGTTTCAGATTCCTTATCAGCAGAAGGAGACTTCATTCTCGCTGCCCTGCAATGGCCATCGGCTTGAATGCGATAGCATCTCCTAGGAGATAGGCTCTTTATCAGGCTGACACAGCAGCTCGCTTGCTATTAACAGAAATACTAAGAGGATTGGAGGGCGGCGGGCATCTAGGAGATGGTGGTGTGAAGACGTTTGGGAGCTCAAGGGCTCTATGGGGAGATACCTCCTATGTATCTACACCCCCCCCCACCCCCCTTCCTGCAAAGCTCCAGTTACATACCATGTGGTTCTGTCTCCTCATACAGTTAACTATGGGGTCAAAGCTATGACATGAGGTGTCTCAGGGATGGAAGACTGGGCCTGCTTGATGGAATGGGTTCATAAAGACCAAGCCTGTGTGCTCTCAGGCATGACTGATGGTTCAGGTCATCTCCTTATATTTGAAATGACAAATGTGAAAGACAGAAGGGTGACGGATGCCTCAGGTCTCACAGTCAAGGGTGTGGAGCTGTGCCTGTGACAATCCTATGAACTTCTGGTTCAAGGTTTCCCTCCCCTCACCCTCATTTTCCAGGCAGTTGGGTACATTGTCGGTATTTTTTTTTTTTTTTAAATATTTTAATGCCAAGACCGGTTTGGCTCAATGGATAGAGTGTCGGCTTGGGAACTGAAGGGACCCGGGTTCGATTCCGGTCAAGGGCATGTACCTTGGTTGCGGGCATATCCCCAGTAGAAGATGTGCAGGAGGCAGCTGATTGATGACTCTCTCTCATCAATGTTTCTAACTCTCTCTCTCCCTTCTTCTCTGTACAAAATCAATAAAATTTATAAAAAAATATTTTATTAATTTTTTACACAGAGGAAGGGAGAGGGAAAAAGAGCTAGAAACATCAATGAGAGAGAAACACCTCTCAGCCGCCTCCTGCACACCCCACACTGGGGATATGCCTGCAACCAAGGTACATGCTCTTGACCAGAATCAAATCTGGGATCCTTCAGTCCGAAGGCCATCGCTCCACCCACTGAGCCAAACTGGCCAGGGCCATTGTGGGTGTTTTTGAGGGGTTTCATTGCATTCTGTGTTTACAGATGTCCCCAGGTCATTCCTCTGGAGTGTTTATGAATTGGGATGATAATACCAATGAACACCATTTGCATAGGGACAGCAGTGGGGCACAGCAAACTTGAACATCACCCAATCCTTTCATCCCACCATTATAGAGAGCTTATCAGAAGAGGATTTTGGGGCTCAGTATCCTGTGCCTTCTATGAGATGGATGATAGGAGCCCGCCTGCCTTTCCGCAGTGGTGAGCAGCTGTCTCCTCTCTGAGCAGACGGCAGTGCAGTGCGTGGAGTTAGGGATCTTCCATCCCACCTTCACTGTTGACCAGGGACTCAGGCAGAGGCCACAGGGCGTTTTTCTTACAGCGTCTACTCTTGTGCTATTTGCATTGACTCATGATAGCTCATTTCCTTATTTATTTTTATTTTTTTCCAGGGGATGACACGGGAGACTCAACTCTTCCTGGCCAAATCTCCCAGCTGCTCACTGTCGCCAGGAATACAGGTGAGAGACACAGGAGCGGATGGGAGTGATGAGGTATCCCTTGACGGACCAGCCACAGTCACTCTGATAATATTTGTCAACCCTCGGGAAGGAATCGTCAGGCGCAGTATTTGTTCTATACGAGAAGGGACAATATTTAAAATCAGTTCCGGCAGAGCTGATGGGAAAATGGAGGAGACAAAGGGAAATACGTATTTTTTAGGCTCTTCTTGCCCAAGGCATTTAGAATTAGGCCAGGAGTCAGAATGTGCATATCCCCCCCCCTCCGCTGGGCGCAGAGGAGAGCGGACCAAATTAAGGGGGAGCACCGCAGGTGTCAGTCTGGGAGGGCGAGTGCCCTCCTCCTGCAGCTCTTTGTCCTCCTGTTTGGAGGCGGGGGGCCCGGCCCTGGACGTGAACTCAAGGTCCTTCTGCCAATGCTGTCGCTTATGCTCAGCGGTGGAGCCACTGGACTTCATTTACCTGAAGGCACGTGGTTTCCCCCCATCTCACCCTTGCTTGGCTGAGGTGGCTGCAGAACAGCGAGGGGTAAAACAGCCACACAGGCTCCTGAGGGCGAGTTTCTCATCTCTCCCCAGGGCCCACTTATGACGAGAAGCTGGCCTCCTGGGCTCTGGAGCGTGCACATCCCCACCCTGCATGCCTTCTATTCTTTTATCTTTTCAGAATTAGCGCGCTATTTCAGACAGGAGAGAGGGCGGGTTTCTGAACCATAACAGGGCATCTGCTTTGCAGAAACCACGCACCAGTCCCTGCCTCTCCACCCTGAGCTTTAAGTTATGACCCAAAGTAGGAAAATATGCAAATGCAAGACACGTGCACGGATACGGCTTTTCTCTCTCTGGGCTCTTCGTATATTCAAGGGCTGGGTCTTTGTGTGCAGATTTGGTTCTTGTTTCTCCTCGAGAAAATGCTTGTAGATTCCAGAATGAGGCCTGTTCAACAAGGCACAGGGGTTCTATAACTGGTTATAGGGTACCTGGCGCCTTGCACTGTGGCCCCAGCCCTGGAGCATTTAGTAGATTTTATTGTGAATAATGACTGTACTTTAGCCCTAAGCCAGTGTGGCTTGTTGGCTAGAGCATCGGCCTGTGAACTATCAATGGCACATGCCTGGGTTGCGGCCTCCATACCCAGGAGGGGGCATGCAGGAGGTAGCCGATCCATGATTCTCTCTCATCATGGATGTTTCTCTCTCTCCCTCCCTCTCCCTTCCTGTCTGAAATCAATAAAAATAAATTTAGAAAAAAGACTATTCAGTGAGGAGCTATAGGTCAGAGCATAGTGGACTAGAAAAAGCAGAGAAGAAATAAGGATGCAACATAACATGGAGAAGATCTTGTGTCTCTCTAGGGAAGTCATAAAGACTTCCAATACAGGTGGGCAGCACACAGGAGCTCGGGGTTCCCGACTGTGCTGATCATCTGGTCCTTGAACCTCTGTCGGAAAGGAGACCCTGAAGGGTTTTCGGAGACACGCAGGAAGCCCGATGCACGTAAGCGCCGGGTTGTGACTCAGTCCTCACGGGAATCAGGAGGCTGTGAGGATGGAATCCGCAGGGTCTGGAAAGAGAAAGGCGTCTTTGCCCCAGACAGCGGGCGTGCTGTTGCGCCATGTGCCTCTGCACCGGCAGTTGGGGGGAATCGGGCAGCAGCGTTGGGGTTGGATTGTCCTGAAAACCACGTCAGAGGCTCTGCCTAACGAAAACCACTTTAAAAGGGAAGTCCGCCTTCCGCTCTGGCGGGGCGCAGAGGGCTCTGGCACAGAAACATCTTTTCCAGCGAGGTCTTGTTTCGGTTCCCACTCGGGAGGGGTCCCAGCAAACCAGCTCTCTTCCGTGGCCGTGTGTCGGATGTAAAATGGAGTGGGTGCTATGTAAACACGAGGCAGCCGGTCTCTCTCCCCCCCTGGGGTCGGCTGGCTTTTTCCTTATATACAGATCGTAAAACATATTAGAGGAGCACATGGAATCAAACACCAGCGATGTTTCCGTGGCGAGGCTGGCCAGAGATGCTTTTGCTAATAGAAGGAAAGTGAAAGGGATGTTTACGTTGTTCATTTGCTGTATACTGGCAACGGCTTTTCTTTCTTTTTCTCTTTTTCTTTTTCTTTTTTACAACTCTAAGCTTCTCCATTCCATCTCCCATGTCTACTGCGGCATGGCGTTGGCTAGTTAATACAAATAGTAGAGAGATGCATTTGTATTTAAAAAATGATCGTGATTACCCGGCGGGAGTGGCTCAATGGTTGAGCATCTACCCATGAACCAGGAGGTTCAGGGTGCACATGCCCAAATCATGGGCCTGATCCCCACAGTAGGGGGTATTCAGGAGGCAGTCAATTGATGTTCCTCATATCCATGTTTCTCTCTCTCTCCCTCTTCCTTACCCTCTTCCTAAAGTCAATGAAAACAAATTTTTTTTTAATTAAAGATTTATACAATTTACTAATACAAGTAACAACCTGATCTACAAAACATAAAATTCAATATGAATGAGTAAAATGTAGAAATGTATTGTTCTATGATTTCCAGAGCATGTCTATAAGAATATCAAGGAGTTGCTATTATTTGTTCTCCTGCTGAAATTCAATTAAACATGGGTATGACATCAAAAGCACAGGCAACAAAACAAACAAAAAAAAATAGACAAACGGGACTATATCAAACTAAAGAGCTCCTACAAAGCAAAGGCAACCCACAGAGTGCAAAGGCAACCCATGGATAGGAAAAAACATTTGCAAGCTACGTATCTAATAGGGTAGTGGTTGGCAAACCTATTAGTCAACAGAGCGGTTTGCCGACCATTTTAATAGGGGGTTAATTCACAAAGTATATAAAGAACTCCTACAATGGAACAGCAAATACAACTGTGGCCCATTGTTGTAAAATGGGCTAAAGACTTGAATAGACATTTCTCCAAAAAAGACAAACAAATGGCCAACAGATATATAAAAAGATGATCAACATCCTTAATCGTCAGGTAAATGCAAATCAAAACCATAATGTGGTATCACCTCACGCCTGTTAGGATAGCTATTATCAGAAAAACAACACACAGGTGCTGGCGAGGATCTGGAGAAATTGGAACCCTTATACTTTGTTGGTGGAAATGCAAAAGGAAAACAGTACGGAGGTTCCACAAAAATGTTAAGGAGGTCAAACAATTCTGCCTCATATTACAATTCCTTTGGGGGGGCTTACTGATTACAGTACATGAACTTGCGTCATTGTGTGTTTCTGTCTTTCTTGTTTAACTATTTATGATGGGTAGCTAATATCTAAAGGTTTAATTAAAAGTTTTGAAAGGTGGCTTTTCGTAATTATAGGTCATTCTTGTGAGCATTTTTATCTTTATGATAGAAAAGAGGCATTTTGTATACTTAACATTTTTAAATGTGCCAAAAATTCTTTTTTTTTTTTTTAAATATATATTTTATTGATTTTTTACAGAGAGGAAGGGAGAGAGATAGAGAGCTAGAAACGTCGATGAGAGAGAAACATCGACCAGCTGCCTCCTGCACATCCCCCACTGGGGATGTGCCCGCAACCAACGTACATGGCCCTGACCGGAATCGAACCTGGGACCTTTCAGTCCGCAGACCGACGCTCTACCACTGAGCCAAACCGGTTTCGCCAAATGTGCCAAAAATTCTTAAATGGAAACACTATGACTGGATTTATGAAAAGAAGAAAAAAAAAAAGAATAAGTTGATAATTTTATCAAATGGGGAATTTCAAAATATGCCTATTAACCACTAGGTGTCATCATAAGCCACTATGATTAAACGCCAGCATGATAATTCTGTAGGAAGTCAATAGCCACACTTTTGCTGAGACACTAAGTGACATTTTTATTGAGCTGGATACCTAGCCCTATTATTTTCACCTATGTGATTCTATATCAGGGCATTAGGTGGACGATGGCCTAGGAATAGATTTCACATAGTTATTTTCAGAAATTAGGAATAATTGTAGTACTGAGCATTCTAGTGACCCAAACATCTTGTTTTATCTTGGTGTTAAATAATGATAACATCTGTTACATCTTGGATGCCATTGGTATGCTCTTATTCACCAGAGAGCAAAGGCTGAGGAAACCCAAGACTGCTGCTTTTTTGCAGTGGGGGGTGGGGGGAATAGCTAGGGTGGGGTGGGGGGGAGGAAGGGATGGGGAAGGAGAGGTATTGATAAGGAGAAGTAGTCTTCCTTCTAACGGTTCTGCGGGAAGCGCATTGTTGGTGTAACACGAGAAGACAAAGGCTTATCTCCCCAAGTTGCTAGTGGAAGGGAAGGTCTTGGGGTGCCGTTGAAATAGCCTTTCTGGAGGTTCCCGTGGGAAGATATGACACAGTAGAAATCTTTATTTCTGTGGAATTATACCCCTGGGTTTCCAAAGTCCCATTTCCCTTCATCTAGCCATAGAAGTGTAGCTGGGATTCCAGTATGGGTAAAATCAGAGCCAGTATCCAGAGTTTTCTTTCCATGTTGGAGCCTGCTCCAGTACAGCATCAGGCTGGTCACGGTCCATTAGCCCATTGTTGTATGGGGTTCTCATGGCCGTGGGCCACATGGGCGAAAGCAAGAGAGCTGAGAGTCAAAAGCCACACAAATATCAAAGAGAGCGACCTCTTTCGTCTGGGCCCCTGGTCGGTAAACGGCGGCTCACGAGCCACATGCGGCTCTTTGGCCTCTTGAGTGTGGCTCTTCCACAAAATACCACGGCCTGGGTAAGTCTGTGTTGAAGAAGTGGCGTTAGAAGAAGTTTAAGTTTAAAAAATGTGGCTCTCCAAAGAAATTTCCATCGTTGTGCTGTTGCTATTTGGCTCTGTTGGCTAATGAGTTTGCCGACCACTGGTTTAGGGGATTAGGTATTCCCAAGTGGCTGTGCTTTTGCAGTGGCCGTGCCCATTCTGGCCAACCATCTTGTCCCCAAGGGTGGCTGACAGAGAAGTACCTTCCCTATGTCACCCCAACTTCACTGGGCCTACGTCCACCTTCCCTGTGTGGTTCCCTGGGGAGAGTGGAATGGCAGCTTCCTGGTGAAGCTGCCCACAGGCCATTTCTACAATGCCTGGCCTTCCTCCTCTGCGCCTTTCCTAGGATTAGTGACTGGCTGGTTACATTGGGATCATTGGTGGCCATGCTCTCAGGCCTGGATAACTGGTAACTTGGAGCTAGTGGGCATCCCTTTTAGCTTGTGTGCCAGTACCCAATGCTACACTTCACCTGCATGGGAAAATTGGCTTTTTCAAGCAAAATACTCACTGACACTTGGCTGAAAAGGAAGATGTTAAGGAGTTTTCAGCATGGATCTATCCCATCCATCATGGTCTCTCTCTCTCTCTCTCTCTCTCTCTCTCTCTCTCTCTCTCTCTCTCTCTCTCTGTATTGTTTTAAGTAACTTGCTTCAGAAAAGAAAACAAGGATAGAAAATGACATTTTGGGTTTTCTTCATCTCTACCATACTCTGGTTGATATTTGTCATTCTGTTTGATTTCCCAATATCAAAACCCCCGGTGGAACCCCCTGCTTGATAAAACAGAGCCAATCCCCCACTTCTACAATGAAACTTAAAAATATTCCAGCCAAACCTGGTTTGGCTCAGTGGATAGAGCGTCGGCCTGCGGACTGAAGGGTCCCAGGTTCGATTCCGGTCAAGGGCAATGTACCTTGGTTGTGGGCACATCCCCGAGGAGGGGGGGTTGCAAGAGGCAGCTGATCGATGATTCTCTCTTATTGATGTTTCTAACTCTCTATCCTTCTCTCTTCCTCTCTGTAAAAAAAAAAATCAATAAAATATAGTTTTTAAAAATGAATAAATAAAATAAAAAATATTCCAGCCCTTCTTGTAGCGAGGGCCTGGTACATGGCACATGGGAGTCAGATGCATCTGCACCGTAGTGTGAATCAGAGGTGAGTGGCCGCAGAAAGGGGAACTTCTGAAATCTTTCCAGTGAGAGTGGTGAGGGGCAGCCGTGCTGTGGGATCCGGGGGCAGCCTGCGGTGCCCTGTGTTTAGAGCGTGGGCATCACAAACAGAGCATGTTCCAGGGTCGGCGGCAGGGGGTGGGGGGATGGCCAGTCTGTGGGACGGCTTCACGGCAGGACTTTGAGTGGAATTTCCAACCTCGGGGCCTCCTGGAGATTGTGAGAGCTGACTACAGCCAAAGGTTCCTCCATACAGGCCTTTATGCTTGGCAAGGTTTATGTTTGGTCGTTTTTCTTTACAACAAACAATTCCGACTTTAGTATTTCCCGATCCCAAGGCACAATATCCCTGATGCCTACATTGTGATAAAATAAGGCCTGTCACTCTCACTCTCTCTTACCAGGTTACCATCCGTTTCCTCTCTGCTGCCAAAAATGGTGATGGTGGAGGTGGTAGTGGTGTGAGTGTGTGTGTGTGAAGTGTGTGAGTGTGCCTGCTAGTATATGTGTTTGTATAACAACAGGGAGCGATTTCTGCCATTAGAGGCTATCTGTTTATTTGTTTGTTTAAGTAGTGTATGCTTTCTTCATACAAGTAATAGTACCTGAAGCCAGGGGATTGTCTTTATGTAGATAAATGGATGCTAACCTCTTCTCATAGCCTTACTGTGTCCCGGAAGCTGTGGTTTCTGAATGTTTATGTAAAGACAGAAGCAAATGACCCTATATACAGGGTGTCCCAACAAATTGTATGCACACTATAAATGATTTTAAATCCAGTGTTTATTACCACTGAAAAGGAGTGAAAACTGAGTTATCAGCTATTAAAATGTGTAGACATATTTTGGGGGACACCATACATATAGGGGATTTGACACCACCAGAGTTTTATTTGGATCTTAGGTTCTTTCTGACATTCCAGACAGTTTTGACAGAACAATTTTCTCTGTAATAGTCTGTGGACTCCAAAAAAGTCCATATGATTCAGCCTGTGTGAAATTTATTCTTTTGACCTATTTTCAAGTTATTTTAACAGGAAGTTTACTGTGGCTCCTAGAAATAAAAAGTTTATAATAATGCTTTTTGCACATTGTAAAAACTCTAACAGAAATGTTGTTGTTGTTTTTTTTTGAGGCTTTAACAACTTTGTGCCTCTGGTGTGTTTATTTCTAATGCGTGTTGTTTTCTTACATGATCATTCAACCACACTAAAATACTAGTAGAGGTATAGTTTCGATATCAATTCTTAGCAATAGAATATAATAGCAATAGTGAGATGATTATATTACATTATTGTAATTCACAACACAGCCATTTACATTATGTCTATACCCACAGGTGGAAACATCAGCCATTATTTTGAGTAATTGCTTGTATGTAGGTTTTAGAGGGACTTACATGTTACATACAACTGGTAGTATTTTTGGAGGAAGGGCTAACTGATTTCAAATGACAAAAACCAGTTCCAGAAAAATAGATTATAATATATTGTAAAGAGCACTGGGCTTGGTCTGGGAGATTTAAGATCTTGTCCTCTTTCTGTTTACAACCAGCACAACCCCGAGCAAGTCATTAAACTCTGAGTCTTATTATAAATGAGAATAATAAGAATATCTACCTTTTTAAACTCTTAATTTGTACAGATAATAGGAAGAAGGGGAAGGTAACATTTTATTAATATATCAGGCACTAGTGCAAATATCTAAACTCAGCTTTCCACTGACACTGTAAAACAGTCTTTCATGGTAAATATTATCTCCTCTTTACAGATAATACAGATAATAATTGTGTTGCCTAAGTATAATACAATAGGGCTAGGGCGATAGGATGATTAGACTTGAACTTCCAAGTTGGTGTTCAGTCCAGGACAATGCATAAGCTTTTTTTTTGAAAACACTATTCAGAACTCATAATTTCATAATATGAATGATGTTTTAGCCAATCTAACTGACCCCAAATTCATGAGTCTGCTCCAACAAGACTGTGAGCAATTGAGGTGGCAAAGGGCATCCACTATGCATCAGCATGAGAAACACAAGCAAAGGCGGGCTTCCAAGTAGTTACTAAAGTACTATTGTTCAGCCTTCAGTGCTTTGTAAAATGCAGAGTAGAAAATAATGGCAGCTGAAACCGGTTTGGCTCAGTGGATAGAGCATCAGCCTGTGGACTGAAAGGTCCCAGGTTCGATTCCAGTCAAGGGCATGTACCTTGGTTGCGGGCACACGGTGTGCAAGAGGCAGCTGATCGATGTTTTTCTCTCATTGATATTTCTAATTCTCTATCCCTCTCTCTTCCTCTCTGTAAAAAATCAATAAAATATATTTTTAAAAAAAGAAAATAATGGCAACTCACTGTCATTTTATAAACTTTCTTTGGAAACATTTTTATTAGTTAAATACGTCAGGTTATGAACAGCTGGCTTTTTTTAGACTTGAGGAAATGGTGTGGTCTGTGCCTGTGTCCATATTGTGAGGTAATTGGAATATTTTCAAAATCACCAAAGTAGAAACACTTGCTAAAATGATAAAGAAAACAGAAAGCAAACAAAACAAAACCAAAAAAAAAAAAACACACAAAAAAAGAAGTACCTGGTAACCAAACACGTCATACATCTCTACGTCTTGATAAGGGTGATGACTCTTATGTGTGAAGTTAGATGTCACTCAAAAGCATAGGCCACGATTAAAAATAGTCGCTGTGGTCAGACATGTGAGACCACAAAGCGGAACAAGTAGAATCTTGAGCCACATGTATTTTTTTAGACATGTCCTAGTGCCCACTTAGTTACAGCAACAAATGTGGCCATTCACTAGCAACCAAGGCAGGAAGAAGGCATCTGATGTGAACATAAAGTGCTAGTTACTTCCAGTTGAATGGATATAATCTTGAAAGCTTTAGATTTTAAGATGGCTGTGTTCATTCATAAAATAATTAAATTATATATAAAATTTCATTATTTGTATAGCACTTGAATGCATATTATCGCATATGTTTTTCATAGTATTATCTTGGGGAAGAAAGATAATAAAGGGTAATTATTTTTCTTATCCCTATGGGATTAGTGAGGGGATGAGGTCAGAGAGGTCTAAGGTCACATAGCTATTGGTGGAGCCCAGACTCAATTTAGTCACCTAATCATTAGCCTTAGCAACCACCAGAAAACATTATTCAGATCCATTTTTTTTTTTTTTTTGCACAGAGTCCACTTATTCTTTAGATGGAAGTTATGTCAAGAATCTGTTGTCAGCAGATGGTTTAGTATTTAATAGAATCCTACAATTGTAAAGTGATCCTAGATCCTAGAAATTTAATCTGGCTATCTCCTTTTATTTTGTGTTGTAATGATAGTTCCATTCTATTAATTCTTCAAAACCAAATTTTAACTGTCCATATTTATAAAAAAAAAATACTAAAATATAGTTTGTAGCAAGATTGGTCATATTATGCCAAGTATTTTTTTCTAATGTACAACACCATATATTGGAACAATAAGTATAATCTCGTAAGAGGGGATATAACCTAAAGCAGTTCATCTCTAATTTGTTACATTATATGGTTTATAATTTACTCTTCCCAATTTGTCTTTGGCTATTTAATCTACATTTTCTTGGTGAACACTAATAACAGAATAGAATTTATGTTGGAAGATGATTGAAAGCTTGAGACTAAAATTTTTCTACAGCTTTAACACCATGTAAATAATCTATATCGTATCTATATCTATCATCTATCTATCTACTTACTTATCTACCTATTATCTATCTAATCTTTCTACCTATAATTAGGTTACATTTATAGTCCAACACTTTGTAATTTGTTTTGTACAAATTCCATATAACTCCCCTATTTTGAAATATTTTGAATATTGAAATGTTATTTCAGCTGGAAATAAAACACCTGTGGTGTAAATGCAATGTTATTAGCAACAGTTGTATTATACACATGGAGGAATAAAGAAGGCTAAGACATTATTTTGTGTAGTACAGATTATAACTACTGTAAAGTTCAGAGATGATCTACTAGTGAAAAACTAGAACATCTTTGTTAATGTGTGAGGTAAGGTACTTGTGATCGGAAGAGATGAAAGTAGTCATGTCTGAGAGGAAGTAGGCAGCAAGACCAATTCAGTGTGTCACCAGTAAATTAAGAGTGTGATTCTTCTCTTCTCTTTTGAGCAATTCTGTGTTTATATTAGGAACACTTGATTGTGAAATATTTCCAATTTTTCCATTTTGCTTTAATTGTTAAAGTCAACACTGACTCAGCCTTAAATCTTCATGGAATAAGTTTTAAACCTTATTCCCATTCTATTTCATGAGTTTAGTCTTATCTTTCTTACATTTACTCCTATTTTAAAAAATATATATTTTATTGATTTTTTACAGAGAGGAAGGGAAAGGGATAGAGAGCTAGAAACATTGATGAGAGAGAAACAGCTGCCTCCTGCCTTATATACCCACCTACTGGGGATTTACCCGGAACTGAGATACCTGACCAGATTAGAAACTGGGACCCTTCAGTCTACAGGCGTTGGCTCTATCCACTGAGACAAACCCATTAGGGCTACTCCTATTTTTAATATTTTTCATTTTCTATTTCCTTCATTCCTTCTTCCTTTCCTCCCTTCCATTCTTTCTTTTGTAACTATATAACTCATTTATATTACTTTCTATAATATAATGAGATGGAAACATGAACAAATTACTTATACCCTAACACCAGATATATTGCCTGACCAGGGTAAGAGCTATGTACTATAATAAATAAATTAAATTAATTGAGAATAGAATATGAAAAAAAAGAGAGAAATCTTGCTGACACTTTGAACAATGACATGACAGGGTTTAGTAATAAATTGGGAAAAAGCAATGAATTTAGGAAACACTGAATACGTTTCTGTTCTAGTCTGGAATTCTGGTAGGGAAATGTGGAATAGCAGTGAGTATTAACAAATAACACAGATTTATAGAAAAATGGTTACTTTTTATTTGGAAAAAAAATCTCTAGTTGTTTATAATCTGTAAAATGCTTCAACTTTTGGACAGTCTGCCGATGCTTCTGTGTTCCTCACTTATGAGTTCCTTTAGAAGGAGCAGGTGTTCTAAGAGGAAGTGGGGGTGATGGTCATTCTTGGTGTCATTACCTGTGGGCTCAACACCTAGGACTGTGCTCACACCCATGCTGGGCATAGTTAGGGACTCTAAATAAAATTCTGGTTTTCTATTGTCATCATGATCACTCCTTCAGTTTTAGACCTTTGCAGGGTGCATTGGACACAAACACTGTGGACAGTTGGGGAGCGGGTAGGGCCGTGGTTGGCAAACTGGCTTGTGAGCCACATGCGGCTCTTTGGACTACTGAGTGTCGCTCTTCCACAAAATACCATCGCCTGGGCGAGTCTATTTTAAAGAAGTGGCGTTAGAAGAAGTTTAAGTTTAATAAAAATTGGCTCTCAAAAGAAATCGCAATCATTGTACTGTTGATATTTGGCTCTGTGGACTGATGAGTTTGCTGACCACTGGGGTAAGGCCATCTCAAGAGCGAAATGAAAGAATGAAGAATACACAATGTTCTTAATAACATTGTCTATGAACTGAAAGTTGGCAGGAGTTAATTCAAATCTTGTGTTTAGGCTCAGACAAATAGGGAGTGCTTCTTTCAAATAAATTCACATGAAAATGAATAGGACCTTAATGTGATATAGTCCAAAAACGAGAAATTATACAAACACTGACTGAGGTGACAGAGGTAAAGAGGCTCCCAGGGAGATACACTCCATTGTATCCTCTACTCTCAGTCTTGATCTTGGTGACACTTTTTAGGGAGTGTTGACTAACAGGCACATTCTGGGGTTGGTGAAGCCCAGGGGGCAGGCTCTGGGACCAGTCAGGTCCTCCTATGGGAAGTGCCTCCTTACCAGTCAGTTCTAGGAGCTGCTAGATGCTTTCTGCGCAGGATCTCACAAAGAGAATCTTCTCTTGAGGTGTGAGATTGGATGCAAGAGCCCCTTAATGTCCCCTCCAATTCAAGAACTAATGGGCAGGCTTAACAACTTCAGCTGCAAAGTTGTGTATCTATTGGAGTCACTTACAGCTTTTAAACACATGAAATAATTGAGCAACCACCAGTCTTGGTGACTTCCTTTTATTCCGTGACTAAGTGGTCTTAGTTATAAAAAAGTGTTGAGTGGGTGGAAGTCAAAAGGAACATGTTGGAGACAGAAAGAGTGCCCTTCTAAAGCCCGTCGCCATCCTCGAGTTTAAAATAAACTTTAGGGAAAAGATGCCTCACTTGGTCTCTCTCTTTTATTTTTTAACCTTTGGAGTAACCACAGGAAGAAAGAAAGGAGTCAGACTGTGTGTTGCGTCATTTAATGAAAAGATGAATGGTTGTCATCTTTGGGTGATAGTTTTCGAGCCCATGTCCCATAGCTGCCCTGATGCCCTGCATCCTATGGAAGTTTTAGGTGTGCCACAGTCTAATTCAACATCTGTATATACCATATGGCACTGTGTACAGGGTAACATATAATGCCATGAATATAGTATATGTAATACCATACCCTGGATTATATGTTACCCTGTACACAATGCCATATGGTATGTACAGATGTTGAATCAGACTGTGGCACACCTAAAACTTCTATAATGTTGTAAACCAGTGTTACCTCAATCAAAAAAAAAAAAATAAATAAAGAGCCAATGAAACCAGTTCCTTTGTAGAAAAGATACATCAGCGTACTTGTTATAACTGATGAAGGAAAAGATCACGTTGTCATCCTCTTGACTCATTTTCGGTTTGAATTCGGCGTACCCAGGTTAGCCATGAGCATTTTGGTAATGACATTTCCTTCGTGACTTGAGGAGCCGACAGGGGAATCTTTATTCTGTTCAGGACTCTGTTGGAAAAAAAGGATATGAGCTGGATTTTGAAGGGATGGTGATTTTTTTTGGATGGCAAAAAGAATGAAGCTTAACCTCGAACCCCTCAGATCAGCATCAGTTCTGTTTCTTCTTAGCTCAACTCCAAAATAAGCAATCCTCCCCCTGTTCCTTCTCTTTGCTACTTTCCCCACTCTTCTTCCTTCTCCACGAAATGACTCAACTGCCACCGTCTTTGTCTCAAACCCAATCTTAGACTCTGGTCTTTTGAAAATAGAATCCTGGTTCTTTATTTTTGCAGTTGATTATCACTAAGTGAACAGCAGTTTCATAATAGCGGGAATGCCCATGGAGTGACTCATCGGACAGCAACGTTGTTATTCTAGTCTGGGAAGCAGGAATGATTCCTTTAGCAGATAAGGTCCCGGAGTCAGGGTACCATCCCATCTGCTCCACATTGCTGTCTTTGTCGTGATGGGTGGATGTTAGCAAGGGCAGTAGCTGGAACAGCTTTCTTGAGTGGATTCCCATTCTGTTGGGCCAATGCATGTCCATCTATCTCCTCCACCATCATTATCATGGCTATTCTGTTCATGAACCCGCTATGGTCTGGCTGATGACAGAGGCAACCTGAGGTCACAGCCGTCCTGTCTCCTCAGGTGTTTGTGTCCTTGTGGGTGGGGTGGGCGATCTCTGCTGGGTGTTACCAGTGGATACAAAGACAGTCACACTGCTGAGTGCCGGTCAGGTCAACCACATGCAGCTTCCCTGGACCTTCCCATTCCCGATTTTCTTTTTAAAAATATTTTTTATTGATTTCAGAGAAGAAGGGAGATTGGGACAGAGATAGAAACACCAATGATGAGATAGAATCATTGATTGGCTGCCCCCTTTATGGCCTCTACTGGGGATGGAGCCCACAACCCAGGCATGTGCCCTGACCGGGAATCGAACTGTGACCTCCTGGTTCATAGGTCGACACTCAACCATTGAGCCCCACCACCAAGCTGGATCCTGTTTCATCTAGGTGTAGAGCGGTCTGGTGGCAGTTCAGGGCATCATGTCTTATCAGTGCTGTTCGTCCATGTGGGAGAGGGCTTTGCCACCCTGAGCAATAAATACATTGTTCCCGTGTTTTCACAGAGATTCATAGAACGTTCAGGGAATCTGTGCTCTCAGTGTTTATTACTCTTCTACTGCTCCTTCCTCTTGCTCAGGTTTCGAACCTGCATATGAGGGCAGTGAGAGTGTTGGGCACCTGCTGGACATGAAGTAGCCTGTTCCCCCCACTCCGTCCCGCTGTTTTCAGGCCAGCGTGTGGCTCACACAGCTCTCCTCTTTGAGGGCGAAGTCTGCCATATATAGGTCACCGGCCCCGTGAGGTCAGCCCAGCTGGTCTTCCTGGTGCACACTGAATTCACACTTCCCACCTTAGCCTCCGAGCCCTCTCCACATCTGTCTGTAGTCCTGAAGGTTACTGGGTGATGGGCCAATGTAAACCTCAATGTATTTATATCAGTGAGGTCTGCAGCCCTAAACGGAGTCAAAGCGAGCGGGTGGAAAACACACGTTGTACGGCCTGCTCGTGTTCCCTTCGTGCTGTGATCAGCTGCAGAATTTTCCACCGCTTAATCTTTTCCGGCTTCTTCGCCCTCACCTCCCTTTTCTGTGTTGTTCTTGGCATTTCCAGCTCTCAGCTCCATCTGAAACAAGCTTTTCACATATTGTTCTCATCCATAGCTTACATCCTTTTTTTCCAGGCAGCTCTATCTCCAAGAACATCACAAGGTCACAGAGATAACCTTGGCCGAATGTGGGAACAAAGGAATGCCGTGCTGTGACGTAGAAGCTACCCTGGTTTTTTTTTTTTTTCCAAGGCGGCTCCATATATGTCTTTAGAGATGAAATAAGGATTTATTTTTTTTTTAAAAAAAGGGAAACTTAAAAACACAAATCAGTATCTTCACATTCATCAGGATAACACTCCCTAGTTACTGTAACAAATAAACTCCGGATCTCAGCCATTTTTATTTTCCACTCTCACAAGTGCCAGTGGGGTTGCATGCCTGTTCTGAGTGTGGTAACAATTCCTTCATGCCGCTTCGCTGGGGTCTTTTGTATGTCATGAAAATGACATGTGTCCAGATCTGTGTTTGAGAAGGTGATGCTTGTGGCTGTCCAGATGGTGGATTGAGAAAAGAGACTGGAGAGAGGGGAAAAGAAGGGACGTGAGTTACCAAGCAGGGTATATATAGCAGGTGTCTATCGCCAGCCCTGGAATGGCGCCCATCCCTTCTCCTCACCAAACAGAACTTACTTTTGTGGCTCCACTAAAGGCCAACTATCAAACTTCCATTCAAGGTTAAATACCGAACTCGAGTAAAGAAGCTGAGGAGAAGTAACCCCCCTATAAATGTTGATTGCATAGAAACATTTCTAGAAGGTTCTGTATTTGCTGCTGCTCACTTTAAGAGGGCCTGGGGATGCAGTTTTCCTGCTGTCCACCGAGAGGGCCCCAAACCAGGAAGCGTCCGGCCAGCCTCCATCACAGCCTCATAGAATGAGGAAGGAAACCATTGCTTTGGATTCTGCTGTTAGCTCTATAAGAAGGCATGGATGTGGGCAAAGCGCGGTTAGTCAGTTAGTAGGATAGACCTATTCCAGTTTTTTCTGAGCCCACCCGGGCCAGGATGTACATGTATTTGTGAGTTACAGAGCTCACAGTCAAGTCGGTGATCTTGTAACTCATGACATCATTTGTGTTGCTTTGAATTCAACCCACATTTTGTTGTGCGACGGACATTGCTCAAAGCCATATTTTCCCTCCAGAATTGAATGACCTACCACCTTGGTGAATGGGCCCACCTTCCACGGAAAGAGGCGGAATTCCTTTCCCACCTTGGTTTCATCCCAGTTGTCAGGTGTCCTTGCTTCTCAAGGCGGCTGCTATTCACGGCCGCTTTGCCTGTCTCCTGAACTTCAGGTTTTGTTTCTTAAAATATATATTTTTATTGATTTCAGAGAGGTGGGGGAGAGAGCTAGAAACATGAGTGATGAGAGAAATCATTGATGGGCTGCCTCCTGCACCTCCTGGTTCATGTGCCCTGACCTCCTGGTTCATAGGTTAACACTCAACCACTGGGCTGCACTAGCCAGGCTAGACTTCAATTTTGTCTCCTGTTTATGGAAGGTGCGCACAACCCTCCGTAAAAGATTCTATATTTTGCCCCTGGCTTATTTGTAGAAGAGTTTCATTTAGGTCAGTCTCAGAGTAGGACACACAATTTTGCCATTAGGATGAGACATTTTTAGCTTTTATAGTACTGGTCTCAACAAAAAGGTTGGCACTATTTCTGTGGTTGATGGGTGTTTTCTGTTTACAGATATATTTTCATGGGTGTCTTCAGCTCCTACACCTCCATTCAAACAGCAATTATTTATGTTTGTGATACTTTAATCACTGTTTATTTCTTCCTTCCCATATTTCAGAATTTCTTACTTTCAACAACAAACCATCATGGATTCCTACTGATATAATAAAGCCTGTGTTTCACACAGAAAGAACCTTTAGTTTGTTCTGTGAGAGCTTTATGGGTTAATGTGTGCTTTTTATTCAACATCATGGGGGGATAACTGCCCTCATTTCTACCTTCTTAGAGTCCTAGTTTTCTATGATACATCCATTAGACATAATGTAAAATAAGTCTGAGGAAAATTAGCTTGTTTTTATTTTTAACTAATATTTTATTTTAAAATTGATTTTTCCTTTGTTTTTTCTTTAAAAAAACATTTTTATTGATTTCAGAGAGGAAGGGAGAGGGAGAAAGAGATAGAAATATCAATGATGAGAGAGAATCATTGATTGGCTGCCTCCTGCACGTCTCCTACTGGGGTTAAGCCCTTGACTAGAATCAAATCTGGGCCCCTTCAGTTAGCAGGCTGACACTCTGTCCACTGAGCTAAACCAGCGAGGGCTGTTTTTTCCTTTTCATTGAATGTATTGGTTAACAAAATTATACAGGATTCGGGTGCACAGTTCCACAGCACATCATCTGTACACTGTTCACCATCCCAAGTCAGGTCTTCCATTACCATTATCCCCCTTTACCTTCTTCCACCTCCCCTCCCCCCACATTCCCCATCCCAGCAACGAAAGAGTTTCAAATCATCCACATGACCAGTTGCCCCTGCCTTAGTATGACAACAGAACACATCCCGTGAACTGAGAATCCCAAATCGAGCAGTTGGATCAGGTTTCTTCAGCCAAGCAGATGTCCCCGGAGCTAAACACATCTCTTATAAAACAAGCCACACCATAACCAACAGTGCCAAGGACGAGAACCTTATCTTCCCCAGTGTTACTGTGTGATATCTTGCATTCACGCAGCTATGATAATATTTTCCTTTTTTTGAAAATGAAGAGGTGTCTTCAATGTTTGTTTTGACCAATCTGTCCAAAAATTGGATGGCGCCTTAGCATGGCTTCTTGTCAAGACAAAGACCAGAACATTCATTTTATGACCAGTGTGGGTGTGCTGGACTCCTCACGCCCCACAGCCCCACAGCAGGGCCTGGAGGATGTCATGTGACAGGAGTACTAGAAACAGGACCAGACGCTCTCGTGTTTATATGGACTCAGATCACCTCCAGTCGACATTGAAAGTAACTCCATAGTGGGCTAAGGCGTTCGAAGGCCTTTATGGCGGAGTGATTCCTCCTGGGTCTTGAACAATTGGGTTTTGGAACCTGGAAGGAGGCAGGAAAAGGAATTTTGGGTAGAGATTAACCAAAATCAAGACTAAGGGCTGTAAGAAAAGGCAACGAATCCAGTGTGATGTCAAGGGAAGGATACCCAGAGGGGAGTAATGGGAGCTATACCCTGAAGGTGGCGCTGGGAGTGTTCTGAGGTCCAGGAGAGATTTGTATGTAATGAAAAGGACATGTTCAGGTCTGTGTTTGAGAAGGTGATGCTTGTGGCTGTCCAGAGGGTGGATTGAGAGAAGAGATTGGACAGAGGGGAAAAGAAGGAAAATGAGTTACAAAGTATTGACATTCTCTATTAGGGTAGGGGTAACAGAAAAAAAAAAAAAAAAGCAAATGATATGCCAACTGCACCCAATGATTGTAGAAGGAGAGTTTGGTGATGGAATGAATGGGGAGAGAAATATCCAATGATGATGATGATGATGATAAAGAAGAGGAAGAGGAAGAAGAAGAGGAAGCAGAGGAGGAGCAGGAGGGGACTGGACTCCCTAAGTCCCTGTTATTAGATGACCTGCTAAGCCATAGGATAAAGCCTAAGGCAGCGCTAATTGGGATGCTGCCCCATGGCAACTTAAGAATAATCCTTTTGAAATCTGATCTGCACATTGCCCCATATCTTCCCTGCGTGCCAGTGACTGGACATACCTGTACTGAGGGCATCCATGGTATTTCAGTGTGGGTGGCTGGTTATTCCTTTATAGTTCTCCAGGCTATGCTGGATTCTGCATCATCTTGATTTTTTTTTTCCTGCTCTCTGTAGGTGATCTCTCCAGAATGGTCTTATTGTTCTACTTAGGTGGCACTTAGGCCTTCTGCAGACTTGTGAGTGACTTGGGAAATGACTTTTGATCAGTAGGGGGCAGAGTCGCCTCAGGGAAGGAGCATGGATTTGACCCAATCCCTTGGAGATTCTGACTCAAGTCAGCCTGAGAGAGGGGCCCTGAAACAGGTGCTTTGTGTTGTTAACATTCTAGGTAATTCTGAGGGTTAGCTAACTTTGTGGAAAATAGTGATTTGATCTTCCTGAATGTCGGCTTTCACAGGATTGCTATGAGCATTAAATGAGAAAATGCATCTGGGTTTTATAAACCTTCAACCACCGTAAAATATCAGTTGTTACTTCTTTTTCTACTTTTAAATCTTTATTGTTGAAAGTATTACATATGTCCCCTTCCAACCTGCCCCACTTTCCATCCCAGGCAGTTGTTACTTTTTGAAATAACTTTTTTGTTCCTTTTTAAAAGATTTTTTCAGAAGCTCATCAGTTTGAAGATTGGCTACATGAAAGCATATTATATTTGTTTGATTGTATTCATTCTCATAACCAAGACAAAACTAGTAAATTCTGTCTAATACATGTGCACAATACATAAAATATAGGATTAATTATATGATAGTTTTATTTAAAACATTTTAAAGAACTAATGTTGAATTGCAACTTTAAAATAGCCATGCACATATAAAAATATGTTAACAGCTTGTGCCCTCAATAGTTTAATATGCCCAAAATTCTTACTTTTCCTGGCTGCATACTAAGTAAACATTTTAGGTTATACAAAGGTGAACAGATCCAATGAAATGTATCAAATTCCTAATTGTGATTGTATATATTTTCAGAAAAAAAAAAACCCAAATTCACTGGATGATAATTTTAGATGTTGAAGAAATGATAGAAAGCAGAAGACCCTGGTTTAATTTTTTTTGTTGTTGTTAGATCTGAGGAATAAATGCCAGTTAAAAAATACTCAGGAAAATTTAAAAAAGGAACCACTTGTATGTATTTTAATACAAAACACATTTATTATGGACACTTGATAATTTAATTGACAAATATTATCCCGACTTCCCAGTTTTAAGAGCAATAGCTTAAATTAAATACATAATTTTTTTCATCTCTTTCAAGCCCAAAGCAATCGAACAACAAGACAACACCAACACCACTTTGTGTCAGCAGTGATCTCAAAACACATACTTTCCCAACAGTCACCTAAATGAAAGAGATTTCAGCAGCTCAAGATAGTCTCTATAGAATAATAGGCAGCATAGAAGTCCATTGACCTTGAAGCTTATAGCATGTCTTAATCTGTTTCAGCCTTTGTTCACAGTTTCTGTGTAACTGGAATTACCCAGCCTGGTCAGTTCTGAGGAGTTTGCTAGTCCGTTAAATCACTCTATTTTATGACAGTACCAAAGTGCCTCTTTCCTTCCACCATCTCTCATTTTCCACCCGGGCCTGGATAGCGTCCACGTTAATCCATTGCGAGTGCTTTCCTCTTTCCCCGGGCCTGTTCAGTCACCCCCAAAGGCCACGTTGCTCACCCAGGGAGCCATGCGGGAGCATTCCTTCTGGGTATTTGATACCATCCGTAATTCCCTCCAGAGGGGAAACGGTCACTTTAGACTGTTCGCTTGCAGGTCATTGAGGAGATTTAGGTATATGTTGGACTTGAGGAACCTGGGGTACGAGTCCTTCTCCATGAGGGTGTACACGATCTTCTGGGCTTCGTCAAAACAGGCGGGGGTCGGGGCTTTGACCTTCTTGGCCGTAGATTCTCGAGTGTGAAAGTCAATGTTGATCTACAAAGGAAAGCTCTCATTAGTGAACGCGCCCTTCCAATGTGTTGCCTATTTTATGACATTACTGTGTGGGTTTTTTGGGAAGCACCTCGAGAGAGAGGCTTTCAGCTCTCATTTAAATCAGTTCGAGTATCTCCCCAATGCCTGTTCTAGACCAGACTCCTCCTAGGTGTGGAGGAATTAAAGAAATATCACCAAAAAGCCTTTGCTCCACAATAGCTCATTGTATAGTTGGGTGATGCAGAAAAGGCAGATGTGAAACATTTAAATGTCCCTCAAAAAGGTGACACGGACATTTAAAATTTATAGGAGGAGCCGAAACCAGTTTGGCTCAGTGGATAGAGCATCGGCCTGTAGACTGAAAGGTTCCAGGTTTGATTCCGGTCAATGGCATGTACCTTGGTTGCGGGCACATCCCCAGTAGGGGGTGTGCAAGAGGCAGCTGATCGATGATTCTCTCTCATCGATGTTTCTAACTCTCTATCCCTCTCCCTTCCTCTCTATAAAAAATCAATAAAATATATTTTTAAAAAATTTATAGGAGGAGAGGGCACTTCATGCAGCTGTGTTTTTTTTTTTTGCTTGTACCAAACATACTTAACTGGAAGATGGACACCACTGACTGGAAGTATGTTTGCCACTGCATCGAATATGTGTCTATATTATATCAATCTGTGTTTTATCTCCATCCAAGATAAGCTAGCTTATTAAGAACTTCCTGGCATGCAGCTCTGGCCAGTACCCAGCACTCCCTGCCAGGACCGAATCATGCTAGCTAGTTTTGCAAAATGAGTCTTTTACCCAATCTTTCCATAGATACAGAAAGTTAGATGATCCAATCTTTCCATAGATACAGAAAGTTAGATGATCCAATCTTTCCATAGATACAGAAAGTTAGATGATCATGGCACTGAGCTATGCGAACACGCCTACATATATAGCTGTGAAATCAGCACTGCAAAAGGACTTCATCTTGCTATGTGTGCTGAAGGGTATTTCTGCACCTAAGTTCCTTCACACGTAAGCGGATGATAATGAACTTGATACTCACTTGTTTAGCAGCGTCTGAATGCACGAAGGCTTTGTATATATTCTCTGCCTTGCAATGCAGGAGATCAGACTCCGTTCTTTTATAGTCTTCGCAAGCCAACCAGAACTCAATGTTCTCCTCACTGAACTCAGATTTCAGGAAACTTCTGAAGACATCTTGACCAGCTAAAAAGAAAGAGACAGAGGGGTGAGAGACTCACATTAATTGAGCCTATGAAGGAATACCTTGAAGAAGAGATTTGCTAGAAAACGCTATTTGATGGCTGTTGCCAAATTAGCTGGGTCATGGTTTGTAGCGATGGAAAGGCCTTTACTTCCCTTCATTTATAGTTTCTCTGGGGCCAGATACACCCGTTCCGGGCCACAGGGCTGCTTAGCAGTGGCTCTGAAACTGTTTGATTGGCTCCCATCTGCTAATCAAATGAAAATTCTGTCTGCCAGAGGCGACAAGGCAACCCCTTTTCTTATGCAGAGTATCTTAGGGAAGCAAACATTGACAAAGGATATCAACATCGTGTTTATTATTAACAAGTGTAATTTCCCTGTCCGATTCATGTTAGTCAGAAAACGTGAGGACTATATGTTCCCTGTGTGTGATGCACCGATTGTATTTGCAAGTGTTCCTCAGACTTTCAAATGGGCCATTTCAGTCTTAATCTCTAGCTGGAATTTGGGGAAAATGGACAGACTACTTGTCCAACGATAGCTGAATCGGAAACGAAGTCAGGTGATAAGATGGATGAATCTGGTTGAGCTATGTCAGTGCAAATCTCCTCAAGGTGTTGGTGGGGAGAAGAGGATGTGCTCACACGCTAGACAGACAAACTTCCCATGGACCCCTCTCTCCCAGGTCCTACTCCCATAGGACTGCAGTGGCCATGATAAGAACAAGGCAAACTCATTGCCTCCTCCTTCACCTCCTCTCATCAGAAATGCCTCACAAAGCTGTTTAAAAATCATCCTTTATTGTTTCCGTATTGTACCATGTGTCATATCACATATCACGTGTCTTTGATTTTGAATCCTTGGCACCCCTGAAACGCTTGCCACAGGCAAATGGGCTGAAGGAGTGAGCTCGTGAATGTGTGAATGATGAAATAGTAACGGACTGAGGGACTGCTGCTGATAAAAATACATGCTCTCGGTAGCTTTCAGAACAGCCGTCCACACGTTGAGAGGTTTGGCTGACTCTTAGAAGTGCTGAACCTCAGGACCCCAGCACCATTTAAAAATCACTCCTCTAATGACACATCCTTGGAAACATGGGATGGGCTTGGCTGATTGGTCAGTGGCAGAAGTGAGGGCTAAGCGTTCCTTACAAGGACAAGGTGTGGAAGCTACGTGTGACTACACAGAAGCTGGATACAGCTCTCCACTCGCCCTCCTGTCTGAGACCCTGTATCTGACTGACGCCCTTTAACCTGGTAGCCTGTTGGGCCCAACCCACACATGTTCGGTAGCTCCTCTCCTTACCTCGGGTAGCAAGAAGTTTCTCCAGGGACTGAGACCACTGCAGCACTTCATCAGCACACAGCCTGCGGGGGACAAGGTTGGCATGCGTCAGTAAATGTGTCTTTCATAGTCAAGAGCGCCTGGTGCCTTTTCATAACTTCACAGACTGAAACTCTAGTCCCGATACATCTTACTAAAATGTGTAAGAAAACGAAATTCCCCCTAGAATTACTCTTGAAATGAAGCTTCTTATGGCATTGCTACATAAAAATATCTGCCAACAGAATATGAAAAACATCCAAGTATGTATCTTCCAAGAGTACGATAGATAGCAAATATATGCATGCACATGTTGGCGTTTCATTCCTGTGAGAATAACGTGCTCATCTTAGGATTGTTACTTAAAATGAGTGAAGTGCATTAAGCACAGTCTTAATCTCTTGTTGGAATTTGGGGCGAATGCACAGACCACTTGTCCAATGATAGCTGAGTGGATTTGTGTACTTACATGTCCTTGGACCTGGACGGTTTCATCCCAGACTCCAGATGTGGGATCATAGATCTCAGGTACGCCTTCACGTCCATCCCGCTGCAAACGACACAAGAGTGAGTGTCCATCCCTCCTCCATAGGATGCATCTCATTGATAAAACGAGAACAGCCTGAAATGGACTCCTCCCATGACTAAGGCGATCGTGTTGTTAGATTAAGATGGAGCCGATGTAAATCCAGAAAAAAATCCCCACCCAATGTGATGCCCGCTCATGATTCCCTTTTTGAATCTACTGAGACCACCCAACGGGTCATTGCTCTGCTCCGGCTCACTCCTCCTGCCATTGAAGAGGATCTTAGTCCAAAGGGCCCAGGCCAGACAGTGAAGGGGACTTACAAGGTCCTGGGTCTCCTCTTCTGTGTCTTGTCGTCCAGAAGCGAATGATCTGTGCCTTTTGGAGGAGCCGAGAAGAACATCCCTGGCATGTTGTGCAACCTGGGCGTGGGGATGGCTGCTCCTCGCATGGTCCTCTCGGGGCGACTGTCTGCTCGCCCGCATCCCCGCTGCCTTATATAGCGAAGGCGGGGGAGTGGGGGGGGCAGAGGGGGTGAGGGGCGGGACTGGGGGGGCCCTCGTGCTACTCACCCTGTCTGTTTATCAGGCGGCGTTACCACAGACACTGGAAGTTCCTCCTTTCTCGCCGGGCTGTGACGTGGATCTTGAAGAAAAAAAAAGACTACAGTGATGTGTTGTGGTTGAAACTTAACCAAGTGAGAACAGGTCACTTGATCAGAAAGAGAGAACATTAAACACACAGAGGCCCCATGTCTGAAGCGTTACCGTTAGTTCTGGAAAATGCACCGTTCAGGAAAATGCCTCCTCCGGAGTATTTATTGCATCACACAGAAGCTCAATAGCAGGATGCGTCCCTGCTAGTCCTCCATCTGATAAAATCCATCTGATCACAGTATGTTAAAGAGTTCTTTTTTTTTTTTTTTCCTGTTCAGGAAGCAGTATAACATAAATACATCATTTTTTTTGTGTGTGTGATGACTTGTGCATGGATCTGGTAGGGAGAATAATAAAGAGAGGTTATCTTCATGTTTCCCTGCTCCAACTCTCAGTCCTTATTTTCAGGACAAGAAATTCCGGGGTGGGGGTGGGGGGTGGAGGTATGGCTGGTGATTTGCCATACTTATTAGGAGGGGGCACAGGGATTCCTATATTAATTAGGAGTATAAGGGACCTATCACGCTGATTTTTATTTATACACATTACTGCTTAGGATAAAAACAAAGTCAAATTTAAAAACCCCACGAACAAGTAGAAGTATAGTTAACACAAGAATGTGGCTAACTATGGAAATACACTGAAGGTAAAGAACTGCAGAGTATCAGAGGAAAAACTCGTGTTCAAACAAGAGTGTGTTTGGACAGGCCAATGTCTATACATCTTCCACATGCTGGCAGTATCTCTGAAGATAAACGTGTAGCTTAAATTAAGATTAAGGATTTTTTCAAAGTCGCAGGGAACGAGATGACAGATCACCGGTGGGGTGGAGGGTACTATAAGCTCTTTGACGTTTACATATAGACAGTGTTTATCTATGAAGAACAGAGTTTAACTTCAGCCTCTTCTGAGTTTTGCCCCTGAAAAGACAAAACAGACGTGGCTTAGAGAGGCTTCTGTTGGTGTTACCAGGCAAAGCTGAGAAAGGGCAGGAGAGCATTGATTTTCCTCACTTGGTCCTATCATCAGGATAAAAAAGCATTTGTTAAAAAAAATACATGTCACAGAAAAAAAATATTGGTGAAGGAATCCCATTTATAATCTTTCAAAATTCACTTCCTTCACCGCCTAAACATATACTGCCTGCAGCAAGCGTCATTGCTGCTGGGAAGATAACATCATGATGCGTGAAGTAAGACAACTGGTGAGTGGAGCTGGCCGTGGCGTGACCCAAACAGAAGTGATGGGGCTCCGGGACCAGTGACATACAGGCCTTTGTTTGTGTTCTCCTTGTGGTTCAGGCCACGCTTCAGTTTTCTGTTAAAATCTCCAGCATCGCTCTTGGTTGTTTATCTGGTTAATGTCTCATCCCTCTAGATAATTGTGGGTCAGAGAAGAAATGGTTTTGTGTTTATTCTGAATGGCTCACTGTTATCATCATCCATCTGGACTGACGATTCCCGGAGTATGCGCCAATTCCTTTGGCTGTTAACAAGCACGATAAGGACAACAACAGCAGCCGCAGCAAAGGTTATGTGGCCGCTTAAGTTTGGGAAATATTGGGTCAAAGGTAAATGTTTTGCCTGGCCAGTGTGGCTCAGTGGTTGAGCATCGACCCATGAACCAGGAGGTCACGGTTCGGTTCTTGATCGGAGCATATGCCCAGGTTGTGGGTTTGATCCCCCGTGGAAGGCATGCAGGAGGTGGCCCATCAACGATTCTCATAATTTTTGTTTCTGTCTTCCTCTCCCTCCATCTCTGTGAAATCATTGACAACATATTTTTTTTTAAATAAAAAAAGGTAAATAGGTTTCTTAAGTTGCACACATCTTCTAAGAGCCTTTAATATGTGAATGTACATTTGTCAATGTTCAAAAGGCGGGTAGAGCCAAAACCGGTTTGGCTCAGTGGATAGAGCATTGGTCTGCGGTCTGAAAGGTCCCAGGTTCAATTCCGGTCAAGGGCATGTACCTTAGTTGAGGGCACATCCTAAGTAGGGGGTGTGTAAGAGGCAGCTCATCAATGTTTCTCTCTCATCGATGTTTCTAACTCTCTATCCCTCTCTTCCTCTCTATAAAAATCAATAACATATATTTAAAAAAAAAAAGGCGGGTAAAATACTCAGCAGTTTCCTAATATTCTTGAGAACTTAGCCCTTGTTAAATAGGGAAAATAGTTTGCAGAAATAATGCTCTCTTGACACCACATTGGGAAACTCTGGTCTGACATAGAGATAAATATGCACCTCTCAATTCCCTTAACCCCCCCCCCCCCCCCACACACACACACACATGTTGCTACCTCCGTACAAACTTTCAAGCTCAAGCATCTGCAAGCAATTGCAATCGCACGCTTGCAAGCCCAAGTGGAGAACTGAACTCTGAGAATTGCATCGCACACTTCCAAGCCCAACTGGCCTCCATGGGAAATCCCTCCATCCCAGGTGGCTGCTGAAGCCACTTGGACGGCACAGTGATAAGGCTGCTTGCTGGCACATGCAAAGCAGTCGGTGCAGAGCTAGGCAAATTGGGGGGAAGGTGCATTTACAAAGGTTCCATGGCAAGGCACCGAAAGTTCCCTTCCAGTTTTGTACAGAACGTCCCTTCCTGGCTCCTCTTTATGAAATTCTGTGAAGAAGAGGCAGATGGGCAGACAGTCCCTTTTCTGAGCCTCTGACTCTGGTTGAAATTGCGGAGGATTTGGTAAAAGCCGGCAGAAGACATAGTGGCTCTGGCCAGCATCACCTGGTCGGTGTAGCTCATCTGCCAAGTTGTTATCATCTTATTGAAAAAAGTGATGCACTCTATTTTTAGAGCCATTTCAGATTGATAGCAAAGGTGAGTGGAAAGTACAGAGCATTCCCACTCACTCCTTTCACCCCTGCCTTTCCCTCCATCCATATCCCACATCAGTCGGTGCAGTTGTTAGAGCTGGGCGTGCACCTGCAGTGCCTCATCCTCACCGCCCACAGTCCCTAGTTCACCTTCGGCCTCCCTCTCCGTGCTGTCCGTCCTATGGGTTTTGACAAATGTATGATGACACGTGTCGACCATTATAATATCACACAGAATGGCTTCCCTGCCCTACAAATCCCCGTGTTATATTTTCCAATGTCTAGGAGATCAGTTCAGTACAATATTTCAGATTATGGCTATCCATTGGATAGGGGAAATTTTAATCTTTGCTGAGTTGATTTTATGGTTTGGTTCTGATCACTCCAAGTGCCTGAATCCTAGTAGGGAGAGCTTTGCTGAATGACATTTTCTTTTTTAAAGAAATATATTTTATTGATTTTTTTTTTTTTACAGAGAGGAGGGGAGAGGAATAGAGAGTTAGAAACATCAATGAGAGAGAAACATCGACCAGCTGCCTCCTGCACACCCCCTCCTGGGGATGTGCCCGCAACCAAGGTATATGCCCCTTGACAGGAATTAAACGTGGGACCCTTCAGTCCGAAGGCCACTGCTCTATCCACTGAGCCAAACCAGTAAGTATTTAACATTTTCATGCTTAATATTGATGCTGAGCTTTCATAATGTTGCTGAGGTTTTGCTGCAGACATTAGGAGTTTTGAAGAAAAGGTCAATAATAAGCACAACATTTTATCTTTAAAAAAATCATCGCCTTGCATTTTTTATTATTTACTTTATAAAGTAAAGTTGTGCACCTGAAATGTAGGTTACATTTCCGGTGCACAATTTTGTGATCTGGTGGGTTAATACTCTGCATGCTTGCCAACTAAAGTCTGGTCTCCTGTCACTATGTATTAGATCCCCATTACCCTCTCTGTCATCTTTTTAAATAAAATGATAACACCCACTCCCTGGCCTCTTTGATGAACACCATTCTGTTGTCTATACCTATGAGTTTGTCTTGTGTTTGTATATTTCATCTGTTCAAATTGTTCCCGTACTTTCTGTTTTATATCCCACACATGAGTGAAATCATATGGTTCTTATCCTTTTCCATCCGACTTATTTCACTTAGCATGATACTCTCAAGATCCACTTACGGTGTTGCAAATGACAACATTTCATCTTTTTATGGCTGAGTAGTATTCCGTTGTATTTCTGTCCCACATCTTTATCCGTTTATCTGTTTATCTGTCAGAGGACACTTAGGTTGCCTCTGTGTCTTGGCTGTGGTAAATAATGCTGCAGTGAATGCAGGGATGCACATGTCTCTATGAATAAGCGTTTTCAAATTATTGGGGTAGGTTCCCAGAAGAGGGATTGCTGAGTCATTGGTGACTCTAATTTCGATTTTTTGATGAACCATCACACTGCCAGCAGTGTGGGAGGGCTGCCTTTCCCCCACATCCTTTCCAAAGCTTCTTATTTCTTATCTTAGGGATAACAGCCTTTCTAACAGGTGTGAGGGGGTATCTCATCTAAGTTTCGGTTTCCATTTCCCTTATAGTGAGTGAAGTTGAGCATCATTTCATATCTCTTTTTGCCATCTGTGGTGTTTTAATTTTTTTTAATTATCTCTTTAAGTCTTCAACCCAGGAGATTATATCTTATTAGTATTGTATTTTTTTAAAATCCTCACTTGAGGACATGCTTATAGACTTTAGAGAGAGAGGGGAAAGGAGAGAGAGAGAGAGAGAGAGAGAGAGAGAGAGAGAGAGAGAGAGAGAGACAGAGACGGAGAGAGAGGGAGAGGGAGAGAGAGAGACATTGGTGTAAGAGATAAACATCCATCGGTTGCCTTTCCGTATGCACCCCCAGTGGGGAATGAACCCGCAACCCAGGTATGTGCGCTGACTGGGAATTAAACCTGCAACATCTGGGTGTACAGGATGGTGCTCCAATCAACTGAGCTACACTGGCGAGGGTACGAGATTGAATCTTTTCTTTTAAAAAAATATATTTTATTGATTTTTTTACAGAGAGGAAGAGAGAGGGATAGAGAGTTAGAAACATCAGTGAGAGAGAATCATTGATCAGCTGCCTCTTGCACACCCCCTACTGGGAATGTGCTTGCAACCAAGGTACCTGCCCTTGACCGGATTCGAACCTGGGACCTTTCAATCCGCAGCTGATGCTCTATCCACTGAGCCAAACCGGTTTTGCCGAGATTGAATCTTAACTGTAAAAATATATTTATACTGTAAGAGTCAGTGACATCAACAGAAATTTTAACCCATAGAAACAAAAATGTCTTTATTTAACCACCTGTATTAGCAGTCCCGCAGTGGATCAGACTACAAGTACTGCCCATAGGAAGATGAAGGGGTCTCTGTCCTAAGGGGTGCACAGGGCAGCAGAGGACAGACAGACAGTCCAGCAGGTAATCAAAGTGGAAAGTGTCCCCAGAGAGGAACGGTTAGGGAGTGAGTAACTCTGGGACGGAAGTTGCCATTTTCTAAATAATCAACACTCATCGATTGTCTGCCTGTGTCTGCATTTGAGATCAACATCCCTTGGAAAGTACAAAAAGCGACGGTGAGAGAAATTGGTCTTGTAGCCAGTACACACCCCTCAGCATGCATAAAACTCACGGAAGCATGGATCCTCTGTATAAACCCGAAACTGGGACAGGTTCAGTTCAGTTAGTATGACCACTCAGTGGTTAGGGAATTAACACCAAAGCTTACTTCCTGGGTCATTTTTGGCTCCTGCAGGCTCCAGGCCTAGGACAAGGGTGCTTCAGCTGCATTGCCTAAAGTTTCTTTGAAAAGCTTCCAAGAAAGTGACTTTAGAAGGATTTTTTCTCTGTGTCCAGGGGGTGTATTGGTGGAAACATTGACGCTGACTCTATATTATTTATTAGTAAGAGGACGGAACGTTTTAGACTTGCTTATGGTTTTCTTTCCTAATGAAGAAATCAGCTGATAGGTTTTAGTAAGAGAACATATTTGCAACCGGGTGAAACGAAATGATCTCAGGAGATGCAAACTGCACAAGATAAGAATCTAGTTTCTTTTTCTCATCCTGTGACTGAGAGTCACCACCCTTTTCATAATTCAGGAGATTATAAGAAAATCGACCGTCAGTGAACTGGGGTTCTTGTGACCCCATAAACCTTGTTCACCTCGTTCTCATCGCACTAATACATTTCCCATTCATAGGCTCATCTTCCAAGCCCTTTTTGAATGCATTAGGGAAATCTTTGATGGACCTTATCTCTGACATACGTCCTTCATGCCGGGATCATTTTCATTTATTATCGCATGGGGACTTCTTATCATCTCAACAAGGGAGAGCGATCAAGCCAGACTCTGTTTGGCTCTGCTTTGCAAATAAAATTCAGCAAGTCCTGGGTTGTAGGCCGGGATGAGAAATGGAAAACTGTGGTGAGAACATTGACACTTTATTTGCAGTTGAGCTGAAAAGCAAAGTTACTCGGAGGCCAGCATGGAGAGGCAATTTGTAAAGGAAACTCTATTTGAATTGCCAGGGAACAGTTTCAGTACATGGCTGTTTTGAGGCGTCCCTTTTGCTGCCCCTGACATGAGAGCATTCTGAAAAACCTTCGGTGAGTCGGAATAGCACAAAGCAAGGAAACTTCTCAGGATACGTCTGTCTTGCTAACAGATGCACAAAACACATGAGAGAAAGCACCAATGTTTCAGGCAGTTCAGAGCTGGATTCTGAGAGGCTGAGTGTAGCTCCAGGGAAGGAGCTTGGCGGGCCATCCTTGCTGTGGATGGTGCCTGCTGCCTCAGAATAGCTCACCACAAAGAGATGCCAGACACTGTTCCCATTTTACTATTATTATTATTATTTATTATTATTATTATTTTAAAATATGTTTTTACTGCCTTCAGAGAGAGGAAGGGAGAGGGACAGAGAGAAACATCCTTGATGAGAGAGAATCATTGATTGGCTGCGTTCTGCACGCCCCACCCTGGGGAGTGAGCCCGCAACTTGGGCATGTGCCCTGACTGGGAATCCAACCGTGACCTCTTGGTACGTACAAAGGTTGACACTCAACCACTGAGCCACACTGGCCGGGCTGCTTTCCTTTATTTCCCCCTAAGAGCAAAAATCCTTTCCGTTAGAGAAAACAGATTCTAATGAAGGCCTTTCATAAGCCAACTTGTGAGAAGCGGGACATACCTGGAGCACTAGTCTGGGGACTAACGGTTGTTTCATTAGATACCAAAGGGGTTAACAGCAGTGACTTCTTTGTTTTCTCCTGATCTGTGATTTTTTTCCTGGGAAAATCCATCAGGGTTGCCTTGTTTTTTTCCTCCCGAAACTACCCTGCTTGCTTCTCAGGATGACACTGACTATCTCTTCCAATGCTGCGCTCTTCTCTTTGTTTACATGCTGGTATTTTTAATTGCATGTTGGTGTCAGAGCTGATGGGCCTTTATTTCAGACTTTATTTCTGGGAAAACAGAAACCTCTTTAAAGCCTGGTGCTTGCATCATGGTTCACGCTATCCTTGTTCAATCCCGGATGTCCCACCCTTATTACTTGTTAATAAAACAAACGCCTCGTAGACAGTGGCGTTTTAGAATCCAACCTTTGCATCTTTAAATAAACGCGTCATCATTCCCCACGCACAGAGAATGGAAAGCTTCTGAGAAACATAAAAATGATCCAGCGCTGTAGGATTTTCCCCCCCTTGGTACAGAATTTCCCCCGGGTGTGGGGCAGTTTCAAAAACAGAGGAGTAATGTCAGGGAGAAGGTCACCATTCCACTTCCCTTTTTAAATGAGAAAAGTGGGATTTTTTTTTTTTACGGTATAGCACTTCAGAACTAACTATGGCTTGAAATGGGGAGGGGATTTTTTTGTTCTGTGTTGCTTTTTGTTTGTTTGTTTGTTTTAATGGCAGAAACCATACCCAACTATCAAATCAAACATCAGTTACTCTGAAGGAGGACGGTCTGGGCAGCGGGAGATCTCTAAGAGCCAAGGGCTGTTGCCCGGCCTGTGTGACTCAGTGGTTGAAAGTTGACCTATGAACCAGGAGGTCACAGTTCAAATCTGGTCAGGGGACATCCCTGGGTTTCGGGGCCAGTTCCCAGTGGGGAACAGGCAGGAGGCAGCCAACCGATGCTTCTATTCTCTCCCCTCCCTTCCCCCCTCTCCTCTTTTTTCTACTCTCCTCTAACCTCTCTGGCCTCTGAGTATGCAGGCCAATGGGTCTTTGAAAGCTTAGGGCTTCTGGGACTCCATCTCTTGAGGGCCAACGGAATCTGTAGTTTTTCACTCATATTCTATAAGCAAAGCACGTTTCTCTTAAACACGTTTTTCCATGTGATTTTAAGAATGAGTCTGTTTTGCTCAATTATCCAGAACAAAGCCTGGCACATATGAGGCACTAAGAAAAACAATCTTGTTGAACAAGGGGTCGAGGACTGAGGATCACACAATGTGTTCAATATATACATATCTATGAGTATTATTCAGTCATAGAAAATGTGGTATATATGTATATATATATACACGTGTATCTGAATGTTACTCAGCCATAGAAAATGTGTTTTATATCTACCTATCTATCCACACATACAAATATATACACATATATCTGAATATTTCTCAGCCATAGGAAATGTGATCTATATGTGAATACCCTATATACTAAAAGGCTAATATGCAAATTGACCGAATGGCAGAATGACAGGTTGCTATGATGTGCACTGACCACCAAGGGGCAGACACTCAATGCAGGAGCTGCCCCCTGGTGGTCAGTGTGCTCCCACAAAAGCCAGGTTCACAGCTGGCAAGTGAAGCAGCGGTGGTGGGAGCCTCTGCTGCCTCTGAGGCAGTTGGACATCCCTCCAGGATATCTGGACTGTGAGAGGGTGCAGGCTGGGCTGAGGAACCCCCTCTCCTGAGTGCATGAATTTCATGCACCAGACCTCTAGTACATACATATACCGGTATATGAACATAATTCAGCCAGAGAAAATGGGTTATATTACTCAGCCATAGGAAATGTGATATATATATGTACACATACATCTGAATATTCTTCAGCGATAGGAAAGAAGGAAATGCTGCCGTTTGCAATAATGTGCATGCATCTTGACGGCTTTCGGCCCAGTGAATGAAGTCAGATAGGAAAAGACAAATGCTGAATAACCTTACATGTAGAACCCTCCAAAAACCAAACTCATAGATGCAGAGAACAGATTGGCGATTGCCAGGAGCGGAGGCATAGGAAGCGGGGGAACTGGGTGAAGGAGGACAAAGGTATGTACTTCCAGTTATAAGATAAGCAAGCCCTGGGGATCTGATATACAGGACTGCAGTTAACAGTACCGTATTGTGTGTTTGAAATGTGCTCAGAGAGACCTTGAGGGTTCTTATCACAAGAACAAATGTGTAACTGTGATGATGAATGTTGACTAAGCTTATCGTGGTGATCATTTGGTAAGATATACACATAACAAGTCACTATGTTTGCACACCTAAAAGGAATACAACATTATAGGTCAATTATAGCTCTTCATAAAACTTGGGGGAAAAGAATGAAACATTTAAGCAGTAAAACCTTTAAGAAGTGCTTGCAAAAAATGGTCTCGTTAGTAGTCTTTTAGTTTTTAATTTCCTCGTTGAATCAGGAGCACTGCCTATTCTATTCTACTCAGAAACTGTCTGAAATCTCGTAGGTTTAGAGGAATTGTGGCTGTGGACTGGGGTGTTAAGGAGAATTGATTTTCTCTCGAATCTCGGAAGACTGATGTGCAGACTTGGCTGTGTTGAAGCTTGATGGGCAATACTGCCTTCCTACACTCATGTTAGTTTCAAAGAATCACTTTCACTGCTAACATACACTTGCAGTGTCTTAAAAAATGCAAGAAGTATACATTGTCAAGCTTACAGACAACAAACGTAAGAAAAAGAGGGTAAGCAGAGATTATAGAAGTCCACCTGAAAGTGGGAGACATCTGTAATACTATCAACAATAAAAAGCATGTATTGACGAGAGGCCCGGTGCATGAAATTTGTGCATGGGTGCGGTCTCTAGGCCTGGCCAATGATCCAAGCATGAGCGTCTGGCATGGAAGGGCAGGTCCCAGCTGACCTCTGGGCCCTGGGCAGCATCTGGGCCCCTAGGCCCCTGTGCACCCCCCTCTACCTGAGTCACAGCATCTAAGTCCCCACGTGGAGATACAGTGAGTGAGGCCGGACCCCGTGGGTTGGGGTGCAGCATGTGCCTCTGATCCACCCAGAGGCACTGCACAGAAGCCAGGCAGGTAGTGCGCTCTCTCCCAGCTGTTCTTGCAGACCGGCTCTTGCACAAACCTACAGGGAGCCTAACTGGCCCCTGGGGTCCCAGCAGCTGTGGCCCAGCTCACCCAGAAGGCTGCTCATGGCAGGCTCTTTGTGGGCTCCTTACACCTGACCGTAGGGGGAGTGAGAGCGAGCATGGCAGATAGCCCGTATTCCCACTGCACCTCCGTAGCCAGCCCATCACCCCTGCACCCCTCCGGTGCCCATCACCCCTGCCCCCAGGTAGCCAGAGAGAGGTTGCAGACCCCCACCTGGGCACCTTGGGCCCAGCCCCTGCTGGCTGCTGGTCCCCGTCTGCAGGTCAATCAGGCCCTTGTTTGCTCCTGCCTTGGCCTGGTTCCCCCGCTTACCTGCTCCACTATCCCATTGTGGTTCTGCTCTTGTTGGGGCCCATCAAGGCTGGCAGTGCCTCCACTGCCACCTGCTGCCAGCACTAAGTTGCCGATCCCCACCATGTTCTTCATCTCCCCCTGGTGGTCAGTGCAAGTCATAGCGAGTGGTCAAACTCCTGGTCCAGGGGACAATTTGCATAATAGGCTTTTATTATATAGGATTGCCAAGCCAGTGTGGTTCAGAGGTTGAGCATTGACCTATGAACCAGGAGATAAGGATTCCATTCCCAGTCAGGGCCCATGTCTGGGTTGCAGGCTTGATCCCCAGCAGGGGCCGTGCAGGAGGCAGCCAATCAATGATTCTCTCTTATCATTGACTTTTCTATTTTCCTCTCCCTTCCTCTCTCTCTAAAAACAAAAATAAAAACGAAAAAACAAACAAAACACACACACACATTTATAGAAAACAAACATTCCAATGAAATTCACTTGAGCATCCTACTGTGCTCACCATCCTCTCCTCATTCAGAGGACCAAGCCTCATGTGTCTGGTTGTCACAGCTCACCTTTCCCTGGGCACCTCTCCACCCCATCCCCAGACTACAGGTTGTGCTGAGCAGCCTGAATAGAAAAATTACATCATTTAATCTTTAAAGCAGTTCCTGAGGCATCTATAATCACTGCTGTTTTAGATAAGGATGTGGAGGCTCAAGGGGATTCAGGAACGAGTTCAGGGTCACACAGCTAAAACCTAGTTGTTGACAGAGAAGGACCAGGAGCCTTTGCTTGGTTTTGTTCTCTCAACCAAGGAATGGTTCTCCCTTGAGAAGTGTCTTCCTTCGCTCTGTGGGTGGTCTGGTTGGTGGGTCATAGCTCTGCCTTCATCTGCCCAATGCATCCCCCCTTCACCCCCAAAATCTCTGGAGGCCTGGCCCTGCTCTGCCTGCAGGACCCTCTGCAAAATCTGGAGTCCTTTCTCTGTGTTGCTTGTTCATTTTTTTTTTCCTCCCTATTTTCTTCCTGTGGACTATTTCCTCTGGTCTCTGAATTCCCAGCGTTAGCTCAGGGGAACTGTGGGCTCTGCCTCAGTTTCTCCACCCTCCACAGCAGCCTTGACATTGTTTCCCGGCCGTACGTCATCTCTTTCCATCTCTCAGGGAACTACTGTTCTTTTTCTTGTGAAGTCTTCAGAGCCCAAGAATAGTAAAGTCTTTGAATAAAGACATCTCCATACGTTCAGTGACCCTAGTCTTCGTGTCCTTCTTAGGTGGATGTCATTATTTTCTAGTCCCAACTCCTCCTTGCTAGGATACTACGTGTTGACTGCAGCCCATTCATGTCAAACATTTAGTCTCTGTTCGATTACTGTTCTGACCTTCAGAGCATAATTATTTTTACCTTCTTGCACTGGGGAAAGACACATGTGCCAGTAAAAAGAGAAGCTATAACCCTGGCTGGTGTGGCTCAGTGGATAGAGCGCTGATGAATATGATGATTATGCTGATTATCAAATACGCCGGTCGTGTACAGCTCTCAAAGCGGAAGTATTAGACCTTGCCTCTGGAGAGATGGCATTTGAGGTCTGGAAGGAGAAATAGAAATAAACCACTCGACTCAACGCCGGTTACATGGCTGGTGTGAATAAAGCTGACCAATGCACGCGTCACCGACGGAGCCAGGGACAGCTCTTGGGAGTGTGACTTCCCACCACTCGTCCTAACCTCCAGACCACACTTCCACCATTCAAACCCTGGCCGTGGCTGAGGAAGTGGTGCTTTCGTTAGAGTCCTCGGTCAGGTGATCACTGGCAAGTCTGGATGTGTCATAGGTAGAACCAGATATTCAGGCATCTGTTTCCTCCCTTCCCCCCCCCCCCTTTTTTTTTTTCAATTGTCACCCCATCATATTTTTCCATTGATTTTTAGGGAGCGTGGAAGAGAGAGGAAAAGACAGAGAGAAATATCCAAGTGATAGAAACACATTAATGGTTGCCTTCTGCGTGCACCCTGACCAGGTCCTGGGACTGGGAGGCATCTGCAACCGAGGTCCATGCCCTTGACCGGGATCAGACCTGGGACCCTTTGGCCTGCAGGCTGATACTCTATCCACTGAGCCACACCAGCCAGGGTTATAGCTTCTCTTTTTACTGGCACATGTGTCTTTCCCCAGTTGGAATCTGGACTTATCTCCCATGTGTGGGACCCTTTGCTCACAATCAACTTACCTCCCGTGGCTGAAAGCGTCCCCCCCTCCCACCCTCCTCCATCACCTTCATCAGTTGCTTTCTTTTCCTCACAGAAGTGTTCATCCGTGTGTGAAGTCACAGTGCATTAGACCTTTGCCTAATGTTCAAGTACGATTCAGAAAGCAGCCTTTGCACTTCAAAATTAGAAGGACAGCATGTCATCTTGTAAGGTTATTTAGGAACTGGCTTGTGCGTTGCATGGCTCATTGAACACGCTTGATAAAAAATCACTCTGTGCTGGGGGTTTCAGATCCACCTATTGCATAGCTACTTTGAGTGCCTTATATATGTTTTTGCATAAGAAGGGTTCTCTACAGAGCCCGCTGTTTTTTCAAAGTTAACGTTTACATGCCGAAACCGGTTTGGCTCAGTGGATAGAGTGTCAGCCTGCGGACTGACGGGTCCCGGGTTCGATTCCGATCAAGGGCATGTACCTTGGTTGCGGGCACATCCCTAGTAGAGGGTATGCAGGTGGCAGCTGATCGATGATTCTCTTTCATGGATGTTTCTAACTCTCTATCCCTTTCTCTTCCTCTCTGTAAAAAAAAAAAAAAAATCAATAAAATAAAAAAGAAAAAAAAAAGTTAACGTTTACAGATAATTGGTAGGACCCTATTTTGTACCAAAATGAAAATGTGAAAAGACACTTGATGGCAATAAGCTAGGTGAGAAACCCGAGGCCGGCTCTAATAATACGATCCCAAAGCAGTTCACGTTAATCCTACAGACCCTGGGGCTTTCCATTAGAAAAATACTAGGCTTCGGTTCTGTGAAACTTAGGGGCTTTCTGATGTTTAACTGTAACAGGTCTGGACTGAGAAATTAAATCTCACTTCATAAGCATCCTGTTCAGTTTTTTTTTTTTTTTTCAGTGCAGGAAATAGGTCTAAAAACTAGATGAAAAAGATATAAAATAGCTTTGCAGGACGCCCTGTATACTGGTTCATATTAATGCAGCCATTTCCAGGAATCGGTGGCTGCTTATTTTTCATGTGATATACTGAAAACGCCGCGGCAGGAGGGTCCCCACGCTGAGTTAGATTCTCAGGCGTCTTTCCTGGTGCAATCACATGTCCTTCTATTTACCTTGAAGGTGCCAGGCAGACGGGTACCCCTGAATGTTACACAGGCTCTCTCATAGGTTTCTCCTTTGATAGATTGCTCAATAAGCATTTCGGGGGATAAGCCCCTTCACCTATATTTCAGCTCTGATATACTTCTCCGAAAGAATCTCAAAAGTTCTTTGCTAGAAGGGCACCCTGGTTTAAAATCGAAACAGTTGACTTACAGGTCTTAGAGCATAAACACTTCCCTTCTCTCCCTCCCCCCCCCCAAACATATATATATAGGAGTTCATCTTTACTCCAATACTATAAAATAGATATTATTATTCTTATATTTCACAGTGGAAAATCTAGTCTCAGAGATTTTTTTTAAAAGTGCTGAAGGCCACAATCTAATAAATACATGTGTTGAGATGAGAACTCGCTATGTGCTATGCTTTGTGAGTGAGTCTTCACAGTGACCCCATGGACAACCTGCTGTCCATTCGAGGAGGTAACTGTACTTGTGTGAGGTTTTAAGTGAGGAGCCTGAGCTTACACAGTTAACTCTTTTTTTTTTTTTTTAGGCCTAAAATTCTTACTGGGTGTCATACCCAAAGGCTGTTCATTTGACCACATTTTCTTTTTTTCTTTTAATAGTATTTTTGCTGATTTTAGAGAGGGAGAGGAAGAGGGAGAGGGAGAGGGAAAAGGAGGGAGTGAAAGAGGAGGGAGGGAAAAAGGGAGAGAGTGAGGAAGGGAGGGAGAGAGAGAGACATTAGTGATGAGAGAGAATCATTGATTAGCTGTCCTCCTGCATGCCCCCCTATTGGGAATCAAGCCTGCAACTTGGGCATGTGCCCTGACTGGGTATCGAACTGTACTTCCTGGTACACAGGTCGATGCTCAACCACTGAACCATGTCGGCTGGGCTTCCCTGTGCATTTTAATCACTAACTTTGATGATTAAAAGGGACATACTCTAGGGTAGGGCCCTCAGTTTCGAGCTGTATCATCCCCAAATAAGGCCGACTCCAGAACAGTTCCCAATTTCTGGACCCTCCAAGGTCATCTTAAAAGGGAACTTGGCTTGGCTAGTCATTGTGAAAGTGAATTCCAATGGAGTGTTTGCTCTGTGGAGGCTAAACTGTCATGTGAATTATGAGGACCCACGAGAGACTGGCTGGAGGGCTGGCAGAGCCTGGGGGAAAGCCCTCTTGTGTGTGTGTAGGTGAACCTCGGGAGATCCAGGCTCCAGGCCCAGGGAAGAATCACAGCATCCTCCCCCCACGCCCTCCCGGCCTCAGGCTGCTGTCAGCTGCCTCGAGAGAGCTCCGGTTTCAGAGGAACCTTAAGTGGGGCAGCAACAGGAGCAGGAGAGAAGCTTCTTACTCATTTCACTTTTTTCTCTTTTTGGTGAGAATGCTTAGTTACTAGGAAGCAATTTGAAGACTTCTGAGGAACATGGAGTGAGAAAGTCAACCTTTTATGGTAAGAGAAGAGTCAGTTGAGGGGCTGGGATGTTCCTGTCATTCTCTGTTCTATTTGAGATGCTCCATCAATGCAATGCACACCCCGTTGAAAGGAAGGCTGAGGGGTTTTGGTTGCTTTTTTTTTTTAACCTAATAGGTTTCGTGCTACGTGGTCATTGTTGCTGTGAACCCAAAACTGGTCTAGAAATGAAAGTCTTATTCTAAAAAATAGGAAAAGGGGGATAAAATTGGAGTCCTAAATAACCACTTTCATATCACTTCATTTGTGGTTCATGCCAATATTCGTCCTCTGATATGTTTTTCCACATTCATTACTAGTTTACTTAAACACCTCTGATTTATGCTCCATATATCCATGCAGCTCCATTCCTCCCTGCTGGGTTAGCATTTCCCCTGATATTTCACTTTTTAATAAACTATTCTTATTCTTTATTGCATTGAAGTAAAGTGAAGTGGATTTGGTGACCTTTCAGCTTAGGTCTCTGGCCTTGGTGGTTGATCTTGTCTGATGTAGGAGTTACATGACAGCAGAGAGAGACAGTGCTTCGGCACACGGTTAAATCTGAAGAGCACTCGGGGATTATGCAGCTCTCCTTGCCCTGCCTCTTCCCAGAAGTCATGAGGCACAGGCAGCAGTGGAGACAGCGGAATTCCCCCGGGTTTTCATGGCAATAGGAGA
This sequence comes from Pipistrellus nathusii, assembly GCA_963693515.1. NCBI lineage: Eukaryota > Metazoa > Chordata > Mammalia > Chiroptera > Vespertilionidae > Pipistrellus > Pipistrellus nathusii. Next base: position 5,908,114 of record OY882877.1, read on the forward strand.
AGTGTTGGAAGCTCTGTGCCCACCTGGTGGCCTTTTGCAGCCACCAGCCGTGCATGCCCTTTCTGGCCTCTGTCGTGTCGTGAGGGATAAAGAGCTACAAGAGCCGAAGCCGGTTTGGCTCAGTGGTAGAGCGTCGGTCTGCGGACTGAAAGGTCCCAGGCTCGATTCCGGTCAAGGGCATGTACCTTGGTTGTGGGCACATCCCTGGTAGGGGGTGTGCAAGAGGCAGCTGGTCGATGTTTCTCTCTCATCGACGTTTCTAGCTCTCTGTCTCTCTCCCTTCCTCTCTGTAAAAAATCAATAAAATAAAATTTAAAAAAGAGAGCTACAAGAACTCATGTTGGAGGGAGGAGGGGGTCGTTGGGAAAGGAGAGGAATGGAAAGTCAATGGCACGTGAAGCCTGACCAGGAAATAGAAGCGGAAAAGTTCGGCCAGAGAACATATATAGATGGTCGTCCGAGTGCTTTCGCCAAAGTGCTTCCTTCATACTTTATACATCACACTGTACAAACATACAACCCTTCTTTTCCATTTCTGATTGTGCAACAAAACCCTTTCAGCAGCAATAGCTTGACAAAGCGCGTGTGCACCCTAAACACGGGGGCGTTTCTGTTCCTCACGAAAATTGATGATGATGAAAGCGCACTTGCACAAAACACCTGTCCACATGTCCCACTCCCGGAGGGAGCTGCAGTGGTCGCTGACCACGGAAACGGAAGGCGCAGAGGTACCCAAGAGGCCCCGGCCTCCGCTTCACAGATGAGTAATTGCTCCGGGGAGACCGTGCTCGGAGAGTGTGGGCATCATCAACGTTTCAGACCCCAGGAGCCTCTCTGGCATCTCAGAGAAGAGAAGCCTGGCAGCCCCCAACTGCTCCACCGCTCAGAGGCCACCCGGAGTCATTGAAACCATTTCACATGCTCACTTCAGAGTGGTTCCAAGTCCCCTCATGTATTGGCTCAAGAACCCGGTAACTCTGAGCCCTTCAGGTAACCCTTGGACTTAGGACCTTCCTGAGGCTGCCCAGACTGAAAGTAAAGGGTTAGAAAAATAATTTCACCCACAGACTGAAAGTAAAGGGTTGGAAAAATAATTTCATGCAAATGGATTTGAATAAGAAAAAGCTGAATTAGCATTACTTATACCAGACAGAATAGCCTTGAAAACAAAAGCTGTACAAGAGACAGTAAAAGGATATACATGCATACAACGGAATACTGTTTGGCCATAAAAAAGAATGAAATCTTAACATTTACAGCAACATGAATGGGCCTGGAGGGTAATACACTAGGTGAAATAATCAGAGAGGAAGCCAAATGTCACATGATTTCATATATATGGGATGTAATAAACACAATAAATAAATAAACAATCAAACCAGAAGCACACTCAGATACACAGAAAACAAACTGACAGTGCCATATGGGAGAGGGGTTGGGGACTGAGTGGATAAGGGGAAAGGACTAAGGAGGACAAATTGGCAGTTACAGAATAGTCATGGGGCTATAAAGCACAATATAAGGAAGGCAGTCAATATTGTAATAACTATACATCATGTCAGGTGGGTATAAGACTTAAGGTGTCATTTAGTAAGTTATATACTATATAGCTACTATGCTGTACACCTGAAATAATATAGCATTGAATGCCAACTGCAATTGAAAAAAAAAAAAATATATATATATATATATATATATATATATATAGCATGCCCAAACTGGTTTGGCTCAGTGGATAGAGCGTCAGCCTGCGGACTGAAAGGTCCCGGGTTCGATTCTGGTCAAGGGCATGTACCTTGGTTGCGGGTATACCCCCAGTGGGGGGTGTGCAAGAGGCAGCTGATTGATGATTCTCTCACATCGATGTTCCTAACTCTCTATCCCTCTCTTTTCCTCTCGGTAAAAAAATCAATAAAATATATTAAAAATATGTTTAAAAAGAAAACAAAGAAAAATGAAATTGGGAAAGTTTTCTAGACTTTCCCAGGAGTTAATGAGGTGGGATTCAGTGAGATCTGTGGATTCTCAGGCCATGGCTCATCTGTGGTTCACATTTTTCATGGCTTCCTCATTAGAAATGACGAGGGATAATGAGAAAAAAAAATGGTAATAAGGTTATTGCTCCTGGGAATTTTCCAGTGGTCCATGGAGATGCCTTTTTTTTTTTTTTTTTTTTTAAGGAAAGAATATTCTATGAATCATAGTTCCTTGCATGAAAATGCCTTTAAAGTACATTAAAAGGTTCAAAGGGGATGTCCAGAGGGTAGCTCGGTGGGACTGCAGTGAACGGATTCTTAGTCAACAGGGGGATTTCCCAAACCTTCTCAAGGCCTCGCCAGATCCGCACCTGTCAGCAGAGCCTGGCTCAGGGCAGAGGCATTTCCAAGCACAGCTTCAGATGTGAAATGCCTACAGCACACTCACACCTTTTTCTCACCCCTCCAGAGAACGGAAGGAACCTAAATCATGGGTGTTTGCAATGTTTGACTAATTTCTCATTTCCTGCAAAAGCAAAACCCGACAGCTATACGAAAATAATTCCAGGGACTAGTAACCCGTTGTGCACTATAAACTTGTTTCACAGAACCCGAGCTCCCCTGCCATAGTTCTGCTTAATCAAAGGCGAGGAAAGAGCAGGTCTCGCAGAGTCTGCCTCTCTCCCCCAAGAGATGTCCCCTTACCACCCCCAGGGGGAGAGTCCTGCTGTCACTGGTGTTCATTCCGTTTGTGTTTTACGGCTCCTACGCTCAGCCATCGCCGTGAAGGTGGAATTGGAAGAGACTCTGTTCGTGAGGGTTTATCCTGTGCAGAAATTGCTAACTTTTATGAGATCTGTTCGTAACACGGAGCGGTACTTGCCTTTTATTCTAGTTCTCCAGACTCGAGATAAAAATCCCAGAAAAAAAATATTCTGGAGAAAACCTCTTGAATTCATCTGGAATTCTGGAAAAGTGCCCCTCTTTTTAAAGATAATAAAGAAAATGGGCTTTCATAACCACCCCATAGCAAAGCTGTATGGCATTTCAGAATCTTTTCTTAAAATATAGTTTACTGATTTCAGAGAGGGAGATAGAAAGGGAGAGAGAGAGAAACATCCAATGATGAGAATCATTGATCGGCTGCTTCCTACATACCTCGCACTAGGGATGGAGCCCACAACCCAGGCATGTGCCCTGACTGGGATTTGAACCGTTGACCTTCTGGTTCAACCACTGAGCCACACCGGCCAGGCCTCCCTTCACTTTTGAAATATATGAGTCCATACTTGTTCCCCGAGGGGGAGCTACACATTACTGGGATTTAAAAATCATCTGTGAAGTAGTCAGCGACATGCTCTTAGGTCTTTCACGGTCTGGCAGGAAGGTAGACAAAGAGTCACTTGTCCAGCAGGTTACATTCTGGGAAAGAATTGTGTGTGGCCAGGCCTTTGGTGACACCCATCATTCTTCTCGATGGGACCAGAGAAGGCCCTAGTGCTGTCTGTGGAAAGATGACTGCAAGGTGCCCGCTGGGGAGGAGGCCAGGGGTTGCTTAGAGAGAGCAGCTCATTGGACATGGTGGGGGGCAGGAGGTGTGGTGAGCTGATGGAGTAGCGATGTGCTGGGCACAGTCCTGGGGTGAAGCGGTGGCTCTGCCTCTAGGAAATTAGGGACTAGACCTTATCTCCAGCTTCTGGAAGCAGAAGAAGATCTAAACGGAATGCCCTGGGGTCTTTCTCTGCCCGAGTCACTACAGGAGTCAGGCCCAAGCCGGTGACACCCAAGCCCTCCTCCCCCGGAGAATATTGATTCCTCTCAGCTCCCACCCCGGCATTCACGGGAGTTGAGAAGAAACAGAATGCCTTCATCATCACGGGCCGTTCATTCCATCCTCAGGTTTGTTTGGCAAACACGAGGCGCCGATGTTGCCTGGCACCGCGCTCAGGGTGAAGGAAAGCAGATGCGTGTGCCGGCGACGAGGGGCGTGCAGTGAGCAAACAGGTGTGCGGACACGGGCTGAAGGATGCACGGAAAGCTCCCGGACCCAGGGGAGGGCTCGAGTCCCTAGGAGATGCCAGCAGGGGCTCTGCAGGGAGGAAGTGTTAGAGGCACCTCTCACCTGACACCAGAGAGGTGTTACTGGACAGGACAGCCCCCCCCCCCCCCCCCGCCCTCCCACTCCCTGAACCAGTGGGAGGGGGCTGTCCCCCTCCTCCATCCTTACCTTCTCATGTAAATGAACTCATGTGACCTTGACTGCATTGTGAAAAGCCAGTTTCCTCAAGCAGTTAAAGCTGCATCTTTAGTGAAAAAAAAAGCAAGAGCGAAGCAAGCAAAACTGTACATCTGCATTATGGGGTGGAGACAAATATAATAGCTCCCTGCTAATCTGAAAAGATCAAGTCGGGTGGGGGTCCGAGGCATGATGTAGGCTCCTGTCTGTGGACTTCAAAACTCCTCTGCTGACTATTTTGGTGCAGGTTTATTCTCTCAAAATGTAATCTTTTTTTTTTTTTTTAAAGTATTGTAATATATTTTTTATTTTTTATTTATTATTATTTTTTTTATTAAATTATTATCTTTGTACATATTTTGACATCCCCCCTTCCCCCGTACATACCCTCTCTCCCCAGAGTTTTGTGTCCATTGGTTGTACTTATATGCAGGTACACAAGTCCTTCGGTTGATCTGTTATCTCCCCCAGATCTCAAAATGTAATCCTGGGACATGTTTCGGCCCCAGGTTCCTGCAATTCCTACCATGAAGGGAGCATCGCCCGTGCCCTGCTCCGTGCTGTGATTCCTGGCTCGATACGACGTGTGGCCGGCAGAATGCAGGCCTCTGGAGGCTGTGTTTTGTGTGTTGCCATGGAAGCATGTAAATAATCGGAACAGACCCAGTGGTTGGTGCCCTGGAATTGTGGCAGCGAGAAATCCCTTCCACGTTTGTTTCTGAGATGTAAGCGTCTGGCGTGAAGAATGGCATGAGTGTCTTTAATGAATGAATTATCCTTTATTGCATTCAATTAGACGGACCTACAAAGACTTCAAAGCAGGTCTGGACCATGGAGAGCCCTGGAGACGGTCACTAGGGACTGCATCTGCAGACCAGGGGAGGCTGGAGAGAGAACGTGGGAGCCTCAGGCGTCCCCGTTATAAATTGGTGTTACACGTAGACCCAGTTCAAGTCTCACCGCAGACGTGTGGCTGGAGGGAGGTAAACAAGATGGCTCAGGGAAGCCACTGGAAGCCAAGGCCCCTCTCCCGGTTTCCCTGTTTGGAGCGGTGAGACCCAGACCACCAGCTCCTCAGGTTGTGTGATGTTTGATTCGTCTCCAGATTCCAATAATTGTTATGAAGCTGCCTTTTCATTGAAAACCAGAAGCTACCCATCATAAAACAGCACCAGCTTTCCCCACCCCTGTTCTAGGGAGGGGACGGACGTTTCAGGTTCATTTGAATAAGAAATAAACACAGCTCTCTGTGCATCCCTGTGAATAACGGTTCTATGAATGCCGTTTTCTTCTGCAAACCATGCTCAGGTTTCCTCTCTGAATGAACGTTTCTCATTCGTGAATTCAAAAACACACCGAGCCCATGTCACCAAGGCACCACGTGACAGGAACTAAGAGAAGCTGGGCTCCAGGCCGCGTCTTGTTCTCTTTCCTTTTTCCTCCTCGTATCCAGGTGGTTGCTATTGAAAGCTCTTTATTTCTCTTTCATGAAGAGAAGGAAATGGCCTTTTGCCCGCACCACGAAATTCAAATGAAAAAGCTGAAAACTTTCAAAAGCATCAAGTTTGACTTCGCAGAATGCAGGGAAATCTCAATGGCAGGTCAAGTTTCACTAATAGTAGGAAGAATCGCCTTCATGCGGCCTCTCTGTTTTTTTTTTTCCATCCACTCTGTCTCTGAGGAGAGAACGAACATTTTCCCTCTTGTCTTTGTGGTTCTTCAGAGAAAGAAATTAAAATTTTTTTTCCCTATGTACTTCAGTGGTGTTTTTTTTTTTTTTTTTTTTTTTTTTTTTTTTTTTTTTTTTTTTTTAAAGATATGCCACTACCTGATATTCTTGTGTAAAATACTAAAAATGTACAGGAGGCCTAGAAAAATAAGGCATAATTTTAAAAAAAGTTTAAAAATATCTGTTGCATGAAAAACACTGTCTCAGAATTATTTCCAAACATCACACTGCCCAATTTTCCTTTCTTCCTTTTGAGGCCATTGATACTCAATGGAAGAAAGTCAGCAAAACAGGATCAAGTTCAACTATAATCAAGAGTGAACATAAGGAGCCCTCGCCTGTTTGGCTCAATGGATAGAGCGTCAGCCTGAGGACTAAAGGTCCTGGGTTTGATTACCCTCAAGGTCACACACCTCGTTGGCAGACTTGGTCCCTTGCCCTGGGTGGGATGTGTGAGGCAACCAATACATGTCTCTCTCCCATCAATGTTCCTCTCTCTGTCTCCCCCCCTCCCTTCTATCTTTCTCTCTCTCTCAAAAACAAAATCAATGGAAAAATATCCTCAGTGAAGATTAATAACAACAACAAAAAAAAGGGTGACCATAAGGAATTTTAAGAACTAATCAGATTCTGTGCCTTTATTGGCATTATCTTGTAGCAGATCTTTGGAATAAGTTCTTTCGCTGGCTAATCTAATCTTGAACATAGACTTTGCTACAGCGATTCTCATTATATATTCCTCTCATTAAATGCTTTCTGTCCACAAAGGCTGAATAATGTTAGCTCTTGTTCAAGCACAGAACAAGAGATGGGAATGTAAGGGGAAAATATGAAAAAAAACAATAATACCACTTAGGATCCAGTCATAAGTTATTAACCATCTAAGCAATTAGCATAAAAGCTTTTTAAAATGTCTAGCATGAAAAGTGATTCTATTAAAAGATGCCGGTGGTACATTGTGCTCCGAGGGAAGCCATAATCAGTAAACAGGTTCAAAACCAGCAGGGCTCTTCAGACAGAGTCTTTGTCTTCCTATCCAACGGAGCCAGACAGAGAACCTCCTGAGTGGACAACATTGCCTCAGACTTGCTGTTGGCTGTTGACTTCCTGAAGAAGGAAGTGGATTAGTCAATTGTGTCATCTCAGAGCAGCAGATGATAGATACCGTGCGTGCTTCATCAAAGGCGTCGCTGAATGATCTGGGGAGGTAGGATGTTTTACGTTAGCCTTGCCAGGCCTTCCCTTGGTTGGTGACTTCAAAGTGGTGGCTCAAAACAGAAGAAAGACTATATCATGAAAGTGAATTTCATTCTCTCTTGGAGTCTGTCAAAGAATAGATTTTCCAGCCGAAACCGGTTTGGCTCCGTGGATAGAGCGTCGGTCTGCGGACTGAAAGGTCCCAGGTTCGATTCCGGTCAAGGGCATGTAGATTGGTTGCACCCACATCCCCAGTGGGAGGTGTGCAGGAGGCAGCTGGTCGATGTTTCTCTCGTCTATCCCTCTCCCTTCCGCTCTGTAAAAAATCATTCATATATATATATATATATATATATATATATATATATATATATATTTTTTTTTTTTTTTTTTTTTTTTTTTTTTTTACAGAAAAGAATAGATTTTGAGCTGGTGGTTCTCAGCCAGGGGTGGTTTTGGCACCCTGGGGTATTTAACAAGTTCAGGAGACAGAGAAAGTCTTGATTGTCATGACCCAGGAGGAGAAAGGGCTGAAGGCATTGGGCATTTAGAGGCCAGTGGTGATGGTTAGCATACCGCAATGTCTGGGATGGCCTCCCACAAAGCAAACTTACCCAGCCCTAATGTCCCCAGTGCCAAGGTCAACAAGTCCTATTTCACATGATTTACCAGCATGAGTAATTCTGATAATTTGCAAAACTTAATTTTTCTCCATATGTCGTAGGGTTTTGTTATCAAGAAAAATAGAACAGTTGGTCATGTTATTACCCAGTTTGAAACCACAGGACACAGTGATCATTTTAAAGACATGAAAAGGAAACCTATTTCCTGTTCTGTTTGTGTGTTAGCACTGATTTACCTTTTCTCAGCCATTCGTAAACCCCAAACAGAGATCAAACCTGAGAGTGTGCTGAATGCAAATTGCAGGGGGTTAGGGGAGTTCAGCTTCACATCAAAGTTATAAGCTCTGCAGGCATTACTGGTACTCCTGATATACTGAGTTATTAAATCATGACACCTCCAGGTTGCCCTGTCTTGTTGAAGTTGGAAAGTAGAGCGAGTTCACACAGCATCATTGCATGTTGAGTACCACTGCAATTCTCATCAAAACAAGCAACGGGCATCTTGAACATTCTCTTTGTGCCCATCTCTCCCACTGTGACCAAGGGCAGGGGAGAGAAGTTCTAGCAGAACACTTAGAGGAGTGAAATGGTAGACCACACTGGAGGAAACCCAATCTCAAAAAAAAAAAAAAAAAATCAGCTCATAAATACACCCTACCTTGGTCCATAATTGGAATTAGAAAATATATGGGCATGCATACTGGACTAAGCTGGGGGTAAAATGCCATCACACGCCAATAAGCAGTGAGCTAAGTTACAGTGACCCTGACCCTCTCTCAGTGTAGTTCCTGAATGCTAGAGGCCCAGTGCATGGGATTCGTGCACTTGTGGGGGGCATGGCCTTTGGGGATCAGCCCGCTGTGAGAGCGCCACTCATCTCAGTCAGCCTGGCCACCAGGGGGCAACTCCTGTGTTGAGTGTCTGCCCCCTGTGGTCAGTGCACATCATAGCGACTGGTCTACTGGTTGGTCTGGTTGCTTGCCGTTCGGTTGCTGGGCTTTTATTATATAGGATCCCATTCTCTCCCCGATACACTGGTGGTATGGATTTGGTTCTGGAAAGACATAGGGAAAATGCCCTCCTCTTCAATGCCTTGTCTCCTTCTGGCACCAAGCCTCCACAGACAGCACTGCTTGGATGCAGAGATTCCTAATTAGTCTTTACTTCCATTCCATGTTCCCCATAAAGCAACTCTTAAAACGAACAGAGACACCAACTGTGTCACCAGGTACAAGCAAAAAAATCCAGAGACCGTTCATTGCTAATCTTTTATATCCTGGACACTGCTTCTTTCCCATCAGCACACACATGCAACACACAGGGTCTGCCCAACAGAGCAGGCAATGTTCCTAAACCAGAATACATATTATCTGCCTTTAGGTCACTGGTGGCACAGACAAATATTTTCTTTACATTTTTATAATCAAAGGTTATTCTTGAGATTTGAGAAAAACAAATCATCTGTTCTAAAATCCTAAATAACAAAGAGGTAATATGCAAATTGACACTCGTGCCCTCACAAAGATGGCTGCCTAAGACCAGGCCAGCAGTGAGGTTAGTGAGGGACGTCCAAATGACTGAATAAGCAGGCTGCATGGGGCGACCAGGCTGGCAGCAAGGGGGAAGTTGGGGGCAACCAGGCCAGCAGGGGGGGGCGGGCATTTAGGGGTGATCAGGACAGCGGGGAGGGCAGTTGGAGGTGATTCAGCTGGCAGATGGGGCAACCAGGCCAGCAGGAGGGCAGTTAGGAGCAAACAGGTTGGTAGGGAGTGGGCAGTTAGGAGTGATCAGGTCAGCAGGGGGAGGGGCAGTTAGGGGCGACCAGGCAGTCAGGCAGGTGAGCGATTATGAGCCAGCAGTCCTTGGGATCCAGCCTAAACCGGCAGTCAGACACCCCTCTAGGGGTCTTGGATTGGAGTGGGTGCAGGCTGGGCTGAGGGGACCCTCCTTCCCCGTGTACACATTTCATGCACCGGGCCTCTAGTCAAATATAAAAAAGTATGCTGCTGTTACAGAAAATTGATTGTGATATTTAGAAAGAGTTTCCCCAACGTCTTTTTGGTTGCACTTCAAACTCCTGGTGTTCCATTCAACTGTTAAATGAGAAAATAAAACAAGGCTTTTTAATAAAGGAGAAATGGTGTAAAAAAACAAGTATTGCAGTACGGTTATCGTTAGCCAAGACTCATATGGCAGCTGATCAAAGAAGAATCTTCTAGAACATTCCGAGAATCTGGATCTTTACTTTCAGTTGCACCAAAGAATTGAGACTTCTCTGATGACATTGGTTCCTCCAGCCAGGCCACTTTCTTAGATACCACTCTCACGCCTCCACGACCGAGTGCCTGAGAGCAACCTCAGCCTTCCGTGATGAGAACCGGACCCTCCATGGTCCCCTCCTCCACCCCTTGTCTGTCTCCCACACTTCCTCGTCTCAGTTCATGGCAGAACCCGTGTTTCTGTTCCTCAGGCCCCAAACCTTGGAGTCCTTCTTCCTGCCTCTTGAAATTTCTTTTTCTCCCTCCATAAAACCATGACTAATCTGTAGGTTTCATCTTCAAGCTGAGTCCAGTCTAGAATATCTCTCTACCCCTTATGCACCCTATTTTTGGACCACACCACCATCATCGCTCACCTGAATTATTGCCGTAGATTCTAGCTCTTCTCCTAGATTTTTCCACACAGATACTGCAAGATTTCCATGCAGATACTGCAAGATCGCTTAAAACCCTCCAATGCACCATCTCTCTCAGAGTAAAAAAATCAATGTTCTTTTTTTTAAGCATAGATTCTTTTTTTAAAAATTTTTATTTTTATTGATTTCAAAGAGGAAAGGAAGGGGAGAGATAGAAACATCGATGATGAGAGAGAATCATCAATCGGCTGCCTCCTGCATGCCTCACACTGGGGATCCAGCCTGCAACCCGGGCGTGTGCCCTGACAAGGAATTATAGGTTGATGCTCAACCACTGAGCCATCCAGGCTAAAAGTCAACGTTCTTATGAGGATCTAGAAGGCCCTTCAAAACATGTCCCCTCGCTCCCTTACCTGTGTGACCTGACTGTGTGTCCTGCCCCAAGCCAGCTTCATGAGTGTGTGCCATGTGCAGTCACACAGGCCCCTGGGCTTAGAAGGTGCATGTGTTCAGCGTGCAGCTATCTTTAGACATCTTCATGATGTTGAAACAAGGAGTTCTAGATTTTTCTATTGTACTGAGCCCCACCAGTGATGTAACCGGTCCAGTCTTCCACTGTTCTTCTCGTCACCCACAGCCCTCCAGCTGACCCCTCACACTGCGCACCACCCTGGGTACTCTCCCTGCTCTGAGCTTCTGTACTTGCTGTTCCCGCTGCCTGACTCTCTTCCCCAGAGTTCACATGACTCACACCGTCATCTCCTTTGTGTTAACGTTTCAGTGAGACATACATTGACCGCACCATTCATCCTGCAGACTATTTCCCTGTGGTCCTTCATTGGCTGTATTTTTTTCTCATTGTATTCATGACTTCCTCATATGGTAACATTTTTCTTAGTGATGTTATTTGTCTATTATCAATATTTCTCCCTCTGGGATAGAATAGGCTTCATGAAGGCAAGGATCTTTATCTGTTTTTTTTGTTTTGTTTTGTTCCCCCCCCCCCCCCCCCCACTGCTGTATCCTATGAGCCTGATATATAGCAGGTACTTGACTATTTGTCGGACGGATGAATAAGCACTGGAGGTTGATGCTAGCGGGGAAGATAGAACCTCTACAGTTAATGATATTGAATGTGGGATAATACACTACAGACAGTTTTCATTGCAGAATGTGACTCACATCATTCACAACAACCCCTTCTGTTGTGTCCATATGCTACTTGCTTCACTCTAATTCAAAAGAGCAGCATGCCAGGATCCTCCAAGTTTCACTACATTTTGAGAAAATTCCAGTTTACATAAAAACAGTCATCGTTGGGCTAATTTTTCATATAGGAAATGTTTTGTACAGAAGGCATTGATGACTTTGCAGCTGAAATATAAAAACCTAGCCCGGCCATCGTGGCTCAGGGGTTGAGCATCAACCGACCTATGAACCAGGAGGTCACGGTTCGATTCCCAGTCAGGCCACATGCCCAGGTTGTGGGTTTGATCCCCAGTGTGGGGTGTGCAGGAAGCAGCCGATCCATGGTTCTCTCTCATCACTGATGTTTCTATCTCTCTCTCCCTCTGTGAAATCAATACAGATATATTTTAAAAAGTTAATATAAAATTTTAGTCCATTGGGACTCCTCCTTAAAAATAGAATGCATACGCTCCCATTCCTAACCCTCTCCTCGCCCTCTCCCCCCCGCAGTAACCACGTATAAGTGCACAAAGAACCCTCGGATTTGTAATACTGAAACCTGTCTGTGGTGATGGCCGAGACTGGGCAGAACTGGAGGCAGAAGTGAGCCGCTAGCCCTCTGGGAGTTTCATTTCCGCTCGGGGAAGCTCTCATTCCCTGGCCCCTCCATCCCTCCACGGGCTGTGCTGCAGATGGAGACTTCCTGCCCATCGGCAGCCCTTTTTTATTTTTTAAATAAATCTTTATTGTTCAGATTATTACAAACGTTCCTCTTCCTCCCACCGCCCTCCTTCCATTGCTCCCCTCCACCAGGTTCCCACCCCACTCTCTGCCCTTTCCCCATCGGCAGTCTTGTCCTGTCTGGAGCCCCTGTGTACACAAGTGTCTGTACAGAGATGGCCGGCCCCCAGCAGGACTCAGCCCTTACTCTCAGGACATCATTTTTGTTTTCCCTTTGAATTATGAGTTGTATCCTGCACTACCAGGTGTTGACCTTGTTTTCCATTTTACCGAGAAAACAGAAGCAATTGGAGGCGAATTCCTGCAAATTCCCATTGTGGCATCTACCCAGTCCCTGGTCTCTGGGCCCACAGACTCTTTTCTCTCCTGTGTCCATGTTGGAATGGTCCATGTTGATGTCCTGAGCCAACTCCTCTCTGACCAGAAAGATAATTACTCCAACAATCTTCTGCTCTTCAGATTCCCCCCCTGCTGGTATGATTTTTCTAATCAGCATGTAAATATGAATTGAGTCCTAAATTTTTTTCCCATTAAAAAAAGTTAAATCATCTGGTTGGTTGGATTAGTGATGGAGTGTTGACCTATGAATCAGGAGGTCATGGGTTGGTTCCCAGGCAGGGCACATGCCTGGGTTGCAGGTTCCATCCCCAGTGTGGGGCATGCAGGAGGCAGCCAATCAATGGCTCTCCCTCATCATTGTTTCTATCTCCCTCTCCCTCTCCCTTTCTCTCTGAAATCAATAAAAACATATTTAAAAAAATATCTTGATCATGTTAACTGCCCCCCGTCAACCATGTTGTCTCCGGTTTCTCTATTCCCATTTTATCCTGAGTTATGCTTTTGCTTTCGATATTTACAGAAACTGCCCTTCACTAAGCTCTTCAGTCATAAGGACCGAGATCTCCTCTCATCCTCCTCTTAACCTGAACTATGAGTGAAATCAGATGTCGTTGCTTTTTACTTCTTCCTTGAAATCTATTTTCACTTGTCTTCCAGGACAAGTCTGGTTTTTCACTGGCTGTTGCTTTTCATCATTCTTTGCTGGTTCCCCTTCATCTCCTGACTTAATTCTAGAGTGGCCCAAAGCTCAGTTGTCAAATCTCTCTACTGTTCTTATTTAATTCCTGGGGGATATCATTCATTCTCATGATTGTTAATGCCATCCACAAGCTAAAATCATGCCTTCCTTTAATTTGAACATTTAATGAGTCTCTCAAAATTAGGATGTCCGTGTTTCCTATCACTCTTTATTGCTTTTGCAAAATGCTTTCTGATCAGCATAAGAACTCTGTTTTTCTAAGTCCTCAGGCCATAATCTTTAGAGTCAATCTTGATGCCACTCACTTCCAGTCTGCAGTACATCCTGTTAGTTTTGTTTTTAAAAACCTTTGTCGGAATCTGAGTTTTTCTTATCACGTCTATGCCTACCAATCTGATCCAAGGCGTCCTTATTCTTTGATTGAATTATAGCAGTAGTAGCCTCTTATCTAATTTTTCTTTAAAATCCTCCATCTCATCACACGTCTTTAGTATATTCTTAAGATGCCAGCCACATTGATCTTTTTTTTTTTTTTTTAAATAGTAGCTTATACACTACTCTGCTGAAAATCTCCTGTTGGCTTGAACCTTCATTCAGAGCAAAGCCAAGACACAGTGTCCTTCCTACAAGGAGGCTGACCTTCTGTAACCTCTAGCTTTATCTGCTTGTGTGCTTGCCTCCACCCACAACTGTTCCCTGACCCTGCAGGCATGTTCCCTGTGCACACACTGTTCCCCCACTGAAAATAGGACTTCTTGACTGTCTGGATGACTAGCTCCCTTATTTCTTCTAGATCTTTCTACGTCTCTGCTTCTCAATAAAGGCTTCCCTGATTGCCGTTGGCATGGCAACCCTTCAAAACACCATCCCCCTTCCCTGCTTCTTCCCATACACAGCAATTACGGTCATCTAACTCTGTGTGTGTACTTGTTACTATCTCTTCACACTAGGAT